>JANAVB010017598.1:1025409-1365409 GCA_029216955.1 Iris pallida | reverse complement strand
CGGGAGTTTTTGACGGATATGCATCAAATTCGTCGCGCACACGCAACCATTTTGAATTCCGTCAAAGCCCACACGTCTGCAATATTCGTACGCCCTTTCAATGCTTACAGTATATGACCACGTCGTCTGGTTTAGCGGGATGCACGTCGTATCAGAGAGAATTTTTAAAATTTCAAAACATTGTGCCATATTTTTCTTTGATTTTCAAACAGATTTTATTCACTGTATAAGTAACTATAATTTATAGTAATAATGGGGTTTCGATCCTGGTATAACACCCAGTTTCTGGAATGAGGATAAATTTGAACTTTTGTATTTTAAATCATTAAAATATTTAATTTTAGTCATGATATGATTTTTGATGATTTTTAGTTATTTTAAAAACTATTTAATTGAGTGAAATATAAAATTGGTGTTTTGCTAGAGTAACCTTCGTCATGCATGACCTAGAAGACTAATCATGACCAAGGAGACTTAATCATGTGTTTAGGATTTCAAATTTCTACTTTTTAGCCTAAGGATATTTGGTCATTTTGACACTTTTGTGAAATTGTAAATTATATGAATTAAATATGTGTTAGTTAAATTATTTGAGACTTGACCTAGAAGTTAGCCTAATCTAGATGTTAATCATGACCCTAGAGACTAAGTTAGAGGGTTTCATTAAGTAATCAAATTAGGGTAATATCTAGATATTTGTTAGAGAGATATTTTAGGCTAAAGGTTAAAGAAGGCTACTTTAGTTGTGAGCCATTAGATTGCCTTGAAATTGTTGGAGAAACCTTAGCCACTCATCCTAAACCCTAACCCTAACTTAATGGCAGCCATCACATATTCCCTCCCTCTATAAATACAACCCATTAATCATTTGCATCATTTTTTAATTCATTTTAATTGCCTCTTTTAGTGTTCTTCCCCAATTTCTTCCCAAATATCCAAATCAACTCCAAATTGAGCCAAATTTCTTGCATTGGAATCCCCTACTGTTGAGGATGCTAAGGGAAGCTAGCTAGCAAGGTTACACAAGTATTTGGCACCCCCAAGTGAAGAGGACACCCCCCTATTCTAGGCTTTTCATTGAGTTTTCACTCAATAGGTAAAATGCCTCTAAACCTATTAATATTGTGATTTCTCTTCATGGTTGCATGCATCTAGGTACCAGGGACCTATAGGCCAAGTTTGGTAGGAACTAGGTTTGATTTGGTGTCCGTGTCGGACACGTATCTATGTTTTAATTCAAGTGTTTGATGAAATGCCACTTAGGAATAGAAGTTAGTGTTTTGTAAAACAAATTATATTTTTGGGTAGACCTAGACTTGTAGGTTACAACCCTAGTTGACTGAGCACGAAACTGTGTCGTATTCGTGTCCAAATTGGACACGAACACGCTGTGCACACCCACACACACTGTCCTGCTACCTCGTGTCCAGTTCTCACTGGACACGACACGAGACACGACCATTTTTGGTCAGCACCTAGAGGCAGTGTCTGCGCACACTTCCCTAAATTTTCATGACACCTCGTGTCGTATCGAGGACACGAGGACACGTGCACTGGTCGTGTACTGACAGTGCACACACGCACAGAGCCGATTTCGCTGCGCATCGTGTCGTACGGACACGACACTTGGATACCTCGTATTTATACGAGTGTGTAGCCCAACACGTGGGCTACACGTGGACATGACCACGAGGCCCCACGTGGCTCGTGTCGTGTCCACGAGACACTTGCATCGCTGCACGATGCTGCACTGTGCACGTGTATCAGTCGAGTTTTTCTCGACTGATACGGTGTTCGTGCTGTGTCCTGAGGACACGTGGACACGGTGCAGGAACCTAGACACCTAGACCAACCCTAGGCGAACCTAGGGACACGACCCCGACACTTGGGGATGGACACGCGAGTCCCAAGAGCACTCGACACACACGCACGACGCTGTCTGTACACATTAGCTCTGATACCCTATTGATACTTAGGTTTTGACACTTGTAGGACACTTGCAGACACGAGGACACAAGTTTGACACTCTGTACACACACTTGACCCCCTTGGTTGCTGAGTTAGTCTTTAGTTGAGTATTTGTTTGCATGTGTGGCTACTTCAAATAGAATGTTATGACTAATACTTGTTTTAGTTTCAGAGTTTGTAGTTTACTGGTTTCAATTTTCTAAGTATCTATTTATATTAGTTAATTTTACATATATGTAGTATACATAGGTATATACATACAGTAGGTTTTCGAATGGATGTGTATGTGACTGAACATAGGTATACATGTATGTTCCTGAGATCATATTGACAGTTAACTGAGATTACCCATATGAGTTCCTGAGAACTCCACTGAAATGGGGATTGGAAATGTAAACTAAATCTGAGTATGCACTGTTTGACTACACACATATTAACACTGTTACAACCTGGCATGGGCTTAACTGATCATTGAAACCTATTAAACACACACGCACACACTCACTGTTCTGTGCAGGCCCTGGTTTGGGTTTGGGTTGTGTATGTGTCTTCATATCCTAACACCCATGTTACGATCCCTACTGCCTATTGCATGTCCCATTACTCTCTCAATTGTTCAGTCGAACACCCCATAGTATGTCTTTGCCTTGTCATTCATTCAGTCCCATGTTAAGTTCAGGTGCTATGGATCAATCCCTTAGTTTGGAGCTGGTCCAATTGTGTCCTTATATCAGCCCCACATGTCCAGTCCCTGGCATTCTCATTGCTTAGTCTCCTATATCCTATATGGAGCTATACATCTGTCCCTTTGAATACTGTTCAGTCCCTATTGCCGTATCATGTATCCCATGACCACCCCTCTTCTAAATTATTAACCCATATCATCAGGTATGTCCCCACATCAGAAAAAATCCATGTATCATTAGGGTTCAATCATTTAAGTTCACTTCTCAAGTTGTGTTAGCTCATGGCCATTGCATTAGATCAGTCAGTATAAGTTTATACATAGAGGATTTCATCTATTGAGTAGCAGTCCATGTGATGTACTGCATTTCTCTTGTTCAAACAGTTGAACATCCTGTTCACCATCTGTCCAGTTGAGAATAACCTTATCTGATCATTGCTTCCTTAAATTGGTGAATGCTCTGTACCAGGGAGTATCAGGCTACTGATATATCTGTCCTGCATAACATTGCAGACCTACAAGCTTCACTTCACTGCATTATTCTTCATTGCACATGAGGAAATTGCCTGTATTAGACATATCATGTACTTCATATGTCAGCATACTACATTAGATGTGTCATGCATCCTCTTTACTAATTGTTCAGTCCAAGTTAATTGCATATATGTATTGATCTAGATATGCCTCTATGTACCTAAGCATGAATGAATGCATAGATGCTATGTATGTCTTCTAGTATATATGCATATATATTAGCCTATGTGATATATTAAATAGGGATAATGTAGAGTTATGTTATATATACATGTGTATATATATATGAGAGTGTTTAGGCCTTGGGCCATAGACTAGTGCCCATGGCCACACATGTAAAGTGAGGGGTTTGCCTTGCATAGGTAAGGGATATGATGAGTTTGGTTTTTATTGAGTATTGGGTATCCCCTTTTGAGAAACTCTAGGTAAGTAAATAAGAGTTGACAGATTGGGGTATAGCCTTGATACAATAATACCCTATCCAAACATTATAACCTAGAAAACATGAGGTAATAGTCCCAAAGTTGACCTAGTTTGACTTGGGTTGACCCAGAGTTGACCAAGTATGACTTGGACCTAGTTTGACCTAGAAATCATGTAGTTTGCATTGTAGCTTTCAATTCTCTTGTATTTTACATATCATGACTCATATTACTCTGTTTAGGACATTGTGACTCTGGCGCAGATATCTGATATTACACTACTCTTTTAGAGTAGCAGGCGAGTACATTCTCTGATAGTTCTCTCATTTATTGTCAATTACTGTACTTCAGTTCTAGTTAGCTGTATGTGATTCTCTGTTACAAATACGTATTATTATTTCTGAATCCATGTATACGATACACATACTTACTCGTCTTACCTCTATTATTCGAATCACCATACGAATCACTATTCGAACCACCTATTCGTATCTTCATTTGCTGGTTGGACTTGTATTCGTCTTATGTGTTGGATTATGGATTCATTTGTATTAGATGGGCGGGAAAATACTTGATTAGACATGTGAACATTCCCACTATTCGAACCACCCCCTGTGAATAATATTCGAACGATAGCCATTCCACACCCGGCCAGGTGTGTGATGTGCCGGATTTACCCTTAGCCGTTTACATGTCTAACTAAGTATTTTAAAACACACTTGGAGAATCTATTCGAATCATTATTAGAACATCATGTGAATCACTATTCGTATCACCTTATTCGATTTACCTTATTAGAACAATGATTAGAATCACATTCGACTCATCTTATATTAGACTCACATTGGGATTACACTCGACTTATATTGTACCATCTGAACTCATTATGTTACTCTAGTTCAGCTAGATCTTATTTTACAGTCTTCTTTGCTATATTTCTTTTCTTGTTTTGTTACCTTACTTTCCTTGTACCTGTAACGCCCCAGTCCCAAAGTACTTAGGATTAGGTACGTATCCATGCCAGCTGCATACATACAAAGTACACTCCAATATGTGGAAACCTTGTATGTATACATAAGCTGTAAAATACAGTAGAACCATAATAACTAAATCTCATCCACTGGATAAATAAATGATATAAAAGCAACTTGAATTTTGTCATGTATACAATCGTTGGGCGGAGACAAAGTCCACTACCAACTATCTCAAATAAAATGTAAAAGAAGTGATCGATAAATAACGAGACGAACCAAGCGCAACCATCTTCGAAAGAATGGAGAAGATCACGGCCTTGGCTAGATCACCTGCAAAATTATTGAAACACACCTGGAGAGATAACCAGGTCCTCAGAGGGACGTAACAAGATACAGAAAGAACATGCCATATGAACGGAATATAAATGCACCATAAAATAAAGATAAAGTAAAGTGTCCAAATATAACACGGCTCAACATCCCATCATCGAAACAGTAGGCTACCCCTACAACCAAACAAAGACAAGGGGTAACACACTATTCCGTAATGTGACATTTTTCCACGTCATGACTGGGACATGAAATTTGCTAAGGTCTCCTAACCTTTCTAGTAGGCAATTTAGAAGATATCTCGATATATGGGCAGGTGAAGGCTGACTCCCCCAGGACAATGTAACAACTCTCAACACGCACACGTCAATACCAATATTATCAGCCGACATAACTCGAGGCTAGCGGCCCACGTGACCCATCAGTCCACATAGCTCGAGGCTAGTGACTCTCGCGACTCGACTACCGTAGTACGCAGTTACTACAACTTTTTGGATTTGGGGTAGCCCATACATTTAACTGTCTTCTCCCTCCCAAGGTCACTAAAAAGGTAGTTCGCTAAGACTAGGTCCATATGCAACAAAAAGCAAGAAGGAAAAATAACTGAAAGCAAAATAAAGTGAACTAAAAATAGCAAGTAATGGATCCAACTAAGACAGATAATAAATATGCAGTAAATAAATAATAAAGGTGCATATAATTATAACAGTAAATAAGGCAAGGTATCTTGCCTGCGGGGTGGGTGAGAAGCAGCAAAATCCAACAATCAGAATCGTCAACACGAAAGTCGAAATCCACAAGAAGCTCCGGATGCTGAAACAAACATCGCGAACGAGTTTGGAATAAAAGATATACCTAGAAAACGCCTGTCCAAAAGTCAAATTCTGGAACAGGGGCAAATCGTAATTTTGGGTCAAAATGATGTCCGCCTTGGACCCGCTTTGCACCGAAATACGTGCCAATATCTACGGTCTCTAAAGTCGTCAAACTATATGTCTACAGATTTGTTTTGATGAGACGAACCCAACAGTATGTCAAATTTTGGATTCCGATGAGCCGTGCACAAAATCGCCTGTTGAGTGGGATTGGGCCCGCCAAAATAGCGTCCCGATCAACGGTCTCCGAATCGGACCAAACTTGGCTCACAGAACCAGAAAAATATTTCAAGTCTAATGGCGCAAGTTTCGTCGCGATTTGATGAGTGTGCACAAGTAATTAGAAAATTCCGAAAAGCCCGATACGGAAAAATTTGACGGATACGGGTCAAATTCGTCGCGCACACGCAACCAATTTGAATTCCGTCAAAGCCAGCACGTCCGCAAAGTCGATACGGACCTTTCGGTACTCTTTTGCGACGGGGTCGCCCGGTTTGTCGGGACGTACCTCGTACGGGTTTTTAAGTTTTATAAAAACTGATTTTTCGAGATTTTTAATTTAATTAAAACTGAGATTTATTGCAGAATAAATAAATCTATTTAAAGGGGATGATAGAGGGTCATGGGGCTTTTTACACGAATTTATGGATCTAAAAACTGATTTAAAATGAGGGAGATATAGATCGGGGAAGTGGGATACCTTAAAGTGGGAATCTGTTGTTTTGTTGTTGTTTGTTGTCGATGTTGTTTGCCGCAGTCGCGATGTTGACGCTGTTGTCACGCTGCTGGCCGAGGGTTGCTCGCCGGAGAGAGGGAGAAGAAATTTTTGATGGAGGAGGAGGAAGAAATTAGGGTTTAGGTTTGAGATTTTTTGTATATACATAAGTATATGTACTAAGGGGTTCGGCTCATACCATATATGCTGCTAATGTAAAAGGGTGGCCGGCTATTTAGCATTGCTAACTGCTGCTTGCTTTAATGTGGGGCGTGCAATGAAGTTGCTTCTTGCTTCTTGTGGGGGGTGGTCGGTCCCACCCCATTGGGCCAACCACTCTCTTGTTTCTTTTTTCCTTTTTTTTTCTTTTTTTTCCTATTCTCTTATCTAAACTTAACAACTTTTATATAAATATGCATGGCACATCCGCAGCATTCATATTTCATGCTGCTGTAGTTGTTGTTGGTGGTGGTGGGGTCGGCCCCACCAACTTTTTTTTATTTTTTCTTTTCTTATCTTATTCAAAACTTTTAAATTATAAATATCTATATCTACATATGTATATATCCATAAATACACCAAAAAATTATTTAAAATCCAAAAATATTTAAAAGTCAACTATCCAATTATTTAATATTTGAGCATATCTACATAAATGTATTAATTCAATCCTTAATAAATCAACTCAAAATAATAATAATATTTAAATAGGAAAACATGTTTATTAAATCTCCACAAAATAATTTTAATAATAATAAATTAATAAGATCGTCCCAATGAGTGCACTTACACTGCACACCCTTTCCTGGGTCCACAAAATGTACTATTTTGTAAAATATATTTAAATAATAAAATACCAATAATTGCACAAATAATTAAATGATTTTAAATTGTACATGAAATTCTAAAATAATTTAGAAATTTTTTTACGTACATAAAATATGTCTACATGGCCACTTTTGGTCACACTACATGCTTACATGGGCCTAAATTGGTTCGGGCCCAATTCGGACTGGTTTGGACCAACCGGGTCATCTAAAAATCAATATATAAAATAATATTTAATTTAAATACTTAAATAAGTCAATTCACAATTTGGTTTGGGTTTTTCTAGGTTGGACTTCACCATGGCTAGGCTCTCCCCCGGCATGGCTAGTACACTAGTCAAGACATACTGCTACATTTTTCGTGCCAAAATTCATGGTAGTCTTGTGTTCCAAAATTCAACAATGACTAAGGTCATTTTAAAAAATAAATAAATAAAACTATAAATTGTATAAATTTCTTTTAAGTCTAATAAAATAATAAAAATAATTTAAAGAAAAATAGGGGTTTTACATCCTACCCAACTTACAAGAATTTCGTCCTCGAAATTTAGGATTAATAGGTAGATAGGGTTGAGGGATAGGAAGAGTAGTTAAAGGCGAGGATATAGCCACATGAGTCGGTCGGTGGCTATCTACATTTGAGTATAAATAGCTGATAGGGCAACCAAAGATGATACCTTGGATCGATCTATCAAGTACAGTGCATTGCCTTTCTTAAATGAGTAAAAGACAAGAACAATAAAGGTTTCAAAGTCGTGCTATTGAGTACGAATTGTGGTGTTCATAGGCGGCAAAAATAATTTAAAAGAGAATTGCCAAGGCTGTCGCAGATGAGACTCTAAGGCAAGTTTAACTATGTCTCCATCCACGTAGAATAATACACGAAAAACGAACCAAAGTGCAATAGGTTGATCAGACCATCATGCACCGGTTCTGATTAGACAATATGTTAGTGGGTGCACCCATTAAAATATGTCATGATCAAGCTTGGTAAAATAAGCTTGCAAAACTGAGGCCAATTGGCAGCATAAGATAGTCAAAATATGAGCAAGGGAGGTACTGATGAAGAAAATTTTAAATAGTCCAAGATCTTTTAAAATCAAGCTCGCCCGAAGTTTGAGCCTATACAGTTGTCCTAGTGTTTCTTCATTATGACTTTGTTGTCTAGATAAGTTAAGGTCCCCTGAATTTCTAGTCTAAGTGAGCTCATCAACACGATTCATAAGGACAAAGGATTTGTTAGGTAGGGAGGTATTCTACCCAACTTACAAGAGTTAACTAATAGTGTGATGGGACAACGGTCAAACAATCAAGATAAAGCACCAGGTTAGCATTTAAGGAATTAAGTAGAACAAAATCATATATCGGGTCGAAAGAATTAAGTCGAGATTGAATCCCTATCCGTGGTCAAAAATATCGGTATCATGGTAAAGATTATAGTTTAGCCATTTTGACCATAAAGTTATATCAAGAAATAGAGTACAAGGAGATGGGTTTTGGTGGGACATGGTATGTCTACAGGAAGGTGGGCTTGTCTAGGCCTTACATATGGAATTTGTTGGAGAAAAAAAAAGTCTAGTGTTGTACTCCAAATATACAAGTCACGGTAGGGGACGCTAGAAGATCAAAAATAAAAAGTGGGAGTTCATGAGGAGATAATTAATGCACAAAATAAAGAAGATCAAGTTAAAGCATGAAATAAAATTAATTAAGGAATCCATTAAAAATAATATAGGAACACAATTCCGGAGAGAAGATAGTCTCCTAGATGACTACAGTTAAGGAACCATTAAATTATTATTCAAATTGCAAATGGGTTAGAAGGTCGTAATTAAAAGATCTAGAATTGAAGGAAGGTCGAGTAAGTCAATGTGGAGATACAGTCGCATAGGTGGGTAGATGACTAACAATACTTGTGTATACTACTATCATGGTCATGGGTGACATGGCAATTAGTGTGGAACACTCAGTAGGGTTATCTTGGGGCCTACCATTAAAATTAACTCAAGTTTCCTCCAAAAGTTTCAAAATTAAACTTTCAAAAATAAACCACTAAAATTTGTATTCACTCCAAGCCATTCAAATTTATCATAAAAAAAAAATTTAAATCACTTTCATAAATCTCAAAGCAAACTTTATCACGTTACCACTAACCTTTTCCAAAATTAATGTTTAAATTCAACTATTTAACTCAAGAGTTCATAATTTACGAATCCATAAAAATTTCACAATCAATCAAAAATTTAACACTCTAAAATTTTCAAATAACTCATAATAAAACTCTTAGCATATTAAAAGCAATCTCAAAAAAATTAAGCTCAATGCTCTCATCAATTTTAACTTCTATTCATGCTAAGTTATTCCAATAAAATCACAACTTTTAAATGGTAACTTCCTTTAATCAATCAAAATAACTTTCCATCACATCCTTCAAAATTCTCCCAAAATTTTTAGTATTAGCAATCCCTCATTAAACTATAAAATTTTTTTTTTTTTACCAAAAATTTAAATAGATTTGCAAATCCTTAATCATAGAACACCATTCAAAATAAAAATTTCTCAAAAATCGTTTTCATAACTTTCAAATATTTTAAACCAAAATTCACCGTCATTACTTCCACTTTAAAATTCAAAATTTACTAAACACGAAAATCGCAAGTTGTACAACTCAAATTTAAATAATTTCTATAGCCATTTTTAAAAGCTAAGATCATTTTCAAACCAAATTTATAACTGTTCAAGGTGTATAACTATAATCCAATAAATCATAAACATCAAAATTCAAAATTAAATAAATTCTATATTTGTTCAAAGATGTATATCTATCACCCAAAACTCATAAATATCACAAATCGAAAAGCAAATAAATTTTATATTTGTGCAAAGATGTATAGCTATAACCCAATAAATCATAAATATCAAATCCCAAAAAGACAATCAATTTCTTAAATCAAGTTATAAAGATTCTAGCTATATATTTATATATATATTTTTTCTTCCTGCAGTATCAGTCCTATGGTGTTTACTATTTAGAAATCTCAAAATAAAAACTTTTCTTGGTAATATCCTACTTTACAAATTACTAATCATTAAATCACACTAAAAAATCTTTTAACTCAATTAGAGACTTGAATGTATTCCAATTGTCAATATAACCATTCTAGCCATATGTGTGACCTATGAGCATATACTAGTGTAGTCATCTTTCTAGTTGACACTAAGCACGAAAATAAGAATCAACGGTAGAGGGGAATCAAGCAAGATGTAATTCAAGGAAGTCGATCGAGAGTTTGGAATTTGAAGCCAAGGGAAGAGGTCAAGCTGTATGGATGAGATTCCTAGATTCTAATCCTATGTCGCAGGCTCACATCGGTACTGTAATATAACCGAAGTGACAAACTCGACCTGCATGGGCCACCACAAAAACATGTAACGCCCCAGTCCCAAAGTACTTAGGATTAGGTACGTATCCATGCCAGCTGCATACATACAAAGTACACTACAATATGTGGAAACCTTGTATGTATACATAAGCTGTAAAATGCAGTAGAACCATAATAACTAAATCTCATCCACTGGATAAATAAATGATATAAAAGCAACTTTGAATTTTGTCATGTATACAATCGTTGGGCGGAGACAAAGTCCACTACCAACTATCTCAAATAAAATGTACAAGAAGTGATCGATAAAATAACGAGACGAACCAAGCGCAACCATCTTCGAAAGAATGGAGAAGATCACGACCTTGGCTAGATCACCTGCAAAATCATTGAAACACACACATGGAGAGATAACCAGGTCCTCAGAGGGACGTAACAAAATACAGAAAGAACATGCCATATGAACTGAATATAAATACACCATAAAATAAAGATAAAGTAAAGTGTCCAAATCATAACACGGCTCAACATCCCATCATCGAAACAGTAGGCTACCCCTACAACCAAACAAGGACAAGGGGTAACACACTATTCTGCAATGTGACATTTTCCTACGTCATGACTGGGACATGAAATTTGCTAAGGTCTCCTAACCTTTCTAGTAGGCAATTTAGAAGACATCTCGATGTATGGGCAGGTGAAGGCTGACTCCCCCAGGACAATGTAACAACTCTCAACACGCACACGTCAATACCAATACTATCAGCCGGCATAACTCGAGGCTAGCGGCACACGTGACCCATCAGTCCACATAGCTCGAGGCTAGTGACCCTCGCGACTCGACTACCGTAGTACGCAGTTACTACGGCTTTTGGATTTGGGTAGCCCATACATTTAACTGTCTTCTCCCTCCCAAGGTCACTAACAAAAGGTAGTTCGCTAAGACTAGGTCCATATGCAACAAAAAGCAAGAAGGAAAAATAACTGAAAGCAAATAAAGTGAACTAAAAATAGCAAGTAATGGATCCAACTAAGAACATATAATAAATATACAGTAAATAAATAAATAAAGGTGCATATAATTATAACAGTAAATAAGGCAAGGTATCTTGCCTGCGGGTGGTACGAGAAGCAGCAAAATCCAACAATCAGAATCGCCAACACGAAAGTCGAAATCCACAAGAAGCTCCGGATGCTGAAACAAACATCACGAACGAGTTTGGAATAAAAGATATACCTAGGAAACGCATGTCCAAAAGTCAAATTCTGGAACAGGGGCAAAATTGTAATTTTGGGTCAAAACGATGTCCGCCGTTGGACCCGCTTTGCACCGAAATGCGTGCCAATATCTACGGTCTCTAAAGTCGTCAAACTACATGTCTACAGATTTGTTTTGATGAGACAAACCCAACAGTATGTCAAATTTTGGATTCCGATGAGTCGTGCACAAAATCGCCTGTTGAGTGGGATTGTGGGCCCGCCAAAATAGCGTCCCGATCAATGGTCTCCGAATCGGACCAAACTTGGGTCATAGGACCAGAAAAATATTTCGAGTCCAATGGCGCAAGTTTTGTCGCGATTTGATGAGTGTGCACAAAGTAATTAGGAAATTCCGAAAAGCCCGATACGGGAAAATTTGACGGATACGGGTCAAATTCGTCGCGCACACGCAACCAATTTGAATTCCGTCAAAGCCAGCACGTCCGCAAAGTCGATACGGACCTTTCAGTACTCTTGGTTTGCGACGGGGTCGCCCGGTTTTTCGGGACGTACCTCGTACGGGGTTTTTAAGTTTTATAAAAACTGATTTTTCAAGATTTTTAATTTAATTAAAACTGAGATTTATTGCAGAATAAATAAATCGATTTGAAGGGGATGATAGAGGGTCATGGGGGCTTTCTACACGAATTTACTGATCTAAAAACGGATTTAAAATGAGGGATTTATAGATCGGGGAAGTAGGATACCTTAAAGTAAGAATCTGTTGTTTTGTTGTTGTTTGTTGTCGATGTTGTTTGCCGCAGTCGCGATTTTGACGCTGCTGTCACGCTGCTGGCCGAGGGTTGCTCGCCGGAGAGAGGGGAGGAGAAATTTTTGATGGAGGGAGGAGGAAGAAATTAGGGTTTAGGTTTGAGATTTTTGTATATACATAAGTATATGTACTAAGGGGGGTCGGCTCATACCATATATGCTGCTAATGTAAAAGGGTGGCCGGCTATTAGCATTGCTAACTGCTGCTGCTTTAATGTGGGGCGTGCAATGAAGTTGCTCCTTGCTTCTTGTGGTGGGGTGGTCGGTCCCACCCCATTGGGCCGACCACTCTCTGGTTTCTTTTTCTTTTCTTTTTTTTCTTTTTTTTTTCTTTTTTTTCCTATTCTCTTATCTAAACTTAACAACTTTTATATATAAATATGCATGGCACATCCGCAGCATTCATATTTCATGCTGCTGTAGTTGTTGTTGGTGGTGGGGGTCGGCCCCACCACCTTTTTTTTTTCTTTTTTTTTCTTATCTTATTCAAAACTTTTAAATTATAAATATCTATATCTATATATGTATATATCCATAAATACACCAAAAAATTTATTTAAAATTCAAATAATATTTAAAAGTCAACTATCCAATTATTTAATATATTTGAGCATATCTACATAAATGTATAAATTCAATCCTTAGTAAATCAACTCAAAATAATAATAATATTTAAATAGGAAAACATGTTTATTAAATCTCCATAAAATAATTTAATAATAATAAATTAATAAGATCGTCCCAATGACTGCACTTACACTGCACACCCTTTCCTGGGTCCACAAAATGTACTATTTTGTAAAATATTATTTAAATAATAAAATACCAATAATTGTACAAATAATTAAATGATTTTAAATTTTACATGAAATTCTAAAATAATTTAGAAATTATTTTTTACGTACATAAAATATGTCTACATAGCCACTTTTGGTCACACTACATGCTTACATGGGCCTAAATTGGTTCGGGCCTAATTCGGACTGGTTTGGACCAACCGGATCATCTAAAAATCAATATATAAAATAATATTTAATTTAAATACTTTAAATAAGTCAATTCACAATTTGGTTTGGGTTTTTCTAGGTTGGACTTCACCATGGCTAGGCTCTCCCCCGGCATGGCTAGTACACTAGTCAAGACATACTGCTACATTTTCCGTGCCAAAATTCATGGTAGTCTTGTGTTCCAAAATTCAACAATGACTAAGGTCATTTTAAAAAAAATAAATAAAACCATAAATTGTATAAATTTATTTTAAGTCTAATAAAATAATAAAAATAATTTAAAGAAAAATAGGGGTTTTACAGTACCTTAACTGCTCTCTACATCATTACTCGTACAAACTGCCATTTTCATCAATACAACTGTCTATAACTGCTTTATAGTTCTCTGTCATTTACTTAGAATTTTTTGATGAATTGTACTCGTTCCTGTCCTTACTGGACCTGTTGAAAATATTACAGATGCTTGCCCTGAGGATATTTGCCCCACTTGCCTTGGAGCAGGAGACGACTTAGCTACCTTTGGCCCCGACACTCAGGAGTGATCGGGAGACTAGCTAGTAGACTTGGTTTAGTTTTCATGTTTTAGAACTTGAATTGTAATAACTTGAGATACGAGTTTGTATTTGAGTTTGTTTGAGATATTATTATTTAGTAGTTTATAAATGTTGTTATTTAGTTTTTAGTTATAAACTTCTGTGTTATCTTATCGTGCTTAGACTGTGATTGAGATTTCATTATATCTATACTTGTCCTCCGTTCGGAGTTGAGATTTGACAAGTACATTATATAATTGCGTGAGTTGTTGATTAGATAGTAACCTTGGACAGCGTTCTACCGCTGACACTGCGGCGTAGGCTAGACGTACCCACTTCTCGTGTCCCTACACAGGGTGCGGGTCGTGACACATTTTTAGTGGTGGCCCATGCAGGTCGAGAGTCGCATTTGTGCGATATCGTGGTAGTACGGCAACTTAGTTGTACTGCTGCGAGCCTGCGATAGGATTGAGAGATAGACTTTAACGGAGAGGTACTCAATCACAGTTAGGAAAAATTCTACTTTAATTCATGCCATCTATACATCTTGCTGATTTGTCTTTCTTGAAAATTTACTGTCCTCCTTTGATTTATCGCTTCTATCTCAGTATTGATTCCTTGTTTGATCTGTCTCCAGGATGGTCGAGACTAGATCCCATCGCTCCGGACCGGGGGACACTGCTGAGAGGTCTGCCACCTCTCGTCTTGTGCAGCCAGCCCCCGATACCGTGGCACCAGTTCAGCCAGCAGGGATAGGTGTTTCAGCTGCCCTTGGAGGAGCCCTTCCACCAGTGCACAGACAGAGCCCGGTGATTCCGGAGATGTTCCAGCAGCAGCCGCCTTCAGGATCCGTTGACGCAGTTCAGCTGTTCGCGTTCTTTCGGCAGTTCATGGAGGGCCAGCAGCAGCAGCAGCAGAGTTAGACTGCGGAGATTAGTCGGGGCATTGATCAGGCCCTGACAGTGGTTGAGAGGGTGGTAGCCCAGCCTCCAGTAGTTCAGCAGCCGTACCGGCCGAAGGAGAAGGGCATCCAGGATTTTCAGAAGATGCACCCGAGGGATTTTCGGGGTACAGAGGGCATCCTGTATGCCAATGAGTGTATAGAGCACATGGAGGAGATATTCAGATTGGCTGAGATCCCGACGAGACTTCAGATAGAGGCGGCATCCAGCATGATGCAGGATCTGGCCCGCACATGGTACCAGACCTACCCGAGGGTTGGTACTATCGGACAGACTTCAAGAAGCTGTTCAAGGAGAAGTTCTTCCCGGATGCAGCGCTAGGAGCTCTCGAGACCCAGTTCGAGGCCCTAGTCCAGAGGAACCAGTATATGGAGGAGTATTCAGGAGAGTTCTGCCGGCTGGGCAGATTTGTAGAGGGGTTGACCGAGGCGACGAAGGCCCGGAGGTTCAGAAAAAGGGCTGGTCAAGGAGGTGAAGTCCTATACCAAGAGTGCCCGCAACGCCACTTATGAGAAGATCCTAGTGGACGCTTTAGCAGCAGAGGATGATCTTGAGCTGAGGCTCAAGAGGGGACGGGACGCTCACGGTACCAGCAGCAGCGGAGGCCAGGCCAAGAGGCCTCACGTACAGATTCAGCAGATACAGGCACCGGTAAGAGTACAGCAGGCACAACATCAGCCTAGAGGGCAGGACCGCAAGGTGCAGCCTTGTGCTTACTGCAAGAGGGCAGGGCACGTTTGGGAGACTTGTTATAGGAGTCGGAAGGTTTGTCTGTTTTGTGGATCCGCTGCTCATCAGGTCAGGGAGTGCCCTACTGCACCCGTATATGACGGAGCACCGGGTCAGAGAGAGGGAGCTAGGCCACCTGTAGCTCAGTACCAGAGGGGTGGAGCTTTCGCGATGGCAGCCGAGGAGACTGACGTTGCAGGTGATGGATTAGCAGGTTTGACCTTCTTGTTCTTCCTCTCTACTTTCATGTGTGATTTCCCTTAGTACCTGCTAGGATATTGCTTGTGATTGCTAGATAGTGTAGCTACCCTGTTCGAGACTGTGGAATCACGACCAGTAGGATTGTGTTGCTTCGACTTTGATTGATTGGAGGTTTAACCTAGGAAGGGTGCGATCATCTTAATTTCGAGGACGAAATTTTTCTAAGGGGGGTAGACTTGTAACACCCAGTTTCTGGAATGAGGGTAAATTTGAACTTTTATATTTTAAATCATTAAAATATTTGATTTTAGTCATGATATGATTATTGGTGATTTTTAGTTATTTTAAAACTATTTAATTGAGTGAAATGTGAAATTGGTGTTTTGCTAGAGTAACCTTAGTCATGCATGACCTAGAAGACTAATCATGACCAAGGAGACCTAATCATGTGTTTAGGATTTCAAATTTCTACTTTTTAGCCTAAGGGTATTTGGTCATTTTGACACTTTGTGAAATTGTAAATTATATGAATTAAATATGTGTTAGTTAAATTATTTAAGACTTGACCTAGAAGTTAGCCTAATCTAGATGTTAATCATGACCCTAGAGACTAAGTTAGAGGGTTTCATTAAGTAATCAAATTAGGATAATATCTAGATATTTGTTAGAGAGATATTTTAGGCTAAAGGTTAAAGAAGGCTACTTTAGTTGTGAGCCATTAGATTGACTTGAAATTGTTGGAGAAACCTTAGCCACTCATCCTAAATCCTAACCCTAACTTAATGGCAGCCATCACACATTCCCTCCCTTTATAAATACAACCCATTAATCATTTGCATCATTTTTTAATTCATTTTAATTGCCTCTTTTAGTGTTCTTCCCCAATTCCTTCCTAAATATCCAAATCAACTCCAAATTGAGCCAAATTTCTTGCATTGGAATCCCCTACTGTTGAGGATGCTAAGGGAAGCTAGCTAGCAAGGTTACACAAACATTTGGCACCCCCAAGTGAAGAGGACACCCCCCTATTTTAGGCTTTTCATTGAGTTTCACTCAATAGGTAAAATGCCTCTAAACCTATTAATATTGTGATTTCTCTTCATGGTTGCATGCATCTAGGTACCAGGGACCTATAGGCCAAGTTTGGTAGGAACTAGGTTTGATTTGGTGTCCGTGTCGGACACGTATCTAGGGTTTAATTCAAGTGTTTGATGAAATGCCACTTAGGAATAGAAGTTAGTGTTTTGTAAAACAAATTACATTTTTGGGTAGCCCTAGACTTGTAGGTTACAACCCTAGTTGACTGAGCACGACATTGTGTCGTGTCCGTGTCCAAATTGGACACGAACACGCTGTGCACACCCACACACACTGTCCTGCTACCTCGTGTCCAGTTCTCACTGGACACGACACGAGACACGACCATTTTTGGTCAGCACCTAGGGGCAGTGTCTGCGCACACTTCCCCAAAATTTCACGACACCTCGTGTCGTATCGAGGACACGTGCACTGGTCATGCACTGACAGTGCACACAAGCACAGAGCCGATTTTGCGCACGTCGTGTCGTGCGGACACGATACTTGGACACCTCGTGTTTGTACGAGTGTGTAGCCCAACACGTGGGCTACACGTGGACATGACCACGAGGCCCACGTGGATCGTGTCGTGTCTACGAGACACTTGCATCGCTGCACGATGCTGCACTGTGCACGTGTATCAGTCGAGTTTTTTTCGACTGATACGGTGTTCGTGCTGTGTCCTGAGGACACGTGGACACGGTGCAGGAACCTAGACACCTAGACCAACCCTAGGCGAACCTAGGGACACGACCCCGACACTTGGGGATGGACACGCGAGTCCCTAGAGCACTCGACACGCACGCACGACGCTGTCTGTACACATTAGCTCTGATACCCTATTGACACTTAGGTTTTGACACTTGTAGGACACTTGCAGACACGAGGACACAAGTTTGACACTCTGTACACACACTTGACCCCCTTGGTTGCTGAGTTAGTCTTTAGTTGAGTATTTGTTTGCATGTGTGGCTACTTCAAATAGAATGTTATGACTAATACTTGTTTTAGTTTCAGAGTTTGTAGTTTACTGGTTTCAGTTTTCTAAGTATCTATTTATATTAGTTAATTTTACATATATGTAGTATACATAGGTATATACATACAGTAGGTTTTCGAATGGATGTGTATGTGACTGAACATAGGTATACATGTATGTTCCTGAGATCATATTGACAGTTAACTGAGATTACCCATATGAGTTCCTGAGAACTCCACTGAAATGGGGATTGGAAATGTAAACTAAATCTGAGTATGCACTGTTTGATTACACACATATTAACACTGTTACAACCTGGCATGGGCTTAACTGATCATTGAAACCTATTAAACACACACGCACACACTCACTGTTCTGTGCAGGCCCTGGTTTGGGTTTGGGTTGTGTATGTGTCTTCATATCCTAACACCCATGTTACGATCCCTACTGCCTATTGCATGTCCCATTACTTTCTCAATTGTTCAGTCGAGCACCCCATAGTATGTGTTTGCCTTGTCATTCATTCAGTCCCATGTTAAGTTCAGGTGCTATGGATCAATCCCTTAGTTTGGAGCTGGTCCAATTGTGTCCTTATATCAGCCCCACATGTCCAGTCCCTGGCATTCTCATTGCTTAGTCTCCTATATCCTATATGGAGCTATACATCTGTCCCTTTGAATACTGTTCAGTCCCTATTGCCGTATCATGTATCCCATGACCACCCCTCTTCTAAATTATTAACCCATATCACCAGGTATGTCCCCACATCAGAAAAATCCATGTATCATTAGGGTTCAATCATTTAAGTTCACTTCTCAAGTTGTGTTAGCTCATGGCCATTGTATTAGATCAGTCAGTATAAGTTTATACATAGAGGATTTCATCTATTGAGTAGCAGTCCATGTGATGTACTGCATTTCTCTTGTTCAAACAGTTGAACATCCTGTTCACCATCTGTCCAGTTGAGAATAACCTTATCTGATCATTGCTTCCTTAAATTGGTGAATGCTCTGTACCAGGGAGTATCAGGCTACTGATATATATCTGTCCTGCATAACATTGCAGACCTACAAGCTTCACTTCACTGCATTATTCTTCATTGCACATGAGGAAATTGCCTGCATTAGACATATCATGTACTTCATATGTCAGCACACTACATTAGATGTGTCCTGCATCCTCTTCACTAATTGTTCAGTCCAAGTTAATTGCATATATGTATTGATCTAGATATGCCTCTATGTACCTAAGCATGAATGAATGCATAGATGCTATGTATGTCTCCTAGTATGTATGCATATATATTAGCCTATGTGATATATTAAATAGGGATAATGTAGAGTTATGTTATATATACATGTGTATATATATATGAGAGTGGCTAGGCCTTGGGCCATAGACTAGTGCCCATGGCCACACATGTAAAGTGAGGGGTTTGCCTTGCATAGGTAAGGGATATGATGAGTTTGGTTTTTATTGAGTATTGGGTATCCCCTTTTGAGAAACTCTAGGTAAGTAAATAAGAGTTGACAGATTGGGGTATAGCCTTGATACCATAATACCCTATCCAAACATTATAACCTAGAAAACATGAGGTAATAGTCCCAAAGTTGACCTAGTTTGACTTGGGTTGACCCAGAGTTGACCAAGTATGACTTGGACCTAGTTTGACCTAGAAATCATGTAGTTTGCATTGTAGCTTTCAATTCTCTTGTATTTTACATATCATGACTCATATTACTCTGTTTAGGACACTGTGACTCCGGCGCAGACATCTGATATTATACTACTCTTTTTAGAGTAGCAGGCGAGTACATTCTCTGATAGTTCTCTCATTTATTTGTCAATTACTGTACTTCAGTTCTAGTTAGCTGTATGTGATTCTCTGTTACAAACACGTATTATTATTTCTGAATCCATGTATACGATACACATACTTACTCGTCTCACCTCTATTATTCGAATCACCATACGAATCACTATTCGAACCACCTATTCGTATCTTCATTTGCTGGTTGGACTTGTATTCGTCTTATGTGTTGGATTATGGATTCATTTGTATTAGATGGACGGGAAAATACTTGATTAGACATGTGAACATTCCCACTATTCGAATCACCCCCTGTAAATAATATTCGAACGATAACTATTCCACACCCGGCCAGGTGTGTGATGTGCCGGATTTACCCTTAGCCGTTTACATGTCTAACTAAGTATTTTAAAACACACTTGGAGAATTTATTCGAATCATTATTAGAACATCATGTGAATCACTATTCGTATCACCTTATTCGATTCACCTTATTAGAACAATAATTAGAATCACATTCGACTCATCTTATATTAGACTCACATTGGGATTACACTCGACTTATATTGTACCATCTGAACTCATTATGTTACTATAGTTCAGCTAGATCTTATTTTACAGTCTTCTTTGCTATGTTTCTCTTCTTGTTTAGTTACCTTACTTTCCTTGTACCTTAACTGCTCTCTACATCATTACTCATACAAACTGCCATTTTCATCAATACAACTGTCTATAACTGTTTTATAGTTCTCTGTCATTTACTTGGGATTTTTTGATGAATTGTACTCGTTCCTGTCCTTACTGGACCTGTTGAAAATATTACAGATGCTTGCCCTGAGGATATTTACCCCACTTGCCTTGGAGCAGGAGACGGCTTAGCTACCTTTGGCCCCGACACTCAGGAGTGATCGGGAGACTAGCTAGTAGACTTGGTTTAGTTTTCATGTTTTAGAACTTGAATTGTAATAACTTGAGATACGAGTTTGTATTTGAGTTTGTTTGAGATATTATTATTTAGTAGTTTATAAATGTTGTTATTTAGTTTTTAGTTATAAACTTCTGTGTTATCTTATCGTGCTTAGACTGTGATTGAGATTTTATTATATCTATACTTGTCCTCCGTTCGGAGTTGAGATTTGACAAGTACATTATATAATTGCGTGAGTTGTTGATTAGATAGTAACCTAGGACATCGTTCTACCGCCGACACTGCGGCGTAGGCTGGACGTACCCACTTCTCGTGCCCCTACACAGGGTGCAGGTCGTGACACGTGGTTATGCCACCTACAGATTATTCAATTAGATTTCTAAGACTGTGGTTGAAACGACTGGGATTTGCCTTCCTAATCTAGGGTTCTGAACTAGATCTGTGTTCTTTTTTGGTAGTTTATCCATCGATTTTTGGATCGAATTTTCGGAGAAACTAGTGCATGATGAAATCTATTTGAAAGGAAAAATAGTGGTATAGGTTAGGGACATACCATTGAAATCGGTTCGAAGAAAGGTCGTACGAAGCGACTGTAATCCCGCTGCGAAGTTGGCTTGGTACTGCTGCTGCTCTTCTTCATTTCAGCGCTGTGCGCTGTCACGACCCGCACCCGCTTTTTGGATACGAAACGTGTCCAAGCCCAGCCTACGCCGCAGTGTCGGCGGTAGTATACTGTCTATACACAAGTCACGGTAATGTAGAATCTCATGGTAAACTATATCTCATCCACAGAATAATAACGAATCAACCAAGATCAATGAAATACCAAAGAAACTGAATAATATAACTGAATGTATCCAAGATTCAATGTCACGTCCGGTGGACACAAATCCACTACCAATAGACGGAAAGAGAAATAAATACATAAAATACACTAACTGAATACAACCTGCTAATCAAGGCAACCTCAACTGCAAAGCTCCGCGGTCTAGTGCTGACTCAACATGCTCAACTGCTCCTGACTCAAACTCGGCTAAACCTGAAGAGATCATCAGGTCCTCATAGGACTAGCAAGATACATAAAAACGAGCCTTTCTAACAGTTTATTATGCATGGAGAAAAATACAGAATAAACAAGTAAGACTGAGCAATGAATAAACACGAATCTGTACACTGACTACACATAAATGAACTGCTGAACAAGGACGAGAGAACTCATGTCAAGATGTCAACCGATAACCAAATCGATACTCAAACCCTCGTCCCTAGTGTGGACTCGCAGGTTTGAACAACTACTAGCCCTCGTCCCTAGTGTGGACTTGCAGGCTAGCATCACCCTCGTCCTTAGTGTGGACTCGCAGGTGTGAACCATATACTACTAACCCTCGTCCCTAGTGTGGACTCGCAGGTTAGCATCACCCTCGCCCCTAGTTTGGGCTCGCAGGTGTGGACCAATAACTACTAACCCTCGTCCCTAATGTGGACTCGCAGGTTAGCTTAAGACACAGATAACTACTAACCCTCGTCTCTAGTGTGGACTCGCAGGTTAGCTTTAAGATTTTAAGACAAGGAAGTATCGCAGTTCAGTTCATAACTTCTCGACTCATGACATGGCTCAATCAAGGCATAAGTGAACATGACCGATAAGACACAATACTAGCTGTGAACAAGGGCTATGTATCAATGAATTAAAATACTAACATGATATGAAAAGTACATGTCAACAATAATGAGAAAACTGAATAACTGAATAATGAAAAGACAGTGCATGTAAATAAAGCTGTGTAGAAAGGCAAGGTATACTTGCCTTAGGTCCTGAGCCGCTGATACGGGTCGATGCTAATGAACCTATTTGAAACATATACAATGGGTCAATAAAATGAGTTTGCGAGGAATTACAATTTATCCTTATGTTATTAATCTCTAGGTTACTACCATTTCATCTAATCCCCTTAGCCCACTAATAGGATACTTGCCTAGCTTTCTTGTCCTTTCCTTGCAGGTTAACTTATCTAGTCAAACTCTATAATAAAGCTAATCTCCTAAATTAACTATAATCCTACATTTACACTAATCCTATACTCATATATATATATATATATATATATATATATATATATTTTTTTTCTTTTATATATATATATATATATATATATATATATATATATATATATATATATATATATAAAAGCATACACCAACATAAAAAAATATATATATAAAAGCATACACCAACATATATGTGTACTAGCACATAGCAGCAATGAACCAACACAAAGGGGCAGGACAGCATGGTATAAGTGCAGGCAATGTAGCAGTATAGGCAAGTGCAGTAGTTGAAGAATGTTGGATTTGGAGAAGTGGTATTGCAGGAAAATGTATGAACTAAGGTCTGAACTTGCATATGATGGGATTCAAGATAATTTGGACTGCAATGATTGATACCTACTCAAACAAAGAAGATACTCTGTGGGTCATGGGCTAAACATCATCCATAGGTGTGCTCGAGCCATACTTCAAATGAACCAATAGAGTTCACAAGGGTCGAATTCAAAATTATCTATGGCAGTTCAGTCACAGTATAAATAGAAATGATCAAAATTAAGGAGTGATAACATGGAATGGAAACAAGGGCTGTTTAAGTATTCCAATGTTGAACTAAAAGACTCAGTCCAACAATTAGGACTGAACTCTAACATTCTAATACCTAACCTAAAATGAAAGACTGAAATCAAAGGATAGAAGATTGAATCCTCAAGCAATCTCTGTAATGTATAGAGATGAACTTGCACTAATCTATACACCTACCTACTGCTCACATGCCCTCTATTGAACATGTGGGTAATCAGGGATCAGTGTATCACTGATTCCTGAGTACAGGGGAACCCCATGTATGAGTGTTGCTTAGAATGGTTGGGGTTCAATTCCCATTATAATTCTGATACAGGGTCAAAGTATCAAGTCTGATACTACATACCACCTGAACTTAAATGCCAACTCCAACCTCTCCTATTTCCTGCTATCACCTACATTTATATACCCACCAGTCTAATATTCCTCTTTACTCATCACATTAGAGCCCAATGCTCTGGACCCAAAATCTGATAGCCTTTCTAAACCCAGTTGTTACCAGGTGAGTCCCTAATTTCATTTCCAATTGATATGTTCTGTAGGCACAAAAGCATGCCTAAGGCTTCTTGATACAAGAATTGATACCCTTATCAATGAGTGACTAACCAAGAATGTAGAACAGATATCAACTGAACAAGGAATGAAAGGGACATGTCATCTAATAAGCTTTAATGTGATTGAACTAAAGAATGAAGGAAATGAACTACAAGGAAAAGTGGAATAACATATGTGCAATTGGAGACTGGACCATATATGGATAGTCGAAGGGTGAAGACATAACAATAATAGAAAATGGACTAATGTAAATGCTCATGACATTAAGGATGCAGGACAATGTATAAGTGGAAGTATAAGTCTGATCATTAAACCATGTGGACAGATATGTCCAGACATAGTGCAACTTAATATCATTTATCAAATTCGATTCCAAGCATAAACTCCCCTGCATTTTGGTATGGATTCCTAGTTTTCCCTATGAAGCTGATGCAAAAATACACATATTACCCTTGATATCCCCTGTCCCTGCATACTGCAAAAACTTGTGCATTCCAATGCATTTCACTGCACATAGAGACTGCCCACATTATATTTGCGTGCACTAGCACCCCCAAGGCATTGGTATTGATGATATCGACCCTCAATCTGTTATCAAGAACCGGCTAGATATCAAATAAGCAATTTTGATCCCCAAAGTCAATAAGAGAAATCCATACCTCATTACCAACAGGGCACACAGGGAATGCAGTGAAATATAAGAATTAGCTAAGTGTGCAGCATGTCTAAATGAGTGTCTCGTGTGAGGTTGCAGGACAATCGAATGATTTATACTATTCTCTAAAGGTTCCACTCGGGTTTTCCTATATGGCATCCCTATCTTATGCTTGTATCAGATATATGTCTGATACTCTAATTTCCAGAGTAAAAATTATCCTAATTAGGAAGAAGGAGCACTGATACGGCTTGGCCATATTTAAAGTCTGATACTTGGAAACATGATGTTACAATAAGTTGATAGGCATGCAAAATATGTCAACAAACATCCACAAAGGATGATCCACTTAAACAAAACCATTGTCACTGTCAGCAGGGTTTAGGCATTAATTTTGATACAAAATCTAGAAGGCATCCTTCATCGTGTAACATCAGTTTGATCTCATAACTGCCCCTAATGTGTCATTCACATATATGTTGTGTGCATGCACCAGTTGCCCACGATCTTGAATTTGGAAGATTTTGGGTGTGTTCAATAAGAATAATGTGGTTAATAGTGAATCACTAAACATGGTATGATTTCAGATATCCGTGTGTCGGCTGACCATAGCAAGGATTTGTAACTAATATGCCTAATAGTAACAGATGCTTACAACTTCTTTAGGATGCAGCCTATTGCTAATATTACAATGGTAGGAAAATCCTTCTCTCGTGGCACACAAACTCATGGTGACCTGAACAAGCAAACCGGCACATGGGTTTAATCCTCTTTCTATACATTAACAACTTAATGAAGCAATCAATAAGGATTCTTCTTCTACTTCCTAGGCTTTTAATCAAACACTTTCCCATCCCCATCCTAAGTTCAGACAACAACAGGAATTCGATTGTTTGAAGGGTTACCTGTCGAGTTCGAGGCTGGACTGCTCTCCTCCTCTTCGAGTGCTATGGCAGTCAACCAAAAGGTGCGGAGCTCTTAGGGTTTTTAGGGGATGGGTCGGCCACAATCCTAGGTATTTATACCCGTGTTGATCTCCTGGAGGGATAGGAAAGAATTTGGTTTGATTTAATCTCAAGTTTTGGGAAAGAGCTATCCTCAGTTCTAACTGAAATTTGAAATCAAGATTTTGAGTACTTGGCTGTGAGGGAATTTGAATACTGCCTTTTTGCAGTATGGTCTCTGCCTGTTCCTCTATTACCCATTGTATCCTCTATGGATAGTTAAATGAAACAAAATGTAAAGCATAACAATTATAAGTAAATAACTAAATGAAAATGAAAAAATAATAGTAGGAGAATTTGGTCAAGGGGTTGACAACTCTACCCCCCTTAAACAAATTTCGTCCTCGAAATTTAATGAGCCGTGATCTATTAGAAGGAAATAGTTTAACAGTTTGCTATAGAATTTATTGCGATTCCTCGCAAGTCAAAATCAATGCTAACACTATAATCTATTAAAAATCTCCGCCATTTGCTCCTTGTGGTGTCGCCGCATCTTCCGTGATCATGGCAAAGGCTCGCCCTCCTTCTGCGGTCGATGGAGTGTTCAGTGCAGTGTTGTTCCTATCTTGAGAGTCCAAGGAAAACACTTTAGCCGTTGAAGAGAATTTCAAGCAGGATGTAATTTCAAGGATTCAATGAAATCAAGGATTAGAGGCCAATAATGAGTCAAGACATGTGGATGAGATCCTAAGTGTCTAATCCTATTCGCAGGCTCACGACGGTACAGTAACGTAACCGAAGTAATTAACGTTGACCTGCATGGGCCACCAAAAAAATTTGTCACGACTCGCACCCGCTTTTTGGATACGAAACGTGTCCAAGCCCAGCCTACGTCGCAGTGTCGGCGGTAGTACGATGTCTATACACAAGTTACGGCAATCTAGAATCTCATGGTAAACTATATCTCATCCACAGAATAATAATGAATCAACCAAGATCAATGAAATACCAAATAAACTAAATAATATAACTGAATGTATCCAAGATTCAATGTCACGTCCGGTAGACACAAATCTACTACCAATAGACAGAAAGAGAAATAAATACATGAAATACACTAACTGAATACAACATGCTAATCAATGTAACCTCAACTGCAAAGCTCCGTGGTCTAGTACTGACTCAACCTGCTCAACTACTCCTGACTCAAACTCGGCTAAGCCTGAAGAGATCATCAGGTCCTCAGAGGACTAGCAAGATACATAAAAACGAGCCTTTCTAACAGTTTATTATGCATGAAAAAAAATACAGAATAAACAAGTAAAACTGAGCAATAAATAAACACGAATCTGTACATTGACTACACATAAATGAACTGCTGAACGAGGACGAGAGAACTCATGTCAAGATGTCAACGGATAACCAAATCGATACTCAAACCCTCGTCCCTAGTATGGACTCACAGGTTTGAACAACTACTAGCCCTCATCTCTAGTGTGGACTCGCAGGCTAGCATCACCCTCGTCCCTAGTGTGGACTCGCATGTGTGAACCATATACTACTAACCCTCGTCCCTAGTGTGGACTCGCAGGTTAGCATCACCCTCGCCCCTAGTGTGGACTCGCAGGTGTGGACCAATAACTACTAACCCTCGCCCCTAATGTGGACTCGCAGGTTAGCTTAAGACACAGATAACTACTAACTCTTGTCCCTAGTGTGGACTCGCAGGTTAGCTTCAAGATTTCAAGACAAGGAAGTATCGCAGTTCAGTTCATGACTTCTCGACTCATGATATGACTCAATCAAGGCACAAGTGAACACGACCGATAAGACATAATACTAGCTGTGAACAAAGGCTATGTATCAATGAATTAAAATACTAACATGATATAAAAAGTACATGTCAACAATAATGAGAAAACTGAATAACTGAATAATGAAAAGACAGTGCATGTAAATAAAGCTGTGTAGAAAGGCAAAGTATACTTGCCTTAGGTCTTGAGCTGCTGGTACGGGTCGATGCACTGAGTCAAGCCTAATGAACCTATTTGAAACATATACAATGGGTCAATAAAATTATCCTTATGTTATTAGTCTCTAGGTTACTACCTTTCATCTCATCCCCTTAGCCCACTAATAGGATACTTGCCTAGCTTTCTTGTCCTTTCCTTGCAGGTTAACTTATCTAGTCAAACTCTATAATAAAGCTAATATCCTAAATTAACTATAATCCTACATTTACACTAATCCTATACTCATATATATCTTATATAAGCATACACTAACATATATGTGTACTAGCACATAGCAGCAATGAACCAACACAAAGGGGCAGGACAACATGGTATAAGTGCAGGCAATGTAGCAGTATAGGCAAGTGCAGTGGTTGAAGAATATTGGATTTGGATAAGTGGTATTGCAGGAAAATGTATGAACTAAGGTCTGAACTTGCATATGATGGGATTCAAGATAATTTGGACTGCAATAATTGATACCTACTCAAACAAAGAAGATACTCTGTGGGTCATGGGCTAAACATCATCCATAGGTGTGCTCGAGCCATACTTCAAATGAACCAATAGAATTCACAAGGGTCGAATTCAAAATTATCTATGGCAGTTCAATCACAGTATAAATAGAAATGATCAAAATTAAGGAGTGATAACATGGAATGTAAACAAGGGCTGTTTAAGTATTCCAATGTTAAACTAAAAGACTCAGTCCAACAATTAGGACTGAACTCTAACATTCTAATACCTAACCTGAAATGAAAGACTGAAATCAAAGGATAGAAGATTGAATCCTCAAGCAATCTCTGTAATGTACAAAGATGAACTTGCACTAATCTATACACCTACCCACTGCTCACATGCCCTTTACTGAACATGTGGGTAATCAGGGATCAGTGTATCACTGATTCCTGAGTACAGGGGAACCCCATGTATGCACTCTAGAGTGTTGCTTAGAATGGTTGGGGTTCAATTCCCATTATAATTTTGATACAGGGTCAAAGTATCAAGTCTGATACTACATACCACCTGAACTTAAATGCCAACTCCAACCTCTCCTATTTCCTGCTATCACCTACATTCATATACCCACCAGTCTAATATTCCTCTTTACTCATCACATTAGAGCCCAATGCTCTAGACCCAAAATCTGATAGCCTTCTAAACCCAGTTGTTACCAGGTGAGTCCCTAATTTCATTTCCAATTGCTATGTTCTGTAGGCACAAAAGCATGCCTAAGGCTTATTGATACAAGAATTGATACCCTTATCAATGAGTGACTAACCAAGAATGTAGAACAGATATCAACTGAACAAGGAATAAAAGGGACAGGTCATCTAATGAGCTTTAATGTGATTGAACTAAAGAATGAAGGAAATGAACTACAAGGGAAAGTGGAATAACATATGTGCAATTGGAGACTGGACCATATATGGACAGTCGAAGGGTGAAGACAGAACAAGAATAGAAAATGGACTAATGTAAATGCTCATAACATTAAGGATGCATGACAATGTATAAGTGGAAGTGTAAGTCTGATCATTAAACCATGTGGACAGATATGTCCAGACATAGTGCAACTTAATATCATTTATCAAATTCGATTCCAAGCATAAACTCCCCTGTATTTTGGTATGGATTCCCAGTTTTCCCTATGAAGCTGATACAAAAATACACATATTACCCTTGATATCCCCTGTCCCTGCATACTGCAAAAACTTGTGCATTCTAGTGCATTTCACTGCACATAGAGACTGCCCACATTATATTTGCTTGCACTAGGACCCCCAAGGCATTGGTATTGATGATATCGACCCTCAATCTATTATCAAGAATCGGCTAAATATCAAATAAGCAATTTTGATCCCCAAAGTCAATAAGAGAAATCCATACCTCATTACCAACAGGGCACACAGGGAATGCAGTGAAATATAAGAATTAGCTAAGTGTGCAGCATGTCTAAATGAGTGTCTCGTGTGAGGTTGCAGGACAATCGAATGATTTGTACTATTCTCTAAAGGTTCCACTCGGGTTTTCCTATATGGCATCCCTATCTTATGCTTGTATCAGATATATGTCTGATACTCTAATTTCCAGAGTATAAATTATCCTAATTAGGAAGAAGGAGCACTGATACGGCTTGGCCATATTTAAAGTCTGATACTTGGAAACATGATGTTACAATAAGTTGATAGGCATGCAATATGTCAACAAACATCCACAAAGGATGATCCACTTAAACAAAACCATGGTCACTGTCAGCAGGGTTTAGGCATTAATTTTGATACAAAATCTAGATGGCATCCTTCATCGTGTAACATCAGTTTGATCTCATAACTGCCCCTAATATGTCATTCACATATATGTTGTGTGCATGCACCAGTTGCCCACGATCTTGAATTTGGAAGATTTTCGGTGTGTTCAATAAGAATAATGTGGTTAACAGTGAATCACTAAACATGGTATGATTTCAGATATCCGTGTGTCGGCTGACCATAGCAAGGATTTGTAACTAATATGCCTAATAGTAACAGATGCTTACAACTTCTTTAGGATGCAGCCTATTGCTAATATTACAATGGTAGGAAAATCCTTCTTTCGTGGCACACAAACTCATGGTGACCTGAACAAGCAAACCGGCACATGGGTTTAATCCTCTTTCTATACATTAACAACTTAATGAAGCAATCAATAAGGATTCTTCTTCTACTTCCTAGGCTTTTAATCAAACACTTTCCCATCCCCATCCTAAGTTCAGACAACAACAGGAATTCGATTGTTTGAAGGGTTACCTGTCGAGTTCGAGGCTGGACTGCTCTCCTCCTCTTCGAGTGCTATGGCAGTCAACCCAAAGGTGCGGAGCTCTTAGGGTTTTTAGGGGATGGGTCGGCCACAATCCTAGGTATTTATACCCGTGTTGATCTCCTGGAGGGATAGGAAAGAATTTGGTTTGATTTAATCTCAAGTTTTGGGAGAGAGCTATCCTCAGTTCTAACTGAAATTTGAACTCAAGATTTTTAGTACTCGACTGTGAGGGAATTTGAATACTGCCTTTTTGCATTATGGTCCCTGCCTGTTCCTTTATTACCCATTGTATCCTCTATGGATAGTTAAGTGAAACAAAATGTAAAGCATAACAATTATAAGTAAATAACTAAATGAAAATGAAAAAAAATAATAGGAGAATTTGGTCAAGGGGTTGACAGCGCTGCTGTCCACGCGTGCGCAGCCGGTCGTCGTCGATCCTCCGGCGACGCGTGGCCGTCGGGGTGGCCGCCCAGAGTAGGGAGATGGCGGCGTGGGCTTAGGTCTAGGGTTTTTGATCCAAATCTTCTCTCCCTCTCTTTCGAATAAATGTTCTAAGGGCCGGCCACTGTCCGGTTCAGGGGATGTTTACTGTGCGAAAAAGAAGACTTTGTTTGGGCTCGGGTCCGAGCTCGAGCTGGGCCTGGGGTGTTTTGGATTTTTCTTTTTCTCTTTTTATTTCTTATATGCAATATATATATATATATATATATATATATATATATATATATATATATATATATATATATATATATATATATATATATACAGTAAACACACACACACACACACACCCCCCCCTATATTCATATATATTTATATATACACACACACACACACCCTGTGTATGAGTGTGTATATATAAATATATATGAATATAGGGTGTGTGTGTGTGTGTGTGTGTGTGTGTGTGTGTGTGTGTTTACTGTATATATATATATATATATATATATATATATATATATATATATATATATATATATATATATATATTAATAAATTATAAATATATCTATAAAAAAATGTATATATATATTAATAAATTATAAATATATTTACATGCCTATATAATCAATCAATATATATATATATATATATATATATATATATATATATATATATATATATATATACACACACATATATATATATATATATATATATATATATATATATATATATATATATATATATATATATATATATATATATATATATATATATATATATATACACACATACCACAAATATCATACAGACAATACAATATTTTTAATATAACCAATATTAATAATATCTAATAGTAATAAATATTATTATTTAATCACCATAAAATAATAATAAAATAAGGTTTGGTGAATCCATACTACTCACCTTTATCCGGCTCCAGAAAATTGTACAAATATTATAAAACAATATTTAATAATAAGATTACCTAATTTTTGTACAAATATTAAAATAATTAAAAATGTACATTAATACCTAAAATAATTTAGAAAATATTTGTACACACATAAAATATGCCTACATGGTCGTCTTTGGTCTCACTACAAGATTACATGGGCTCGATTTCGGTTCGGGTCTAGTCCGAGCTAAATCGACACAAACCGGGTCTCCTACAAGTCAATAATATAATTAATAAATAATTTAAAATGTCTTTATAGGTTAAGTCGCAACTTGGCCTGATTTTCCTAGTTAGAACACACTTATGGCTGGATCTTCCTTGGCATGGCTAATACACTAGTCAAGGCACGCCACTGCACTATCCGTGCCATGATTCCTAGTCGTCTGGTACTTTAAAACTCAACCATGGCTAAAGTCATCCACCGTAATAATTAACTAAATAATTATTTATAAAAACCTAAAAATTACCATTTAAATCAAAATAAAAAATATTTCAAAATTTTCGAGAAGCGGAGTTACAGTTCTGACTCTGATTTTGTTACTGAACATCTAAAGATGGAGAGAAGAAAGTTTCCAATATTTAATGCCAACAAAAATATGGAAGACCCTAAATGGGAACTGGGGCTACAATTTAAGGATAAAGATGAGTTTAAGATGGCTTGCAGGCAGTGTGGCATAAATCAGAGATGGCAAGTGTGGTTTCCAACAAATGATCACAATAGGGTCAGGTGCAAGTACTGTTATACAAAAGATTGTAAAAATTTTATTTTTGCAAGCAAGTTGGACAGGAAAGACAAAGAAAATAAGACTTTCCTTGTGAAGAGCTACAACTTGGAGCACACTTGTGGAAAGGTAAACACCAACTTCCATCTCAGTTACAAGGCGATTGCAGAAATGTACATGAATGAGTTTAGAGATGATCCAGGGTGGAAAATTAGTCAAATTGTTAAAATAGTAAAGAAGGATTTGGCTCTCACCATTGACCTAATGAAGGCTAGGAAGGCAAGAAACTATGCAGTTAAGAAGATTGAGGGTGATAAAGACTTGCAATATTCTAGGTTGTGGGATTACAAATGGGAAGTTATGAGGACAAATCCTGGTTCAACATTTGAGTTCAAAGAGCCTAGAGGGAAATTTCGTGGCATGTATATGTGCATGACAGGTATCAAAGAGTGTTTCAAACACTGCAGGCCAATTGTTTGTCTGGATGGTTGCTTCTTAAAGTGTACTTATGGTGGGAAATTGTTGGTTGCCACTGGAATTGACCCAAATGATTGCATGTACCCACTTGCATTTGCAATTGTGAAGGTTGAGAACACTGAGAATTGGGTTGGTTTGTGGAGTTGCTAAAAGAAGATTTTAATATGCACAACTCTCACCATTGGGTCTTCATGAGTGATAGGCAAAAAGTAAGTATATTTTCTTTCCAATACCTAATATAATTTTTTGTAGTTCATAACACTGTCATCACACTATCATCTTACATATTTATTTTCTATATGTAGGGGCTTATCAATGCAATTAAAAGACATTTTCTAAATGCAGAACACAGGCTTTGTCTCAGACATTTAGAGCAGAATATGAGAAATTTTTTTAGAGATATTAGGATTGGTGGAGATACTCAAGAAAGGGGAAGATCCACATATCTAGCTGAGTTCAAGAAGTATGAAAAGGAAATGGAAGAGAAGAGTACTGAAGCTAAGCAATAGATGGATGCTAGACCAGCAATCCATTGGAGCAGGGCATTCTTTAAGGATACTTGCAAGTGTGATGTATTGCTCAACAACTACAGTGAGACATTTAACAAGTACATCCTTGAAGCTAGAGAGAAACCAGTCATCACAATGTTTGAGATGATCGGGACCATGGTCATGAAGAGGATAGATGCAAAGGCCAAATTGGGAAAGAAGTGGAGGGGCGGACTTTGTCCTAAAATTCAGAAGAAGCTTGAGAAGCACAAGAAGGAATCCTATATGTGGACAACAAAATATTCTGGAGGTCCTAAGGTGAAGTTAATGGCCCAGGTGGTTGACATGGTTATAAGAACATGTACATGCAGAAAATGGGAACTATTTGCAATATCTTGTCAATATGCTTGTGCTTGCATATTTGGGAATAATGAAAGGCCTAAAAACTATGTTGATGACTGCTACAAATTATCAACTTACAAACTGGTGTACAGTCATGTCATTCACCCTTTAAATGGCCCTGCATTATGGGAAAGGCATCCATTTCCTCAAGGAATTCTGTTACCACCAACACCGGTGAAGAAAAGGAGTGGCAGGAAGACAATGGCTAGAAGAAAGGAACCAATGGAGTTGCAAGACAAAGGAAAACAGAAGACAAGTAACAAAACCATGGCCAAACTCAGTAAGAAAGGCATGTGTAAAGGAACATGCAGTGTTTGTGGATCATATGCCCATAACAAGAGGTTCCATGGTATAAATGTAAGTATGTGGATATGTACTTATATTCTAGGTCAAGATTCTTGTAACTGTCATGCCTAATTTTACCAATTCTGCATGCTGGAGGAGGCAGAGCCAACGTAAGTGCAGAATGCACTATTGGAAATGCACAACACACCAGTGAAAGAGGAGAATGCCCAACTGTAAGTATTTGCTCTACAAAAATATAGTGAATTTGAATGTCAGAGCAAAATTAGCCTCATTTTAGTCCCTTTACTTCATGATATAGTGTTCAGTATCCTTTACTTCATGATATAGGAGAATGCCACACACCCACATAATATAGTCTTCATGATATACGAGAATGCCACACACCTTTCAGTATCCATTACTTCATGATATAGTGTTCAGTATCCTTTACTACTAGGAATGCACAATTTTAGTCCCTTTACTTCATGATATAGTACTTCAGTCCCTTTACTACTGGAAATGCCACACAGAAGTGAAAGAGGAGAATGCCTAATTTCAGTCCCTTTACTTCATGATATAGTATTCAGTATCCTTTACTTCATGATATAGTGTAAGTATCCTTTACTTCATGATATAGTGTTCAGGTGCCACACACCCACATAAGATGGCATTATAGTGATTTGAATGTCAGAGCAAAATTAGCCTCCTCACTCACAACATATATTCAAAATTAGCGTACTTACTCACAAAATATAGTAAATTTGGTACAGGCTGGACCTTCAAGGCAAATTGTCAGTGATTTGAATGTCAGAGCCAACGTCAGCAGTGCACCAACCACACTTAGGTGGATGATGGATGTAAGTGCATTTAAAGTCAGTTATTGGTATATTAACATGGTATTTGGATACTAAATTCTAACTGTTCAATGTGAATGTTGTTGTTTTATTGTTCTCAGGGTACAAGTCAAGTGGTCAATAATACAGGACTAAGCAGTATGGGAGCTTCCAACCAATATCGATATTCAGGCCTTGGCTCAATTGCTGGAGGCTTAGCTGTGGGAGCTTCCAACCACTTAATTTTTAGATAATGTAATTTGTGTTTTGCTGTCCCAATTATATGACCATTTTGATATTATTTGCAGAATGAAAGCTGTATAGATCGTATATTCCCAAGCCAGGATCATAATTTGGAGTTCTCAGCAGGCCAAAGGAGCACAGCAGCTGTCCCAACTCATCCAACTTCAACATTGCCAAGGAGTGGGGGCAAAGGCACTCAGGGGAAGAAAACAAGGTGCAAAGTAGTACCCTCAAGATACAATCAACCATCTAAGAAAAACAAAAACTGAATTACAAGTGTATAATTTGGACAAGACTAATTTTGGAAAAGAATAGTCATAACACCTGCATTTTGTGGTTCACAACTAAAAGATTTTGTTTTTATCGCATTTCTTTCATAGGTGAACCATTTGGATGTAATGACATTTGGTGCAATTTTTGTTTTGTTTCTATCGCCTGGACAATTGTGTGGCCATATAGAAGAAGGCCTAATATGTACTGATATTTGGATGTGGTCCTATCACATGTATTTTGTGTGGCCATATACATGAAGGCCTAATATGTAATGAGATGTCAAACTCCTATTAACTGTATTTGTGTGGTTCTACTTTGTGTGGTTGGCAAATTAATGAAATGTCAAACTCCTTTCAAGTTGACAAATTCCTACTTCGTGTGGTTCTACTTTGTGTGGTTCTACTTTGTGTGGTTGGTTCTGTAAATGTGATTCATGTTGCAGTATTTTAAATGCAGTTACCTGACAGTTGAGTGGATGTATATGTTAAATGATGTGTGGTTGGTATATGTTAATTGATGATGCAACTATTAACTGCATTTGTGTGGTTGGCATATGTGAAATGATGCTACAATATTAGTTGAATGGATGTATATATCAATGCAGCATTTGAATGGATGTATATTATGTTGACCCAAACTGGATCACAGTCAACCTAATCTTGAAAATTAACAAAACAATATTTGTCATAGTCCAATTTGACACATCGAGCTCGAAATCAATCTACTCAGCTCATTGGTTCAAGATCACAGCTGCTTGAAGATTTGCTATTTTGTATATACTGGAGTCTGTATTTTTTATTGTTTTTTAGTATAGGATGATGTATGTTGGGTCATACTGAGCAACTTTGGGCTAGACATAGCTTTATAGGTTTAATTAGCCCAAATCCCAATCAACCCATTCATCCAAAAGCCCACAAAGAACATTCTGTCCATAGGAGACATAGTTCGGGCCGAACTCTGCCTCCACACAGAGTTCAGGCCGAACTCTGTCCCCTAAATTACAGGATGCTGATTTTTAGGGCTTGATCACTGCTAGTTGTCCAACGGCCGAAAATTTGAATTCTACATACAGAATTCTGGCCGAATTCTGCCTACCCCGAACCCTTTAAATAGGCTTTGGTTTTTCTCATTTCAAACCATCCAATCTTCTCTTCTTCTTCTCTTACATAGCCTATATATTAAAGAGCCTTACCTTCCCATCCACTTAGCATTCAAACTTTCCAACCGTCCAAGTTGCTCGGTACGATCCAGCTAGAAGTTTGAAGTGCAAGAAGTTGTAAGTCACTTGAAAAAGTCCAAGTTTCGCCAAAGCGATCATTGAAAGAAGTTTGGCGTGTTCTTCTGTGAAAAGGCACGTGGTTGTAACCCTATTTCACAAATAGTGAATTTCAATCCTGAGCTAGAGTTCTCAGGCCTGGACTAGTCCTCCACGAGGAAAACCAGGTTAAAAATCTTACTGTGTTGTGCTTGCTCTCTACTCTTTATTTCCACATTTCTTTTACTCTGATTATTTAGTTGGTGAAGAGAGTGGAAGGTATATATACATAGTTTCACCATAGAGTACATGGAGGATGGACATGATGTAAGCTTAAGATATCCATGTACAAGAATACGAACAAGTGAAAATATATGAGCTTTGCTATGCCTACAACCAAATTTTACAACTCTCCTACAACCGGACACGTGTCGGACTTCGATTGGAGGAGGGAAAAAAATGGTGGGGCCGGGTGGAGCCCATGTAGCAGGGGGGGTGAGAGTGGTGGTGGGACCCGGTGGGACCCATGTGTAAGGGGTGGGAGAGAGTAGTTGTAAGAAGGTTGTAAAAATTTGGTAGTAAACTTAGCATTTTCCAAAATATATACTACAACCAATGAGTCAAATGCCTGAATAGTGGCAGAACTCCATACGACAGGAACATAGCAATGCAAGATGAAACAAATCACGTCAATCCATCACCTATCTATCAGTTGAAAGAAAGAATCCAAAATATGAGACTCTTAGCCCAATGAAGCACAACTGATAGAAATGGAGAAGCCAATGGAAACAATTGTGCCTGTGGTAACAACAGAATTGTCTTTGTTCTTTCCGCTCAGAATAGCCTCTGCTGGCCTTTCTTCCCAGTGAACGGAGAATGGGTTCCAGGAGAGGAAGGAAACTGCCATTGAGTTGCTTCCTCCCAGGGGGCTACATTTGTCTGTGTAGTGACAAAGCACAACACAGGCTGCCTTTTATACTGGAAGGATGAATTAAAGTTAGCAAAGATAAAAATAAATCTGAATAACCTACCAAATGTCTCTCATTAACAAACATATAATGGAACGCACTTTAATACTGTATAAAAACATTTTGTTTTGGTCACTTAAAAAACATAAAACACTTCTTAAATACAACAGAGAAATTATATAATGTAGGAAAAGCATGAGTTTTAGAGGTACAGTGCAAGAACAAGTTAATAATATTCAATATAAAATTCCATTTTATTCTTTAGTTAAAGGCGACAAATTTTCAGCAATAAACTAACAACAATCCAAACAGACATGTAATCATTTAATATTAATTGACAAGATGAAGTTAATGAAAAGTAGGTTTCTTCAGATTAGATAGTTCAACAATTAATATTAGATCTAATTTGTTGTTAGTAAAAATACTCATTCCTATTTGTGGATTTGACAACGGATAAGTACACCACGCATAAAGAATGATGGATTTAGATTGGTAGGATACCAAGTACAAGTTAATGCTTACTCAAGTTGTGTATGATTCTACGCGCTCCAAGTTGATGAATGATTGTTCCGTCGGACGTCGATGATTGCTATCTTCAATGGATCGGATGCCTTCTTATTCCTCGAACACTCGCAAGATCGTCGTGATATATGCTTTGACTCAGATCTGGACTGAACCGCGTGGATAGATGAAAATGATTATTAGTTTAGGGTTTTAGAGGCTTAGTAGTAAGGTTTGATGATAGGGAGATATGACAGCAAGGTGTAGAGAGGTTGTTGGTGGCATCTTGATGATATGGAAAAGGATTTGATGGTTTATGGAGGCTGACTGCTTGAGAGATGACTGGGTATGATAGCATCTAGGGTTAGGGCTTGGAGTAGCGACGACTAGGGTTTGGAAATGGGAAAGGGACAGCTAAGGTTATGTAAGAGGGGCGGTTTGTTTTGTAGGCAAGGATGATAACTGGTTAGGGTTTGGATAGGCAATCGGCTAAGGTATTGGGTTAGGAGATGGGCAACTTCTTTATAGAAAGAGAGGAGACATAACAAAACTTTTGGAAAAAAAGGGAAGAGCATTCACTTAATAGCCAATAAATACCGAGTAGCCAGATGTAGACCGTCTAACTGTCGGACTTGCATCATAGTCAACATCGGTAAAGCACTCAATACGAATATGTCTATGATTCTCCATCCGAATCCATTTTTCCGAATTCTTGACTAAATAGCACAGAATTCTGAGAACTAACTGCCAGCGTGGAATCGTTGGAATAAATCTACTTGCGACACTTACGGCGAAAGAAATGTTTGGCCGAGTCATGACCGACAAGTAGTTGAATTTTTTCACCACTCGACGATACTAACCTGGATTGGTCATCAGGATCCTTTTATCTGGAAGTAACTTTGCTCCTGGATCCATGAGAGAGTTTTCTCGCTTTGCTTGCATCATTCTTACATCATTTTGTATGTTCAACACATACTTCCTCTGGGACATTACAATGTCCCGCTTACCCCATATGACTTCAATGCTCAAGAAGTAGTTCAACCACCCCATATCTTTGGTTTGAAATTGTTCTCACAGAAACTTCTTTAAGCCTGCAATACCGTGGCTGTCGTCTCCCATAATCACAATGTCGTCAATATAGATACCAAGTAGTATCCTTCCAGCTGATGTCTGTCGGTAGAATACCGAATAATCTTTCTTTGATTGACACATGCCAAACTGAGTAACATGTGTAAATCGACCAAACCACGCACGAGATGATTGTTTGAAACCATAGAGGGTCTTCCGTAGATGACACAATTTACCCTCCTTTGCAACAAACACGGGAGGTTGCACCCATATACTTCTTCTTCTTTAAGATTCCCATGGAGAAATGCATTTTTGATATCCAGTTGAAGCAATGGCCAGTTATAGCGAACAGCCAGGGCCAAGAGTACGCACACAGATGTCATCCTGGCAACTGAAAAGGTCTCAAAGTAATCCTCACCATAGGTCTGAGAATATCCTTTAGCCACTAGACGAGCCTTTAGACGATCAAGAGTGCAATCCGGTTTCACCTTGATCGCAAACACCTATTTGCACCTGACTGCCTGCTTACTAGTAGAAAAATCTACCAAGTCCCAAGTATGATTTTTTCGGAGTGCTTTTATCTCCTTCTCCATAGTAGCACATCAACCGGGATGTTTGAGATCCTCCTCGACAGTATTGGAAATCTGAATCCCATCAATAATAGCCACCAAGGACTGAGTGTGGCTAGCAAACCCTTTGTAGTTGTCAACATACAATGGATGATCACGACAAAAACGACGAGGTCGAACTGGCGGAACAGGCGACGAGGGCGAATCAGTAGAGCTAGAGGATGATGATGGCTTTGTGGGAACTATCTGTGATGCTCTTGCGGGTGACGATGGTACTGGCGGAACTGGTGTTTACAGACCGTTGGACTGGAACACTTGATTGGTAGGGGAGGGCACCCTTATGGGGGTGGTGGTTGTTGTGTTTGAATAGAAAATAACAAGAAATTCTCGTCTAGATAAATTCGTGGAATTGGATCCGAAGTTTGTAGAAGGGGAGAAAATTCAGTTTCAACGAAGCTAACGTCCCGAGAGAAAAATACGTCTTCAAGGTAGGAAAGAAACACTGATACCCTTTTTGATAGGATACCCAAGGAAAACACATTAGATTGCCTTAGAATTTAATTTAGAAAGTGTCGGCCGGGTATCTCGAACTTAGCACAAACAACGAAAAATGTTGAGAGAGGAAACGGTTCTCTTCCGGGATATAGCCGAGAAAATATAGTACCATTGAAAACCGACGATAGCATGTGATTAATAAGATAACAAGTAGTAAGCATCGCATCCGACCAAATTTTTTTGGGAGTACATGCTTGAAATATAAGAGCACGCGTTGTTTCGAAGCGATGACAATTCTTGTGTTCGGCTACACCATTCTGTTGTGGTGTGTAAGGACAAGAGGGTTGGTGGATGATGCCATTTCGGTACAGATGAATACTGAACTCACGAGATAGATACTCACGACCATTGTCACTTCGAAAACATTTAGTCGGAACAACAAACTGTGTTTTGACTTCGGCATAAAAATTGTACCAAATTTCAAATAATTCGGAGCAATTTTTCATTAAATAGACAAAAGTGACACCTAAGTAGTCATCGACAAAGGTAACAAAGTACTTGAAACCCATCATTGATTCAACCGGACAAGGTCCCCAGACATCAGAATGCACCAACTCAAAAGGAGCGGATGCAATTTTATTTTGACTCACCGGATAGGAAACCCGGTGATGCTTAGGTAAAGGATATGATTCACAATAAAAGTTGACTGGAACAACTAAAGATGGATATATGTTCTGAAGAGCTTGGATTGATAGATGATCTAACTGACAATGTAACTTGAAAGGATTGAGTTTCACGCCAGCATAAATAACAAATGAAGGAACGTCAAGCAGGTATAAGCCTCAGGCCACATGTCCCTTACTGACAGTCTTTCCAGTTTTTAGGTCCTGAAAAACACAACCATCAGAAAAAATATTACCGAGTAGTCCAAGTCGTGAGTAAGTTGTCTAATTGAAAGCAAATTGAACGGATTTTCCGGTATATGTAATATGGAACTAAGTGACAGTCCGGAAAAAAGACGAGCATTTTCTTATCCACGGACTGTTAGTGAACCATCATTTGCAACAACAACATTGGAAACATGACCCACCGATACATAGTTGCGTATCATACCTGCGTCGCCAGTCATGTGAGCAGACGCACCAAAGTCAATTGTCCATTGCTTCGACTTCATCATACATGCCGCTGAGTACCTGGTTGTGGATCCAGATGTAGATGTTTCACCACATCGTTGAGCTTGAAAGTCGAGAAAGTCTGTATATGACTCTGCAGTCATCTGAACAGATCGAACACCATCATCAGGAACATCAGATGTCGCATTGGCAGCAGGTGCTTTAGGACATTGCCACTAGAAATGACCAGGATGACCACAGTTAAAGCTCATGCGCAGTCTTCCTCCACGACCGCCATTGCCACGTCATATATTGCGACCAGCATTTTGGCTACCACGTCGTCCGCCACGACCACCACGAAATCCAGCACGAGCAGCACCAGAGCAGATCGATTAGCATGAGCATCACCCGGAGTCGGCTCAACGGGAAATGGAAGTTCAAAGGACAGAGTAAACAAATATGTTCTCTGTACTTTAACGACGGAGTATGAAGAAACATGAAAAAATAAAGAAAAATTCTGGTGTGTTCTTTTGATTGTCCACTGATTTGCTCGACTGCCAACAATATTTATTTTAGAAGGTAGTACTCATCTTTATTTCCATTTTTACAATCTCCCATTTTGTATATAATTCTTTAATAAAAAATATATATATAATAAAACAAGCAATAAAGACGTGGAAACATAACTTACTTAAAACCAAATTAAGCCATATTAGTAAAGATCTTCTTTGCAGCAATCATTGCCTCGCGCTCACTCTTAATTTGCACAATAGACTCATCCTCCCCCATTCACGTGCCCTAACTGCTGGTAAGAGTCGTTAGTGTCCCGTATCTTACCATCCTCACCTGCCGCTTCATGTTCTCGTCGATACATTATTCTGAAAGCTTATTGAATTGGTCAATTTTAATGCTAATTCCCTCCCGCTCTTGCCCAAAGCGGCAACCTCGAGATCACTAACAACATTCGCACCAGCTTTCTATGGGCCTGGGGGAGTATGGATTATGTACTGGTTAAAAAGTGACAAATAGATGCGGTCGAAGTAGGTGCTGACATGAAATAACGATGTCAATACCTTGACAATCAGGATTTTAACCAGCCGAAGGACAGTAATGAGGAGGCACAATAGTACCTTAGTGACATACGACGACAAAGTGGTTCTCTTGGTCGCCCGTTCGACGTTGTCTTGGAATACTAAGCATCATACCATCAAGATGAGGTCGAGGTACAGGCAGTGCTATACCGCCTTCCGAACTTCGTAGACAAAATAGAGCTATTTTGTTTGCAAGAACAAAAGTTTTCCAAAAAAACTATGCTACAAACTAAGAAAGAAAGTACAAAAATACAATTTTGATTCTGGAGAAGTACAACTATAGGAATCTGATTAGAAGACGATCACGTTATCCCTTGGACGATGTGATATCGAAGAAGAAAGCCTCTAGAATGTTCTGCAGCAACTTGGACAGGAGATTATGATCATTAGTGATGCTTGTGAAGTGAATTTGAACTCTATTTATAGTGTTTTGAAATAACTGTTAGACAGTTACACTGATTGACGCATAGTACAATTGGCGCACCAATCACCCATTTGTGCGAATGGTTGGCTTAACTGCTTGGGATGCGTGGCATTCTGTGAGAGAGATGCGTTTGGTCATGGACAATATCATGTGCACATTCTTCGAGATTAGTGGCATGCGTGCCACATCATCTAACTGCTTCTGGATGATAAATAATTGATTGGCGCCAATTAATGAATGGAGCATAAGCGCCATCCATGAGAAAGCGCTAAGTATTTGAATATGTGTGTTGTTGATTACTTCACGCAAACTCTGCATAATGTAGAGTAAACGATAAAGATCATAATGATGACTTTGACCATTCTTCTCGAGCGCTGTGCGTTCAGGGTTTGAGGAGATTTTCCTCGGCTGACGTATTGTTAGCCATAATGACAGCTATTTCGCTTCTCAAGAAAGATTGCCACGTGGCAACCAGCGCCATGTGAGGTTCGGCTCTATCTGTTCTCCAACGCTATCTGGTAGATATAATCTGGTGCTATCTGTGAGTGGCGCATAGCAATATTTTGATAGTTTTTAAGCTTCTACAAGACTCCCTTCAAAGTTTTCACATTTCAAAAGTTTCGAAATTTGAAATACTTTGAAGAAAAAGCGATCTCGCGGGTTTGGCGTACCACAATCTTAATCGACCCGAGTTTTGTGCGTGATTGGCGCGACTGTTACATTTAGTTTTTAGGCTATAAATAGCCCCTGGATGAGAGAGAAAAAGACTTCTTAGAAATTTTTTCTGTTCGAACTCCTCTATCTTCTTCTTCCTCTTAACTTTCTGAAGCTTTTCCACTCGCTCTAATGGCACCCAAGAAGTCTGCCGCTGAGAAAGGAAAGGAAGTAGCTGGAACTTCATCGTACGTACCGTCGTTGATGGTGCCGCAACATGTGGCGCCGTCGGCAAGAGGTGAGGAAGCAAACCCTGCTCTTGAAGGTGAAAAAATCCATCGGGGAAGACGAACAGTACACTCGCGCCATTCGCACGCGGTGTAATCGATGCCAACGTCGACTGCCTCTTTCAGAGTGTTGATCGACGCTTGCGCTATGTTTAAATTGCGCTGCCTCTTTCAGAGTGTTGGCCTAAATCGCGTATTGCGCATTCTCAACATATCATGCGCCATGTGCCATGATGCGCGTATTGTCGTGCTGCGCAAAATAAGTCAGGATACATGCGCCAATCACCTGCCCAATGTCATGCGCAAACTATGTACTGAATCGAAAAACTGTCATATCTGTCTGCACCATCTGAGGACTATTTTTGTGCGCCCTTTATGATTGGCGCAAAGTTTTTAAATAATCACAAAAATTCTTAATAGACTTTATAAGAACAACTTTTCATGTTCTAACTTTGTTTTCCTTTGCAGTTGATCTGAGGGAAGACCCCTATGCTGAAGTACTGGCCTCTGTCTTTCGGGTATCAGAGTATCAGGAGAATCTTTCTCATGTCAAATTTCTCCAGTATGACGGGCCAACATCTAGACGAACTCTTTTGGAAAATCAAGAAGATAGGATGCTGCTGTGCCTGATGAACGACACTCCTTTTCTGACTGCGGATGAGGCTCCTCACAAGGACCCAGCTTTCCTTTTTGGAGAAGCCATAGATGCAGACTCCCAACCGTCAAAGAAGGAATTTCGAGCCTTTCTAAGGGGAGACGCATTAGTGTATCATCCTGAGATGACAAGGAATCTGTCCCTGTCTCAACATGCTCAAGCCAGCTACCCAAGGACGAAGTCATGGGACCTGACTCCTTTCCAACAAGCTAAGGTTAGAAAGATATGCCATAAGTTCGGGGAATGCAGGAGAGACATATTTTTCTGTGCTTCCGAGAAGTATAGTATGTACTTGAGGGGTCTAAAGCCAAGTTGCATACCAGCTGATGATTCGGCTTTGATGCTACCCGTCCGAATACCCATCTTCGCAAATACCTATGCTGCGTCTGAAGGAGAATACCCTCGCTTAACCATGAGGTTGATGGGTTTGATGCACTCAGAGATTGTACGTTGGAACAGATTCTCCCAGTGGGCTCTGAACAATTTCTGCGAAAAGCTGACTAAACTTAGGCTTTATGAAGCTGTTTTGACTACTACTTGCGGGATCCAGAATAATCCTAACCTATTTTTGGCCTTGGCGGAGAGGTACAACAGCAGGACCGGCACCTTCGCTACTCCTCATGGGAAAATGGGCTTTGCTTTGCATGAGATGCAATATATCTCACAACTGCCGATGGAAGAGAACCCCTATGAAGAGTACGTGCCGACAGAAGATGAACTGGAGGCATTAGCAAGAGAGAATTCTCGAATGGTGGCAGTCTTTGATGAGTTGCTGTGTCATTTCATGATATGCACTCATCTGTACAACAAGAAGCTTGTCGGGACGTGCTACACGTCCAAGTAGTTGTCATACCTTTTCTTGGGTCATGCCCAGGAGAACAAGGTGCAGGAGCAACAAAAATGTGATCCTCGCCCTTTTGAACCGCTCGATGATCAAACTATTTTCAAGTTGATGAAGGACTCCGGCCGCATCGACTCTAAATTGGTCAAAGACTGGCGTGGTTATGTTGCCGATACTCCTCTTAAGAGCTATATGCGACAGGGCGGCATAACCTTGTCCCCAGAGGCTACTCTCGCAGGCTTTCTTTCTCTGTGGCTGCGATGGTTTATAATTTCGGGAGCCAGTACGGTCGACCGGATCCATCGAGGAGTACTATTCGCCGCCGTGCGTTTAGTATTCGGATATAAGATGGATATATTGTCTGCCATGACGAGTCGGCTAAACGCAGGACTCCAAGCATTCACGGACGCCATGATGGAGAATTCCAACTCTCAGAAGGATTTTTCTTGCACTGAGATGCCATATACATATTTGTTTGGCTGGTTGTTACTAAACCATCCTTCTTTGATGGACCCGGCTCTTGGCATTGAAGGAGCGTTGGCAGCGAACTTCATTGGTAGAATTGCAAAGGCCAAATGGAAGGTGGAGTCTTTATTTGATTGCAGAAAAGCATTAAATATGGGCGCAGACTGGAAAATTTTCTCTATTACTCCCCCACCTGGGTATGAGAACTTTCCAGCTCCTATGGTAGACTCTACCCCTTGCTCTCCATCCACCTCCAGACGCTTTCTCTTGGCTGAAGATGATCAGGCCTTCTTATCTCGTGTATCGATTTGAGAATGACTGTTACTTAGAGCCATATTTGCCAAGCCTCTTTACTCGTCAGTTTGGCTACGACCAGCTGCACGTTGGGAATGCAATAACGTGTCTTAAAGCCTTTGGGCATTTGATTGATGGCAGTTGAGGATAGAGATATTTCAGTGCAAGAGGCACGAAAGCTGTATTCACCATGCCCTCTGACACCTTTGAAGATGGTTCGTGTATGTTGAGTTCATATGCGCGTTTTTATACTCCAGCCAACACCTTCTTTGAAGGTTATTCAATAGCAGACAGCTTCGCCGGGACGAAGAAAGCGTTTGACAGGACTACGACCACCATTAATTTGACTGAAGCTGAAGAGAATGTTCCCACTGATGATCCTCTGGAAACTATGCGGGTTTCCATGACGAAGTTCAGGACCCACTGTGCATCCTTCTCAAGAAGCGAAAAGAGAAATCTCCCGCGAAGAAAGCGAGTAAAAAGAAAAAGACAGTGACATCTTCCACCCAGTCAGCTCATGATAATCCTCTTTCACCTGTCGTGGGAAAGAAGAAAACAAAGGAGACAACCGCTGTCAAGAAGCCTGTAGCCTCTCTCAGAGGTTCGACCCCTTCCCCCTTTTGGAGAGAGCACCGGTGTAGGAGAGGAAACAAGCAGAGAACAGCTTGTTCCTAAAGAAGCACAACCTCAACTGCCTGCTTCTGTTGAGATGACTACAACTTCTCCTCAACCATTGCTCAAGCACTCAGCCAGGAGGAAATTGTTGGTGACCAGAACTAGGAGAGGGAGGACTACCACCTCTCCTACACCATCTTCACCAGAACAACCTCCTCAAGATTCGATTCTGCTACCACAAGAGGAGGCTGTACCACCATCAGGGGATGTGCCCCTTCGGACAGGTGATATTCTTGATCTTGCAGTCCTTTCGAAAATAATAGATGTTGATCCGGTAGCAATTTGTATTGATATACCTTCATCTTCAGATCTCCCATCGATTAGTGCTCCAACTCCAGCTGTCACCATGGATACCCCTCCGGTTGCTGTTTCAGAACCAGTAGTTGTAGGGTTCACCATTCCTTTGTCTACAACGACATTGGCGGCGTTTGCTTCAATGTGATTAATATCGCCACCGGCCACTGATGACGTTTCAAGGGTCACAGTTTCCAAAGAAACACTTACTTCGAAAGACGTTATCCCGGACGTCCCAGCTCCTTTGATAATTCAATCTCATGTTGCTCCTATCTTGGACGAGGTTCCATCCCGAGAGGATGAGGAGATGATAGAAGCATTGCGGGATTGCGACTTTGGAGATGAACCAATTGAGGAGAAACCTATTGATGCAGCCTCTGATCTTGAAGTGGCCCAAGAGGTCCGAGATTTGGGGGCCAAGGATGGCCAGATTGCTGTTGAGGGTGAAGAGCGCCCTGTTGAAGATGAAGGCGACCGAAGCCGTAATAATGATGATCAGAATCTCGATGAACCACAAGGCGATGAAAATTCTGATGTTGAAGCCCTGATGATGATGAGGCTGATAAAGACCTCGTAGGTCTTGAAGTCCTTAGGGGTGATGAGAACCCTAATGATGATGTTGACGGGATCCGAACCCCTATTGAGCAAGTTCTTGAAACGGAAGGGGTAGAGGTGGCAGCCCCAGGAGGTAAGCTGTCGTTTTATGTCAGAGGGTTCAGAAGCAGGAAACAGCCAGGCGGCGGTATCTGCTTCTATGATGGTAAGACTCGTTACAGAACGAGATACCACACCCCGTGATACTCCATACATGCCACCGGATCCAGGTAAATTTTTGACTTTATTTACCCTTGTTTCTTTATTTGATGATGTGTGATATAATGATTTCTATTTTGAATTACAGTGGGTCATGTGAGGACGATCGCTGAAGTCCCGTTAACTTCTACTGCTTTCAGCCTCAACTCTACTATGACTCCCTTGGATGTTGGGACTCATACCATAGAGGAAAGCTCCTCAGGGATGCCTACACCAAAATCTCCTGGTGCACAAGATGTTGTTCTTCCGATTTCTGCAGAAGGAGTTCCTGCTGAAGCGGCGACACTTGGTGTATCGGCGATGACAAGTAGCATCGTCGAAACTTACACAAGTGCCTTCTTCACTTCCTTGAGCACTCTTGTTCAAATGGCCATAGAGAAGAACCATCCTAACGATTTTGTAAGAAGAACTTTTTTGATTGTGGCCATATGCGGTCTTGGTGACATTGAAATGGCCAATTACTTAGAGCAGATTGTGAAGGAGCTCAAGGAGCCTATTCAATCTTACCAAGAGCTAACAAGAGGAAATATACAGAGACTGGTAGATGCGGAATGCGAGGCTATAGTTTGTGAATATAAAGAACGGCATGTCGTACTAGACAATTCTGTGGTTGCCTTCTCAATACAATCTGGAGAGAGAGAAACAAATATTGCTGAGGTTACCTCTTCCATTGAGCTTTACAAAACTGAAGCGGCGGAGAAAGTAACTGAGGGTCAGGCTCGCCTTCAAGAGCTAAAAGCTGAAATGGCCAGAATTCGTGCATCGATCACAGCAACTACGAAGCGTCAAGAAGAAGTGTTTGAATTATCTCAATTTGCCTCAAGCCGTCTAGATGATCTGATTAGGCAACGAAATGATTTTCTCCAGGTTTAGAGTGCAGAGATAGAGCATCAAGTTACATCAATGCAACCTTTGCTTCCAGAGTCCAGGAGGGACTTAGCTAGGGCGAGAGTAATTGCCACCAGGGTAGCGCGAGCTGAGTCTTTAAAGAAGATGATCTATGACCTTATCTTAGCACCCAGCCTCCAAAATGAAGTTTATTAAGAATGAATGTTGCAACTCTTTTTTTGAACTTTTTTGGATAAATGTAATGGTTTTTTGTGTTTGCATGATAATGAGATGATCTTTTCATGACTATTACTGATTATGTATCTTTTTACGACACAAGTAATAGGTAGGAATAAGAAATATATTCAGAGGTACTGAACGTGACATAATTCTTGAAAATAATCAACACTTATTATATCTGTTCAGAGGTAATGTGGACGTGACAAAATATAATTGTGGCATGTTGTTATTTCTGGGACAACATTATTAGAGGTAATATGGACGTGACAAGTAGAATGTTAGATATTAGAATTCAGAGGTAATGTTGACGTGAATTCGTATATCTATTGAGTATCCTTGGGTCAACTGGGGCTCAAGAATATGATATCTTTTAAAACAGCTGGGTTTCAAAAGATGATGCTTGTGATGATGTAGTAGATATTATGGGTTAATCTTTTGAGAGTGTATCATAAGATCTGGGTAGACTGCAATGAGGATTTTTGTGGATTTATTATCTGTGGTTTTATTTACGAATGACTCAATAAAAGATAATAACTCGAAGATTTGGAATATGTACAATATTTGTTAGAAAAAATGGTACAAAATTTCAAACATGACATTTCTTCAGGAATTTACCATTGATAGGCATTATAGCAATTCGCCCGTCCATCCCGGTCAGTTGATAAGCTCCGCTAGAGAAAACTTTGCTTATGACGTAGGGACCTTCCCACTTTGGCTCAAATTTGTCCTTGCTCATGTGCGTCATAGTCATAGGACGTCTGACAGTGAGGACCAGCTCGCCTTTTTGAAATGTTCGTACTTTGACTTTACAGTTGAAGGCTTTCGAGATATGGACTTGGTATAGCTCAATGTGTTGTTGAGCTAGTAGCCGCTTCTCGTCGAGTGCTTCAAGCTCTTGAAATCGAAGACGATCATTGTTTTCAACTGTGAGTTAGTTGGCAATAGCTATCCTTAGAGATGAGATTTGAATTTTCAATGGCAAGACAGCTTTGCATCCACACACCAAAGAGAAAGGTGTACAACCAGTCGGAGTGCGTACAATAGTGCGGTATATCCATAGACATTCTCCAAGCTTTTCGCTCTAGTTTCGTTTATTAGCAGAAACGAACTTTTTGAGAAGCTTGATGATTGTTTTGTTTAAAGCTTCTGCTAAATCGTTAGCTACATGATTATAAGCTGTAGAAGCGACATTGTTGATTCGATTGTCATCACAGAATTGAGTAAATATTTGACTGACGAATTGAGTTCTGTTGTCAGATAATTCCTCGAATAACGCCAAATCGATAGATCACATGATGCTTGATGAAGCTGATGACACTGCTTGTCTTGACTTCTGCTAAGGGAATAGCTTTTGCCCATTTTGAGAAGTAATCGGTTATATCTAAGATAAACCGATGTCCTCGAGATGAGGACGGATTGATGGGACCAATGATATCCATGTCCCAAGCTTCAAAGGACCAGGATGCTGTAGTGGGATGCAAGAACTCTGACGGTTAATGGATGAAATCCGCATGGATTTGACATGCTCGGCATTTCTTTGCATATTCAATTACATCCATCACCATGGTGGGCCAATAGTTTCCCATGCATCGGATACAATCCTGTAGCTTAGGACCAGACTGATGTGCATCGCAGATACCGTCATGGGTTTCATGTAATATCTGTTTTACTTCATCTCCCGCAAGACAGCATAGGAGCATACCATCAAATGATCGACGATAAAGTGTTCTGGAGGAGTGATTGTAATAGAATCGAAGCGACCGACGACGGATTGTCGTTGCTTCTTTAGGGTCTTCGGGTAAAATATCATGTACCGCGAAGTCGATGAAACGAGCCCTCCAGTCTTTGCTAGTAGTGCAAATTTCAATTGAATTACTGAATTCAACATTCAGATTATTCTCGATGCAGAATAATTTTCGATTAGCAATAACGATTAATTGTTATCGTCTCACAGGAATTGTTAAAACTGCTGCTAAATTAGAAAGTACGTCAGCCTCTGTATTGCATGCTCGGCGTATATGTTCAATAAAAAAACCTTTGAATGATGCAGCCAGTTTGACTGCTACTTCCTGATATGGGATGAGATCTTGATGCCGAACTTCATACGTACCTCTAACCTAGTTGACAGTCAGCTTAGAGTCTCCGTATAATTCAAGATATTCGATATCCAGCTGTTTAGCTAACTGGAGACCGATGAATAAAGCATTGTATTCATCAACATTGTTAGAGCATGGCTCGTCTAGAGTAGGCTCTTTGAATAGCTAGTCCTTCTGGGGATACAAGGACAACTCCTACTCCAGCAATGATGATACCGTTGGGTCCAATTCTAGATGCACCATCAAAGAATAGACGCCAAGCGAGTATTTCTTCTGAAATCATGTTGGTCTCTAGTGTTTCATCAGGAATTTCATCGTAGAGTTTTGAAGTTTTAGGAATTGGATGTGCAGCTAAGAAGTCGGCTAAGGTTTGACCCTTAACAGACTTTTGTGGGACAGACCATATAATACTGTGCTAGTAGTATCTCCCATGTAGCAAGTCTGGAGTTGAGTATACTATGAGTTGAGTGTACTAGGCTTCTTCATCAAAACTCGTAGAGGATTGACTCTGGAGATGACATGAATAGTCTGACCCATGATGTAATGATGCGTTTTTTAGACTGCGAACATCAGGGCTAAGCACTCTTTTTCCATCGGGCTATATCGATGTTCAGCACCGATCGTTGTGCGACTAAGATAATAAATCGCTTGCTCATGACCTTCCTTGTTCTTCTGGGCTAGAAGGGCACCCAGAGAGTAATCCATTGCTCGGACATACATCAGAAAGGGTATTCCTGTGATTGGAGGAACCAGGACTGGAGGGTTCATCAGATATTGTTTTGTCTTCAAATACTTGCTGACATTCATCAGTCCAAACAAAAGACACACCTTTCTTCATCAATTGAGTGAACGGTCTGCAGTGTCCAAAGAGATTTGAGATGAATCTCCTGATGTACGCAAGTCGTCCCTGGAATCCTCGTAGCTCTTTTAGGTTGCGTGGATGACGAATCTCTTGAATGGTTTTGACTTTCTCGGGGTCAACGTGTATACCCTTAGAAGTAATAACGAATCCGAGAAATTTGCTACTAGAGACTCCTAGAAATGACTTGGTGGGAGTCATCTTGAGTTGATGCTGGCACATTAGATCAAAAATAGTTCTGAAGTCTTAGATGCGATCTTCCTTTAGACGACTTTTGACAGCAATATCGATGACATAGCACTCAACTGTTTTCCATAAATGTTTACGTAAGATGGTGCTCATGGCCCGCTGATAAGTGGCACCAGCGTTCTTGAGACCGAACGACATGACTGTGTAGCAGTAGACTCCTAGAGGAGTGCGGAAAGATGTATGTTTTTTTATCTTCGAGATTGATCCTGATCTGATTATATCTAGAGAACCTATCCATGAAAGACATTCGTTCGAACCCGCTGGTATTGTCGATCATGACATCAGTGATTGGAAGAGAAAATTCATCCCTGGGACAAAATGCGTTAAGGTCCCTGAAATCAATACAGACTTGGACCTTCCCTGTTTTCTTCATAACTGGGACAACATTAGCTACCCAATCTGGATGCTGTTCCTCCTTGACAAAACCGCAGGCGATGAGCTTCTTGACTTCAGCTTCTATAGCGTCCATCATATCAGGTCGGAACTGTCGCTGTTGTTGTTTGATTGGTCTAGCATTTGGCAGAATATTAAGCTTGTGAGTAGCAATCTGATGATCTAGCCCCGGCATATCTTCATAGCTCTAGGAAAATACGTCAATGTATTCTCTAATGAGCTGAATCAGCTCTTGTTTATCTACTTCCGGAAGACTTTTGCTGATAAAGATTGGCCTTGGAGAATCTTCATCTCCGATGTCAATTTGGATTAGCTCGTCTTCAGTAGGTGATTCACGTTGCTCAAAGCGAAGTTCCTATTGAGTATCCATCCGTTGTACCCAAGCTTCTTCCTCATAAGCTTCTATAGAGTCATTATCATCCTCTGAGAATTTAGCTGTCACCAAATTGGAAGATAGAGTTACCCTATGTATGGGTCCTATGCTGGTATCTGAATCCCATGACGAAGAGTCAGAAGAGTTAGACCGTTCTTCTTTATCAGAATCAGAAATATTTGGGGTTGAGATTGGCGTAGTGTAACCTAACCTATGCTTTATTTTGTTATAGTATTGCAACGACTTTCCTTTCGGGGTGGGTATACGAATAGGAGCCCGCCTACCCTTACCACCATTGAGGCCGGATTTGAAGTTGTAGCCCATTTTCTGAATGATATTCTTGGATTGTTGACTGTAACATCGTAGTTGAATTCGTCCACTATCATCATTTTCAGAATCGCTATCAAATATAACCCTTTGATTCAATCCTTTACTGAATAAGCTAGGATGTTCATCTTTCTTCTGGAAGGGAATTCGAAAGAATGAGTCTTGTACTGATTCGAGTGATACTTCATTTTGGAGAGGTTGAATTGCCCCCAAAGTAAGGAGTTCGAAATTCTCTAGAATTTCTAAGTAGCATTGTGTATAATAATTGACATCAATATACTGCAAAGGAGATGCTGCTTTATTGATATTTGCATCAACATTTACAACAGTGTTCTTAACCTTGGCTGACGACTTACAGAGGTTAATAACAAGAGGAGAGAAGTAAGAGGTTTGTTACTACGAAGGTCGAAAACAAGCGACTCAGAAGAGGTGAGCTCCCTTTGTTCTATTTTTTTTAGTAGTGGAAGGTTTAGCAGAAGGAGAGAGATTAATAGTCAGCATCTGGGCGGACGAGGGACGAGAAATGCGTCCCTTGACTGGAATTACCAGGACTTCGTCTGGATTGTCTTTTCGATCTTCTTCGGTATCTATAGCCAATACAACCTTCATGTATTCTGCTTCATACATCTTCGAGTCTATATATAATAGGCCTCGATATCTCGGAAGGGATTGAGATCAGCAACATCTTTCTTGACTTCTCCATTGTCATTAACGTATTTAAAACATTGATGGAGAGTTGATGGCACGATATTATGTTCATGCAACCACAGTTTTTCTAACAATACATTGTAGGAGACGTGATTGTAAATCACATAGAATGTGACTTTTGTGCGGAGATTGCCAATTTGGACTCTAAGACGGATCTTCCCCAACGGTTCAACTTCTTCCAGAATTGATTCCAAGGATAGTCGTGATCGTCATGGAAAACTATGGACTGGGATCTTCAGTGCATCCAACAGAGTTTTCGGCATAATGCTGAGTGCGGATCCAGGATCAACCAGAATGCGATCAACTTTTATTGTGTCGACATACCCCGTAAAGTAGAGAGGTCGGTCATATCGATTGTCCTCCAGTAACATATCATCTTGAGTGAAAGTGATATTAGAAATCAGTTCCATCACACTATGACAATGAGAGCATGCCACAGGTTCTTCGTCTGGTTTCTTGAGATGTGCCAGACAAGCATCGGCTTGTATCAAAGCTTCACTTAATGTTTCTTGAGTTTCCTTCGAGAGATGCAGGAGTTCGAAAATTGATAATCTTGCCAGAGTATTGGCTAGTTGAGCCCCTGTAGTGAAGTTTTCTTCAGGCTTTTGTCAAAGCGAGCCGACTGCTTGTCTTTATCAGCTATTGTCAGTTTAGAAGGACCCGAGTCAGCTGGTAGAGCTGATGTTGTAGGGACATCAGGCGCAGGAGAAGATGATGTCGAAGGAACTTTGGATACAGGAGGAGTGACAACATTCTTCTGTCCTTCCAGATAGTCTCTAAAATAGAGCCTCCTAGACCTGGTACCAGCCATGGCTTCTTCTTCTGGAACATATGAGAAAGAAACCATGTTGCAGTTTTTCAGCCGTGTCTTGCTTCTGGATGATTTCTTCTTTTAAGGAAAATAATGATCCGTCCAGGATCCTAAGCCGACACGGGACTAATTGTCTTGAAGACGTAGAAAAAGTGGTATAGAAGCCTTTTCCATCATTTAAGCCAGGAGCTTTCTGTAGGTCGTATCCCATCTTTATCATCAGTTCGCGGGACTATTGACTATACTGATGGAATTCTAGTTGGTATTTGATCTCTGGCTTCGGTGACACAGTCATTGAAGAGGAAAGCAAAGTTGCCGCTGGATTAAACGTAGTGTTCAGAGGGGGAACACGACCATCCAGTGAAGTAGATTCACTTGAGACCATATGACACGACTTATATTTGGCTGTCTTCTTTGACTTGGTAGAAGAAGTAGATGTTTTCGGTTCAAAGTCGGCTACCAAATCAGGATGAATCCACATGATTTTACCTTTGTCAGTTGATAAAGGTACCAAGCCGTCACTTCTTGCTGGTGGAAGGTTGACGATCTCCAAGGTAGCCTTTGGGATGGGGCAACGCCATCTTGTACCAGTTGAGCAGGAAAGTCACCGAACTATAGAGAGACGACATTGGCAGTCACCGTCTTCTCGTCTTGTTGAAGAGTGATTGCTTTGGCATTGATCAGCTCCTGGATCTTTCCTTTGAGTACATAGCGCGCCTTGGTTGGATGCCCCAGGAATCTGTGATACATACAATATTTGGGTTTGTCAGTTTTACCTACTTCATTCTGCCGTTTAGCTTCGAGTAGTTGAAGTTTATTGCTTTTGATCAAACAATCAAATATGCTCAGGATATCATCTTCATAAAGGACTACTACTCTTTGGGACGTGGTGCCCTTTGTGTATGTGCCGTTGTTATAGGTGTCGACTGACTCACATTGATAGCTAGGGCTTCTTTGCCTTTACGGTTATTCTGATAACCCCCACTGTTGGTAGCAGGATGCTCATCTTTGTCGAGGCTAGGCATCGGGATGTCTAGCTGCTTGAATTTATCAACATTGTCTTCAGCTGCCCTGACACTTACTATGAAGGAGCCCTAGTCTTGAAATTGTATGGGTCTCGTCCACATGCTGCCTATAGACAACAAGTTTGATTTGTAAGTATCTATAGTCAACGCATCAGGAGTACCCAAAGGCATTTTGAGTGCTTCATGACGGAAGTCCTCTATGAAACGTTCAGCGGTTTCATTAGGCCTTTGTTTGATTTTGGTAAGGGCTGACATGGTCATGTCGTTTGTTCCTTCGTAGAACTGTTCTAGGAACACCCGTTTTAGTGCTGCAAAGAATATTATACAACCATCTGGCAAACTACGGTACCAGTCATAGGCAATACCTGCTAAACACCCGACGAATACTCTAGTGAGTAGAGCATTGTTCTGCTGAAGATGGTCAGTCATCATCTCAAAATGGTTGATGTACTGACTCGGTGATGTGCTGTCATCGAATAACATTATGGTTGGCAGCTTATATTTGGGTAGGAATGGAACTTCCTTCCATTCAGCAGGATAAGGTTGTTTGATCCCCAATTTATGCAAACCCTCTTTTTGCTTGAAAGCTTCGAATTGATTTCGTAGAAGCTTGACTGCTTCCAGAGGGTCTCCCGGTATTTGAGGAGCAGCAGACTGGTTCGATGGATTGGGAGACGGAACCGCATGATACTACCTCCAGCACCAAAATGACTTGGGGTAGCCTGAGCTAGTGTAGCAGCATTGAGAGGGGATTGTACCCCCAAACAGGTGTTGATAGGTGCAGAGACTGCTGCGTATTCTTGATTCGGAATTGGATTCGCAACCGACGGAACAACATGTTGTCATAATTAAGGCATACATCCCTGTAACCATGTCAGCCATGGCTTTCAGGCTAGCCTCTAATGTGGCAAGCCGCTGCTCCTGACTGGCAGAGCTAGAAGCGTCTTGCTCTTCATTAGTGATGTAGGCAGACACTTCTCTGGCCACCGAAGATGAACTGGTGGATAAGATAGTCCGATCAGAATCTTCATTATCGGCGTTAAAGTCAGGCAAAGTGCTACCCCAAATATTAGGAGTGGGAAGATACCTTTGACCGAGAATTCTCGATTTCTTGCTCTTGTGTTCTGGTACACACCCTCGCCGGAGGCACGAATTCGATCAAGATATTGTCGACTAGGATTGCGAGATACGTTACTTCTTGGACGTTTTCCACACCCAGTACTACGTGATGTCATGTTGACTGAAGCAAATAACAATTCGTCTTCGTCCACCATGATCAGTTCAGGAGTTCGAGTGTAGTTCAAGCAGTAAAAAACAGACCGTTTGGCTGATTGACAACATCACTTGATTAGTATCTCATGATGCTAATTACAGTGATGTCCTTGGTGTGGAGTTATAGGTGTGTAAGGTGACCCTACAACCTTTCTCTTTTGTACAAGAATGTCACAGAGTTCAGTCACATTGATAGAAGAAGAAGAAGAAGAAGAAGAATAAGAAGAAGGTACATGCTCCTTGATTATGTTAGGAATATGGTTCCTATTCCTGAGATTTTGTGTTCCCTAAATGTATAAGGAAGTGCCGAGTTCATTGGCATAAGTGAGAGGATTTTTTATCTTAGATGCCTTCACTATGCACAATTTGATGGTTGGCACAGACTGTGCTTTGTGCAGCCGTATGATTCGATGGAATAGATTATGTTCTGCGCTTGTTAAGAAAAGCGTGCATATCAATGTTATGCACCACTTGCTTGTCAGTTTGAGACACCATCAGTCTTTCCTGCATTGATCTTGATATGTACATGGTAGGGAGATTCTGATTTTGGCCTGACTGGCGCTGGCCAGTTTGATGTGGAGTGGACAAAATACCCTGTTGCTCTGCGCAAACTGTTCCAAGTGCGTTTGGCACGACGCAGATGGGCAACAGGAAGTGAACTTTGAGCAGTCTGTTTTCTTGGCATTGATTTGATTGTCTTTGCCAAGAGAAATAAAGTGTCCACTCAAAAGTGTTCTAGCATCGATTGGCACAGAGGCGCAATCAGATGAGTTTCTACGAAGTCCAGGACTGGAGAAGAATAAGGAAAGGCCATATGGCGCTTTCCCTTGTTCTGCACAGAGGCAGTGATGGGTATACTCTCCACCAAGTTTGGAACTGGGGAGGAGTGAGGAATAGCCATGTGGTGCTTTCCTTTGTTCTGTGCAGAGGCAGTGATTGGTGCACCTTTCACCAAGTTTATAACTGGGGAAGAATATGGAGTGGCCACATGACACTTTTCCCTTGTTTTTCGCAGAAGCTATGATTGGCGTCCTCGTGGACTTTGGAGTCCAAATGGCGCGAGTCTTCCTGTCTTTGGAGACAGCAGCAGATGCGCGCTTGGCAGCAGCGTACTTGGCACCCCCAGTGCCAATCTTTGCTTCGTAGGCTGTTTGGTCGAATTGAACAACCAAAGTCTTATGCGTCGTGCCGAACATCGCATTGAGTTACTTTCTCGTCAGAGAAGAAAGTCGTCCCCAGCAGAGTCGCTATTTTGTTTGCAAGAACAAAAGTTTTCCAAGAAAACTGTGCTATAAACTAAGAAAGAAAGTACAAAAATACAATTTTGATTCTGGAAAAGTACAACTATAGCAATCTGATCAGAAGACGATCACTTTATCCATTGGACGATGCGATGTCGAAGAAGAAAGCCTCTTGAACGTGCTGCAGCAACTTGGTCAGGAGATTATGATCATTAGTGATGCTTGTGAAGTGAAATTGAACTCTATTTATAGAGTTTTGGAATACTGTCAGACAGTTACACCGATTGGCACATAGTACAATTGGCGCACCATCACCCATTTGCGCAAACGGTTGGCTTAACTGCTTGGGACGCGTGACATTCTGTGAGAGAGATGTGCTTGGTGATAAACATATTTTCTACATACACCGCAAGCATGGTGATATGGCCTCCACTCCTACGAAAGAACACAGTATGATCAACATTCATCTGCCGATATCCCATTCCTATCATTACCCTCCTGAACCTGTCAAACTATGCTCGAGAATACTGCTTCAGTCCATAAAGGGACTTCTTCAACCTGTAGACCTTGCCCACTGTCTGATTAGTACCGAATCTTGGTGGTATCTCCATGTACACCTCCTCCACTAGATCTCCATAAAGAAACGCATTCTTCACATCCAGTTGGTGTAGCTTCCATCCACCATTTGTTGCCAGAGAAATCAGGGTCCTGACAGTGCTCATCTTTACCACTGGTGCAAAGGTCTCATCATAGTCAATACCGTACATCTGACTGTATCCTTTTGCCACCAGTCGAGCTTTGTAGCGCTCAACATATCCATCTGGGTTCTGCTTTACAATAAAGACCAACTTGCATCCGATTGCTCTCTTCTCTTCTTGCAGTTTTACCAGCTCCAAAGTATGGTTCTTCTCAAGAGCCCCCAACTCCTCGTGCATGGCCGCTTTCCACTTTGGATCGTTCTTGGCAAACTGCCAATTGTTAGGTATAATAATACTATCCAAAGACGTAATGAATGCTCCATGAGAAGAGGAGATATGATCATATGAAATAAACTGAGCAAGGTCCTAACCATATGTAACAGGAGGATTTTTCGCATTGCTGCAAGTGTTCCTCCGTACTGATAATGGTATGGAAGGAGTAGGTGTGGGAGGAGTAGGAAGAATGATATGACCTAAAGGGGACTCTGGTGGTGGAGTAGGTGTCTCAGGAGTCGAGACAGACGCAGACAAGGGACTTGGAACTGGCACTGTAGGAAATGGTCCTGCAGTTTGCTTCCCTCTCCTGCTGTAGGTAAGTATCTCCTCCTGAGCCATGGGTCTAACACCTCTCATATCCTCCCCATGTTCCTCTTCACCTTCCTGCTCCTCCTCAACTACGCCTCTATGCCATACTCCTAAATCGGTCACCAGGCTTTCACCAATCTCCCCCTTTCCTCTCATACTCGCAGTATCAGGTGAGTTGTTTGAGGTTCCCTCCTGACGGTAGTATGGCTCATGCTCCCTGAAGTGAACCTTTATACTCACAAACTTCTTCTTTACTGGGCTCCAGCATACATACCCCTTCTAAGTCGCCGATTAGCCCACGAAGATATACTTGACTGCTCTAGGATCAAGATTTCCAACTGACGATATGTTGTCCTTTACAAAACACACGCAACCAAACACCTTCAGTGGGAGTATTCTGCTATTATTTCCTTACAATATTTCACATGGAGACTTCCATCCCAGTACCTTCGAGGGCATCCTATTGATTAGTTGAGTTGCTGTCAACACTGCATGTCCCCACAAACTTTGTGGGACATTCATATCGATCATCATATTTCTTGTCACCTCTAGAAGGTGTCTGTTCTTCCTTTCTGCTACTCCGTTTTGTGCTGGTGTATATGCACAGGTGGTCTGATGCTGTATCCCTTGGGCTGACAAGTATTCCGCAAGTGCTCTGTTAGTATACTATTTCCCAATATCAGATCTTAGTACCTTCACCACTGTCCTGTACTGAGTCTGGTCATAGTTATGAAAGTTCCGAAAACATGTACATAGATCACTCTTATTCTTCATCAAATACAACCAAGTGACACGAGAAGAGCAATCAAAGAAGGAAACAAAATACTTGTAACCATTCCTAGTAGTAATGGCGCATGGCCCCCAAATATCATAATGTATTACATCAAAAACAGATGAGCTCCTATGACCCGTACTAGCATACGAGCTCCTAGTAAGTTTGCCTAAATCACATGCATCACATACTAGTTTCTTCTTATTTGTTTTCTCATAAATATCTGGATACAATTTACTTAAAGTAGCAAAAGATGAGTGTCCCAACCTCTTATGGTAGAGTATTAATGTATCCTCGACACTCAGTCCTCCAATTCCTGCCTTCTTTGCCATAGACATCAATGCTGAATCCAGCCCTTCTCGATCCAGGTACCACAGTCCCTCATGTCAAGTGCCAGTCCCAAGTCTTCGTTCTGTCTCTTTCTCCTGGAAGATCACCTTAGGAATATCATAAGAGACAATGCATTTTAGTTGGAGGATTATAAAACTGATGGATAAAAGACTGTTGCACAAAGTAAATCAAACGTGTTGATTTTGTATGGGTGGGCGAGGAGCTCATTCCACCAGTACAGTTGAGTACTGGCACCCACATAGTTTCATGTGCAGGCACAGGTAGAAGCTCGTGGCGCGGAGCTCACTTGGATGCGTCGAGGCACGGAGTTCCTTGGCGATACGAGACGTGCGGCCACGTGGAGTCAAGACTTATACGGGACATAATGTATGGACATCGCCTTCCGAAGCATCCGCTGGTTCAAGACTTGTATTGAGAGATGAGAGAGAGCTGAGTGAGTTGTAATGTGAGAAGAGTGAGCTTGAGTGACGTGTAATCTTGGCCTTGCGCCCCATTGTAATCTTTATTTCAATATCAATAAAATGCATCTTTTGAATAACTTGTGTTTTGTTTTAAATTTCCGCTGGCATATTCAATGTCTTTGCATAGGACTTCTGTGCGATGACCCCGTCGCAGCCGCTGTAATTGGCCGTTATGGAATCCGTCTTGCACGAGCGCAATCTAGGCTCGTGCGGCATCACGCCTTAGCGAGGACGATCGCTCCTACGGGAGCGGGGCGTGACAGCTTCGCCATAGTCAGTCGAGCTCTTCTCAGTCTTCTGATAAAGTTCTTCGTCAAATTGCTCGCTTCTTTGAACAGAGAAATCTACGATCCTAGCCCACAACTGACTAAGTAGTATTTCCAGACTCGCCGAGGAGGATCGCAGTCATTGGAGTACAATAAAGTCTCCAACATGAAGTGTGAAAAGAGAGATGAACGAATGAGTTCTTCCACAAACACTCCTATTTATAGGCCATGCACGATCAAATCCACGCGCCAAGTGACATCCAGTCAAAGGCCCCAAATTAACGGGATGAATCTCGTATTCATGGCAATGAATTTGCCATATTTAATTCTTGACTAAGTCCCACTCAAAAAAGTAATCACTTTTCGAGCCCTACGCAACGGCAAAATTTTGGGATCTTTAACTCAAGTCCCCCAAAAGTGCATCATATAAAAAGCGCAGTCATCCAAGTGCCCCAAAGGCGCACCTTCCAAAAGCGCAGCCTCCTGGAGCATTGCCTCAAAAAGCGCAGCGTACAAAGGCACAGCCTCACGAGCATAGAACCCCAATCTATCACTTCAGCATTTATGGCACGCTCACACAGATGTCAGACGTCAACCATTAGTTGTCAGTGACTAGGTGTCAGTTGTCAGACGTCATATATCCACTGTCAAACTCGGCCAAAAGCACAATCTTCAAGGCACTCAAAAGCGCAGTCTATCGGGTGCTCCAAAGCGCAGCTTCTGTAGTAGAGTTCAAACAGCGCAGCCTTTACGATGCTCAAAAGCGCAGCCCTCGCAGTATCCACAAAGCGCAGCCCTCGCAGTATCCACAAAGTGCAGCCCTTGCTGAAGGATGCCATTTGGCCAGCAATGGCGTAGTGCCTCTCAGGCACAATCAAATATATTTTGTTTTAACAGAATGAGATCTTTGAGCAATGTAAACGCACTACATGACATTGACTCAGTCATGCCTATGAACGGGAGCCAACACCAAGATCTCAGCAACAAAGGGATCTCAACGACTGCTACGTGTCATCTCATCCGCAGTCCAACAGTGCAGTTACAACATATTTAGTTCCATCTTCGTGCGTGTAACGCTCCTGCGTGCCAAAAACCCATGCGCGCATCTGGGTGGTTCATTCCATAATCCTATAAATAAGGAGTCTTCCTTCATTTTGGATCTTCATCTGAATCCCCGAATTACCCACCCACAGGCATCCAGAGAGTTAGAGCAAGTCCTTCTCGTTGTTAGATCGTCAACAGAGTAAAGGAACTACTACAGTGTTCGATCTCCATCGTCACACTTCCCTAGAATTATTTGTACTTAGATCTTCTATTTAGGAGTTCTCTTGTACTTTTCTCGTTCGTATCAATACAAAAAGTTCAACTTTTATCCATGTCGAACAAACTGTCGATTCTGTTGGGGACTTCCTTCTCCTCCAATGACACGGTAGTAACACAATCGGATGACAATAAGCTCGGGTCCTCTCAAAAGATGTTGGTCGTTCGTTTCGATCAGCAAGCTTTTGAGGACTTGCAATCTGAGGGTAGTGCGAGTCCTTCAAAGCGGCTCGCAAAGCCGAAGAAGACCTACCACACCTCGGTACCCAAGACTACTGTGCCGAGAAGTACAGCTGAAGGGGATGTGCCTCAAGCATCCCAGAACCTGGGCGCACTCAACGCGCCTGCACAGGCTCTCACTGCTGCCCCTCAGTCAGCACAGGAATCTGGGAAGAGTAGCGCAGACTAGCCTACCCAATCTGCGCCCCCCCAGTCAAAGGCGCGACGCAAGAGGAAAGACGCAACACCTCTCCCGCGCATGGAGTGTACGATGCAAGGAAGACCTTCTATCTTTAACAACATTACTTGCCCACTGGACAAGGCAAATTTGGATTCTGAGTACTATGCGCATTCGAGGGCTAGTACGAAGAAGTCCAAGGCAGCTCGCGTCATGCACGACCAACGTGCTACACCAATAGCAAGCCAAAAGCATGCGTTGGCAGTAATGCACGCAGCTGATGGCAAGCTATAAAGGACCGACTCAGACGCTACTACGCCTAAAATGGGTTAGTTCTCAAAGACCACATGTAACTTGGGTGCATCTCTTGTGCAGGAACAAAGCCAAAGGGCAAACCTTGTAGTGATAGACACATGCGTCAAGCTCGGTTGTGCGCGTGAAGTGGGTCTGCCTCGCAAACAGCCTCCCACCAATAACCTAAGCATATCTCATGCGCAAGATTTAGGACAGGGAGCACACCTTTCACATGTACACCCATGCGCTCAGCTTGGCTGAGCGTATGAAGTGGAGGTAAATGTGAACATCTCTTCACACGTCTTGTGCAACGTGATTACTACAAACACAAAGCGGGAGAGACGATCGTTATGGACAATATGCCTGTTCTAGGGCATACTTGTGCTAACGTCATCATCAACTGCTGCTATAGCAAGACATTATCTCCACTAGCAAGGTAGTCCGTTTTTCAACGACTGCATCCAGCAATACCTGTCCGACAGCGTCTCGGAAAGAGGGTGCCGATAGAAGACGAGGACGAACTTGAGGACGAACTTCCTGTCGCCTCGTGCCATGCTACATGGAATTTACCTTCCCTAAAAAGAGTTCCAAAAATCCTCATGTCTCGGCCAGTGCATCAAAGAGCCAACCTCGAGGCAGCAAGATGGCAGTGCTCAACAATGTCATGCCCCGCTCCGCACGAGGTATTTGGTTGGCTTATTGGATGGGATCAGAATATTGGACCGTGACTTATGTTGGGAATCGGAAGAATTAAGACTGATGCAGTCTCTCTTAGCTGGCTAGACGGAATGGGTATTGGAACGTGGCTCGCTGGTGGAGCTACATTGTGTGATCGGAACATGAGGACCCTTTATTGCAAGTGAGTGGAACTGTCCTTCCTCCTCCTTAATCCTTCATGCTTAATAAATGAAGTAATGAAATGCCATGAACTGCCCCTAAATGTCCCATAAGTTAGTTGCTGAATAATAGAAATGCTTATACTGAGAATTATTGAAATGTACAACACATTGAACTGCTAATATGATTTGAGACCTGAGAATGAATTGATAACATTGCCCCTTATGCTTAACGCTGCTGGAACAAGTAGACACTTAAATAATGAGATGTCTTATGAATGATAGAATAAGAAATGAACTGGCTATGCTATCGAACCAATGAACTGAATGAAACACTAGAATCATGTACTCTCTGTATATCTGTTGCAAGAATATGAAATGCTGGCTGTCCCTTATAAGAAATGAATGAATGGATAAATGTCCCTATGAAATGAATGAATGTTACGTTCCTCTTAAGAAAGGAATGATATGAGATACATTGCAATGAAGCAATGAATGAGAAATGATAAAGCTGGGATCGTTGAGATCACCAAATGAAATGATGGTAATGATGAAATGAATAAGTCATTGAATATGACTAATGATGCACTGTTGCCTTTACTTCTTTAATATATTTTACCATGCAATTATGTTCACAATCGAGTCGGACACGCATTCGCATGGTCATGGACAACTTGTATACAAGGTTTGAGTAATAATTTCCTCGAACGGTTCCTAGGGCCCTGGGGACCGATTCGGCCTAGGAGGAAATAATGATGAGTGCTATGGGAGCACGGATAAGACGGGGTGGCATAGAGGCTCGCCACCTACTATGCTGACCGCATTATCTTGAAATGAAATGAAATGAAGAGAGTCAATATGGTTTAACAACACCAGTGACCATGTAGTCAGGATGTATGCTAATGAATGTTTTATGCAGGCAGCGTAAGTATATCTGATAACCTGTATTTGATGCAGGTATGAGAAGTCGGCTATCGGTAAGAATCACATAATTGTGATATTGTACATATTGATTCAACTTGCCTGCTTAACATGCTAAATGAAAGAATGCTGTGTTGTTGCCTTTAAGAAATGAGAAACTCTATAACATGGTCAACATGTTAAATGTGAATTTGCTGATGCATTGCCTTTTTGATCTTTGCCATAACCTGTTGAATGATAACACCAAGTATGCTAAACGATGCCTTCAGAAAGTATTTCCATAATATGTTCAACATGTTAACTCAATGCTGCTTAGATGATGTCTTACACAAAGAAATGCTATACCATGCTAAGACATGTTTACTTCAATGTTTCTGCTCAAGAACTGTAAACTGATGCTAGATCCCAAGTAGAAAGATCATTCTGTTAAATTCTTGCTAAAATTGACCAGTTAGTGTTGGTTTAGGCGAGTGAGTTGGATTCTGCTCGCCAGTACATAGATGATGTGCTGACCCACGTTTTGTGGCAGGTGCTTGTGCTTGGAATGTTCTACACACGAAGATTGGCTTGATTGGTCCCGCGGCATCGAAGATTTGTTGGGCATACAGAAACTCTCCTTGTACAAGATGATGTCTTCTGTTTATAAAGGGAATAATGTATGGAACATTGTAATCAGTTGTACCAGTGAGATTGTAAGCCAAGTCGGTATATCGAGTTGTAATCCAATGTATCCAAGTATCAAATGTAAGCTGTATAGCATTGTTCAGTTGGCTTTCAATATAAAGTGAGATTGGTTGTAAACATTGTATTTCAATACAAGTCTTGTACCCTTCTTCAATTATCAATAATGAGAATATAGTTCTATACATCTCTGTGTGGCTTCAAGTTATTCTTTTGTCTCCGCTGCTATAAAGAAGTGATGTACTTCTATTCAATGAAAAAGATTGTCCTCACTAACTTCAATTTATCTGCTTCCGTCGCTGCGATGTGTTCCTATTTGAAGAGTAATCAATTATGTTCCATCTTTGCCTTGTACAAGTGCAATACCAGACTTGTACGGCATCACGCCCAAGTGAGGACGATCGATTCCAAGAGATAAGATATGTGAATAAATGACTCTACGAATCGGGGCGTGACAAACACTGGTGTGTTCCAACACACATGGTCGAAAACCAAGTCTTCTTCGGAGGAGACCATCGTTTCATCGACGGCACGAGCTGGGGGTTTCCAGTGTTCCATATGAACCCTTCCTTCCAACCAGATGAGGTTTCGCATGGGACTAACACCGATGCATCTGGGGTACGTATTATCAGCAGGTTGGGGGTGGCTATCTCCTAGATTCTGAGGACGATACCAATATGCCCGTCTTCCTCCAGGACAGCGAACCTCCAGGTTTTGAACCGGACAGCGAGAGATCCACTGTACCATCCACTTCCCATCCTTTAATGTCAGTATACATGACGGGGTGACAATGCGGGAAGTAGCGAGGGGTCAAACTACCAACAACGTATAGAGGCCCTTGAAACAAAAGCCTATATATGTTAAGTGAGTCCATGCAAGCATTAACCCAGGTGGTCATAGAGCTCAAGGACAGGTTGCCGCCAAGGGCCCCTGCTCCTGTAAACAGAGACCCAGGAACCAACGAAGAGTCTAACGCACCCTCCCAGGTTCCCCACCTACAACTATGAACTGTACTCTGCCACATTTATCTGTTCCGCCGGTGTCGGAAGACATACATGAGGCTCTCAGGGAGCTGCAGGCTCATTTTGACACCAAGGACAAGCGCGAGGCATCCCAAAAACTTGGGATTCGGCAACCATACCCTCCTGAGTAGAACAATATGGTTTACCCTCCTAAGTATAAACCACAATCCCTGACTCTGTTCGACGGAAAGGAGTCTTCCCGTCGATTTCTGACATACTTTGCCTCCATGACGGGACATTTGCCAAAGGACGACCCGTCATGGAGGCAAAGTATGTCAGAAATCGACGGGGAGACTCCTTTCCGTCGAACAGAGTCAGGGATTATGGTTTATACTTAGGACGATGCCATGCTCACGAATCTCTTCATTGGGGCATTGCAGGGGTGGCATACGAATGGTTCTACAGCCTTCCGACAACTGCTTTTCGTCTTTTGACGATCTCAAGCGACTCTTCCTCTCTCGATTTTATGAAGGGGGAATAGACATGACAATGTCCACTCTCATGGACGTTGTCCAAAAAGAAAGGGAGCCGGTCTGTACTTACATCGAGCGCTTCCACCAAGCCACCTTGAGACTACCTTCTATTGTCCCTGAGAGCCAGTGCTTATTGATTCATGCCGCAAGAATATGCTTCCCGCGATTAAGCTTTGGCACAATGCCCCCAATGTGCAGAGTGGACGACGCTTATTATCAATGCCGATAGTGTTGAAAAGAATGCCAACGATGGCGCTTACTGGGGATAAACTTTCCTATAATGGATGACAAAGGAAAGTGTCCATCCAGCAGCAACTCTGCTAACGGTAGCAGAGACGGAAAGGGAAAACAAGCCATGACCATCAACATCTCCAAAGGCTCAACATCTATGAACCAAAAGTCGACAAATGCACCAATACCGAAGGAAAATTACTCCTTCAATAAGGAGGACGTATTAGAGCTCTTCAATGTGCTAATAAAGGGCGAAAACATGCAGCTTCCACTCTCCAAACGTCCCGATGTGGTAGACAAGGTGGAAAATCCTAAGTCCTGCCACTACAATCCGTACGTCCACCATTCGATACGTGATTGCTATGTATTGAAGAAACAAATACAAAAACCAATTGATGCCAAAGTACTCTCGCTCGACTACGAGGACAAAACGGTCACTGCAAACATGATGACCCTCTAGTTTGGCAGCTTTTCGACGATGGGGGCCCAAGACGGCATCGTCTCGATTCCCAAGGCGACAATAGAGGTCGTTAACCTCCCACCGCCCGTGACAATGCTCAGGGCCTGGTTCCACTTACAATGCCACGGGGCAAAGTTATGTGGGTCCATCCCGATCTCGCCTTAGACGTGATGAAACCCACAGCACGTCCCACCAAAGGGAGGAAGTCTAAATCATATCGCATGGTTTCTGCCACGACCGATGAAGTATTGGTTTCTGCCACGTCCCACCAAAGGGAGGTGCATCTTCCTGCCACGACCGATGAAGTATTGGTTGTCACCCGCTCGGGTTCTTCATTCCAGCGGGAAGGCAACCCGACCCAGGAGGATGATGCACCTCCCCCTACTGTAACTACATCACATGATAATTCGGAAATAGGTCCGTCCCAGCCTCCTGTGACGGACAAACCAAAGCAGAAGGAGACTCGTTTCGATAAACCACTGAGAAAAGACTCTGCAGTTGGGGGGGGGGGGATTAAGCCATACAACTTTGACATATTAGCACAACTTGCCAATACTCTGACAAGATTGTCACTTTTTGAGCACTTCTGCCTCTGCAAAGAGACACAGGATACCCTGAGCGAGGTATATCAACATGCCGACTCTTTCCTCGGCTAGGTCCAACAGCCTGAAGAAGGCCATGTGGCTTGCCCACACTGCCATAGTGTGGTTGAAACGATCCCCAATATTACCTTATCCCAGCAGGATATGCTGCTAAAAAATAACAAGCATAATAGACCTCTGTATTATATAGGGTATATTGGCACCATAAAAGTAGATCGCATGCATATTGATCCTGGGTCTTCTCTCAGAATCATCCTCCGGAGCCTGCTCCAAACTCTGGGCATACAGATGCATCACCTGTCTGCTTCTAGTACAACGATAAGTGGCTTCAACGCTAACCGAAGCAGTCCTCTGGGCAAGATTTGCCTGAAGTGTCAAATAGGCGACTTACAGACGGAGGTGACATATTATGTCATCGACGCCGATGTGTCTTATAACGTCTTTGCTAGGACGTCCTTGGATACATGAGTATATGATAGTCCTGTCCAAGCTTCACCAATGCATGAAGTACGTCGACAACAATGGACGGGTATGTTCGACATAACAAAAGGTTGAACGAACTTTTTGCTTTATTGAACGTATAAGGTATCTGTGTACAAAGAAGAAAGTCCTAAACAGGATATTCTAAGTACAGGGAGAAGAGGTTTCTGGGAAAGTGTGACGGTGGAGATCGAGCACTGCAGTGGCTCTTTTACTCCGTTGACGATCTGACGACGAATCAACCTTGCTCTGGCTCTCTGGCGCCTTTGATGGAACTCTGGGGTCACCGATCAAGAGGCTGTCTGGAGGAGAAGATCCCTTGGAGGGGGTTGTTCTTCTGTTGGTTGGTTGGTGGATTGTTCCTTCTGAGATGAATATTGTCGCTCTCTTTTAGTTAAAGGAGAACTCCTATTTATAGAGAACCGAGCATATATGTGATGTGCATTAGACTTTTCGTCCTTCTTTCGGGCTGGAACCACAAAACAAGCTCCACGGGGCGGGAGGACCGGCTTACCGCATTAGTGGGCGCTATCTACGTTTGCAATGTACCTAAAGCATTATCTAGGGTTTACATGGCATTCCAATGTGCAAGATCGGAATAATTCAAAGATAACCCTTTATTGATAAAATAAGGAAGTTGGTCACTGGGATTATATCGTCCAGTGACAGTACATCAACATGAGCCGCTATACATTCATCTGGCTCATTATCTACAAGTGCTACAAGGGGAGGTTTTGGAGCCTTTCCCCTAGTTTGACAACTAGGGGTGGCTGGGACCCTGCAGATGGCCGATTTTCTCTTGATGGTGGCCGTGGGGCTCTCGTTGGCAGCTTGATCACAAGGGGCTCTTGTGGATCTTCCTGAAGCTTGGCCTTGAGAGACTCCCGAGTCCTCTTTGGGAGTTCAACAAGCAAGGGAGCTGATGTCTTGGGAGCACGTCCATTTAGACGAACCCTGACGGGTTCATCTGCAGTTACGTTTGCTTCCGCTTCATCATCAGCGTCAACGTCTGGCTCATCCCGACGGGCTGAAGGGATCGACACCAATGAACTCTGTCTTGACCCTGTAGAAGCATGAAAAATCAGATGATGACATCCCTTCGCCACAGAACATATGATACAAAGGCTCAGCCCAAGTGCTAAAAAGACAAAACAGAAGATATGGAAAGAAGTCCCTTATGTGTCACGTCTACCAAAGTCTAGTACAAACACATCGAGACTACACAAAAAGGACTAATTCTGTTCGTCTACAAAGGATCTAGTACAGATTCGACAGAGCGTAGAAGGGTCTACAAGAGATTCGGTCTTCGTCAAAGCGCAGCCCTTCTTCTTCATGCCAGAAGATTGATCTCCATCGAGGCGTATTCTGACCTTTTTATGGGCGCAGTCTCCCAGAAGCATATCAGCCACTTGGCCAAAGCAAGCAGCTTCCTGAAGCAGTCATTGGCCCGAGCCTTCAAAGAGCGCAGCAGGTCGCAAAGCCCTGAATGGGAAGGACATAGCACAACCTGTGGCTCTTCGGGTTAGCTATCCACCCATGACCTAGGTTTTCAGGACCTCAAAAATCCCCCAGACGTCGCCCAGAGTTGAACTCCCTAAGGAGGACATTTACATACTTCTTAAGGGCAGCAATGACTCCTACATAGAGTTCTTCTATAAGAACATGGCTCCTATGAACGAGAAAAGCCTCAACTAGTAGCCAACTTATACAAGGCCGATCGTCGTTCGAAGTTAAGTTTGGATCTCGCATGGTAGTGAAGGATGCCAAGAAGAAGAAAACAACTCTTCAGAAGAGAACTTCCCCTTTTATAGGACCGAGAATGGCCTAGAGTGCACGTCACATGGCCGACGGTCAGAATTTTCGCATTAATGTGATGAACCTAAGACTCAGCACGATAAGTGTCAGTCTTAGACCCTTGGAATTCCCTATATTACGGTGGCAATTAAGAGGAAAGTCTTTAAAGAGCGGGTATTTATCGCTCTTTACTTCAGAAGCCAAAGCCTTCAAGCCAGAGGCACAGCTACTCGCCTACGCCAACCTCAGAAGCAAGATGGTGGTAGCCCCCCCTTTTTCTTTGCTTCAGAAACCAGTGTCTTCACTCCAGAGGCGCAGCTACCTGCCTGCGCCAACCCCAGATGCACAAGGGTGTTATACCCTTTCCTCCAAAGCCAACGCCTTCAAAGTTCAGAGGCGCAGCTACTTCCATGCGTCCATATGAGGCTCAGGATGGTGATATGTTCATACCATCTCCATTCCCACGGTGCTGTCATCTGCTCCGATCCAGAAGCTTAAGTCACTTCTCTACAAGAGACTTGGAAACTCCAACTGCAACCAATGCAAGTCATCCTGTCGCTCCAAAAGTACAGTAAACTCGCCAACCTGAAGCACAAGCCTACTCGTCGCCTACAGCATAGTGACTCTGTTACTCCGAAACACAGATTCATCGTTGCTCTAAATGCACAAAAGTCTCATCGTCATTCGAAGCCAAATCCACTCGTCGCCTGAAAGTACAGAGGCTCCGTCGTCTCCAGAAGCACGGTCTACTTGTTGGTCTAGATGCACAACAGTACTTAGTCCTCAACAGAGGCGCAGGAAGCATGGGTCCACCCCAATTGGTTTGTTTAAACCGCCTCTTATAGAAAAGATTAGGATTAAATCATGATTGATATCATATCAGATTGATTTAAATCTTAGATAAGGATCACTTAGACTCCAAATCTAGGATGAAATCCCAAGATTTACTCGACTGTATCCGAGCAAGCAAATCGACATGCGCCACGTGTCACCTCCTTTGATTATGTTGATAACCACAAGAGATCTCGATTGAGGGGAATCTCGATGTCTGTCATGTGTCAGCGCCGCAGAAGCCCGTACCGTATAATGATGGCAGATTCTTTCATATCTCACCACCAATTGAACTTCACGGCATGTACTGTTCAGTGGCTATGCGCATCAGTAAGCAAGCTTCAGTACAGACACTGTTCAGTGGCCTTGCGCATCAACAAGCGAGCGTCAGCACAAGCATTGTTCAGTGACCATGCACGTCAATAAGCAAATTTTAGCACAAGCACTGTTCAGTGTCCATGCGCGTCAGCAAAAAGCTTCAGCACAGGCACCATTTAGTAGCCATGCGCATCCGCGAGCATCAGCGCATCTTCTAGATACCACTTTGAAAAGTGGTGTCCATGTGCGTCAGCAATGGAGGTTCAGCGCAGACACTGTTCTGTGGCCCTGCGCGTCAACAAACGAGCGTCAACACAGGCACTGTTCAGTAGCATGCTCGTCAGCACATCTTCTAGACACCACTTCGAAAAGTGGTGTCCATGTGCGTCAGCAATGGAGCATCGACGCATCTTCTAGGCACCACTTCAAAAAGTGATGCCCATGCGCGTCAACAATAGGGCATCAGTGCATTTTCAAAGTGCTGCTTCGAGAAAAGCAAACACCCATGCACATCAACCTATCCTAAAGTCATATCTGCCAAAACGAACCAGAAAGTCATCCCGCAGCCCAATATCTCAGCGACAAACGGATCTCAACAACTGCAACGTATCAGCTCACCCGCAGCCCAACAGTATAGTTACAACAGATTCAGTTCCATCTTCGTGCGTGCAGCGCTCCTGCGCACCAAAAACCCATATGCGCATCGAATATGCGCGCATGGGTGGTTCATTCCATAAGCCTACAAATAGAAGGAGCCTTCCTTCATTTTGAATCTTCATCTGAAACCCCGGATTATCCACGCACATGTATCAGAGAGTCGAAGCAAGTTCTACTCGTCGTCAGATCGTCAACGGAGTAAAGGAATCACTACAGTATTCGATCTCCATGGTCACACTTTCCCATAATTATTTATATTTATATCTTCTGTTTAGGAATTCTCTTGTACTTTTCTCGTTCGTATCAATACAAAATGTTCTTCAACTTTTGTCCATATCGAACAAACATATGCCGAGCAAGGGTAGATGAGGGCATTTGGATTACTCTAGTTTTCCGGTTTAATTAAATCATCAACTATGGAAATCGAGATATAGAACATAAATATGCTAAGAGATGGATACGCCTCCTTGATCAAAGAAATAAAAGTTCATAAAAATATCAATCGAGAATATATAGATACGGACGTTACTAAAGTTGGTGATATGACTTAGATATTACATTGGTAAATGAGATGGAGACAACACAACTCAAGTAAGTGCTCTATATGACTTTAGAAGAAAAACAACACAACTTAAGGGCTCGACGTAATTTTAGAAGAAAAAAGGAAATTTCGTGAAGCAAAAAATTTACAACAATTACTGTTGGTTCCCATGTGAGGAAAATTGAACCTAGAGGTAGAAAAAGGAAAGTAAAAAAAACAAGTGTAGTTGGTGCAAATAGAAAATAACAGGATAACGAACGTGTATGCCTTTACAATCAAAAATATAATTTTGTGAAAAATAATCGCTAGGAAAAAAAACAATTTGTTAATAATTCTTAGCCGGAGTTACAGTTTAGAGGATTAAGTTGAGAACAAGTCAAAACACAACAAGCAAGAGGTAGATGAGGACATCAATCAGTAAACCGTGAGTATGGATAAATGTGCCTTTCACCAGAGCAAATCAATTTGGTAAGAGGTCAATTTGTGAATATATTTATGTCGTCCTAGGCTACAAATAATCAACTTGAAATATAAATAGGGAGAACATGCTACGAGAAACCCATGGATACAACTTTCAGATTAAAAGTGAAATATAGAAAAACAAATCGCTTCAATATAAAAAAAAAATATATATATATATATATATATATATATCCCGATAGTTCTTTCGAGCTCTGCTAGGACTTCTGCCCAAACGGCGAACGCCGACGGCCCCCCCACCCACTCGCCGGGGGGGGGGGGGGGATGAAGCCAGCAAGGAAGGGGGGGGCAAACCCCCCTGGGCGGCGGCGACGGCTTCTCAGGTGGGAGGGGGCCGGGCGACTTGGCTGGGGGTCGGGCGGACCCCCCATGTGCCGTCGGCGGCCTCCCCAGGCGGGAGGGGGCCGGGGATGTCGTCGGGGGGGAGGGGGGACGGGCGACCCTTCCCGTGTGGAGGCGGACGACGGGGCAGCCCTAAAGGCGGCGGCGGCTGCTGCTACGACAGAGGGAAGCTCGGCAGGGGGTACGGGTGCGGAACGGGGTGGGTCGGGCGGACCCTCCCAAGGAGGTAGGTCGGAGGTCAGCCCTTCGGGTGACAACAATGCTACGATATTCGAATTTGGATCTAGCTCTGGATCTCGAGATGGACTGGACGAGGATGTAGGCTGGACGACGGTGATGAGACATCGCCCTGGAGGGAGAAGACGGGTCCAGACCCAAGCTATCGGCCGGATGGGACATGGTAGGAACGAAACTAGGTTGTCTGTACTCGACGAGCGGGGGGTGGACCAGGGCGTACAGAGACTGGATGGAGACCCAAGGTGACGACGGCTGAGAAAGAAAAAGGTATTGCGGAGGTAGCCGGGAGTCAGTGTCCGGAGTCCCCTGGGGCCTATGCCCGCACGATCACAGGCGGACCGAGTCCTAAATCTTGGAAGGATGTTTGTATGCCGACGGAGACCAAGAGCCCGACGTCGATGGAGTATGTGCCACCGAAGAAGGTGGGCGGCGGCTTCCGGGCTTATTTTCCAGCAGAGGATATTGTTGAGGTAACAAACTTCTGGAAGAACACTCTGGTGATGTATGTGCTGGATAGTAAACCATTTTACGGCCAGATACGGGGATATGCAGAGCGGGTATGGCGGCCAAAGGGGAGCATGGAGATCATCTCCAGGGAGAATGGGTTCTATTTTGTGAAGTTCGCTCTGACGGAGGATGTAACCGGGATTATCCAAGGTGGGCCCTGGTCCTTTGACGGAAGGCTCATTATTCTGAAGGAGTGGACTCCGGAGTTGAAATATGAGAAGGAGGTTCTCAACGCGATTCCTGTCTGGATTTGCTTTCCTGAGTTTTCAGTGAAATACTGGAGCATTTCCCTACTCATGAGATTAGCTAGTTTGGTTGGTAGGCCGATCAAGACGGATGATGCTACGGCTTTCCGCAGTAGACTGATGTATGCCAGGATATTTGTGGAGATAAAGATTGGGACGAAGCTTCCGAGCCATCTGGAATATGAGGTGGTGTCCGGGGAGGTTCTAACTCAGAGGGTTGAGTATGATTGTGTCCCCCCAACATGCTCCCTATGTAAGTGTTTTGGCCACGTATCTAGTGCCTGCACTTCTGGAGGGAAGGAGACTGCTAGGCCCGCGGTAGCACTGATGGAGGTGGTGGAGCCGGAGAAGGCGCCTAGTCCCAACCCTGGAGCGGGGACGACATGCAGACATGCGGAGGAGGGCACTATGATGGAGGTTTCCAGGAAGCCGGAGACAGACACCCAGACGAGTCAGGAGAGTCCGTAGGACATGATAGCTCCGTTCAGACACCAGAGGAATATAGTTACCAGGGGTATGACTACCCTTGGTAGCAGTCAGGATGATATGGAGGGTTCCTGTGGTGGAGAAGGTATATTGCAGGAAGAGGCATGCACCTTCTCCGCATGAAGATGATCAGACCGAGGACAACCCGAATTGGACCTGTACACTCTTCAGGATTCAGGCTCACCTTGCCCTCACCTCAGGGAGGGGGGAGGATCTAAATTTGATGGACGAGGCACTTCTCCGAGTGTCAGTCCAGGTGTTGTCCAGGGGGACCCCACATTAATTAATTAATGTTGGTCCTCGTTTGGAACATTCGTGGAGGGTGTTCCATTGGAAGATGGAAGGAGATTGGTGGAGTGCTGAAGCGTGAGAAGTGTGACATCTCTATTCTGCTTGAGACGAAGATTAGAGGGGCGACGATGCTATCTCGCAGGACTCCTGCTAATTGGGCCCATATTCATAACCTAGATCTTTGTGATATGGCAAGGATCTGGGTTCGGTGGAACAAGGATAGTTGGGAGGGGGATCGGGTTCTGAAGACTGAGCAACTTATTGGCATCTCATTTGTAAATAAAGGAGGATTCTGTTTCATCCTGGGTGTGGTCTATGGGCACAATGATAGGCGGCTACGGGAGGCCCTGTGGGAGGACATTGTGTATGTAGGACGTCTGACGGAGCATCTGCGTATTCCTTTGCTACTTATGGGGGACTTCAATGCCATGCTACACCGGCATGAGAAGGTGGGGGGCCGTCCGGTACCTGACCAGATCTTATATGACTTCCAGAGGTGTCTCCTCCTGTCGGGACTGAGGGGGCTGGAGAGGGTTGGGTACATATGGACCTGGCACAATAAGGCGGTCCATAACAGGATTGCCTGTCAGCTTGATAGGGCTCTAGGGAACAGTAAATAGTTTTGCTGCTTCCCTAATTCTATGGCGGAGGAGCTTGCGGCAGGGACCAGTGACCACTCCCCTATCCGGGTAGGCTTCTCGGTGAGGCCCACTTGAAAGGCTCAGCCGTTTCCGTACAACAACAGCTGTTACCTATCTGCTGGTTATGAGGGGGTGGTTATGGGGGGGGGGGTTGCAGCACTCTCAGGAGGGCACGGCTCAGTTTCGCATGGTTCACAAACTCAAACAGGCTAAGAAAGCCATTCGAAACTGGGTGAAGACGATGCCGCGGTCTTCCCTGGAGGATAAGGAGACCGAGCTGCGGGAGATTCAGGGAGCTTTACAAGTAGATATATATGTTGAGCGAGGAGTTGGCGGCTAGGAAGAAGGACCTAATTTCGGAGGTCAACATCCTGAGGCTCCAGCAAGAGATCAGTGCGGCGCAGAGGGACAAGTGTCCCTGGCTCAAGGATGGGGACCGGTGCACCAGGTTCTTCTACGATGTGATCCGGACCAGACAGCACCGAAACAGCATACCCAGGCTTCTCAATGGTAAGGGCGGCATGTCGGCGACCCGGTGGGGATTCAGGAGGAGGCAGTCAGGTTTTATTCTGACTTATATCAGCAGATTGATTATCCCACCTTGTTCCCTGAGCTTGTCACGAGAGGCTGGTGACGCCTTATGGGAATAGCTTGTTGTTGGCCCCTGTGAGATTGGAGGACGTAGAGGCTATTGTGATGAATGCGGATCCCATTAAGGCCCCGGGACCGGACAGCTTCTCTAGTGGGTTCTTTAGGCTACACTGGGGTGTACTTAAGTACCCAGTTCTAGAGGCGGTGCAGGAGTTTTTCTTGGAAGGGAAGCTGCAGAAGGAGTTGAACCACACTTTTCTGACCCTGGTCCCGAAAAAAGAGGACGCTACATCCCTCGTCGACTTTCGGCCTATTGCGTGTTGTAATTATCTTTATAAGATAATTACCCACCTTATGTGCCGGCGCATGGAGGGGATTATGCAGGGCCTTGTATCTCGAAATCAGGCGGCTTTTATCAAGGGTCGCTCGATTGCTGAGCACAGTCTGCTTGCTCATGAGATGGTCAGAGATTTCAACAAGCCAGGGGGATGAAGGCCTGTGTGAAGTTGGATCTGAGGAAAGCGTACGACACTGTCAACAGAGACTTCCTTTGCCACCTTATGCTAGCCATGGGGTTTGACGAGATGTGGGTAGCGAGGGTGAGGGAATGCATCTGCTCCCCCACTTTTTCGGTTCTCATCCAGGGTACTCCTTATGGTTTCTTCAGGAGCAACAGGGGACTTCGGCAGGGGATCCCCTATCCCCGTATCTGTTCACTCTGGTGATGGAGTACTTCACTTGCCTGATGGACCTGGCGGTGCATGGTAGAAAGATTGTCCCTCTCTTCAGGTTGGTAAATCCGGTGGTGTCCCACTTGATTTATGTTGACGACCTCTTGGTGCTTCTTCAGCCTTCTATGCGGGGGATGCGTGCGCTTTCAGATATTATGGAAGAGTTTGGACGGTTGTCTGGACTTCAGCTGAATAGGGAGAAGAGCAGGATTTACTTCAGCTCGACTTGCTCACTCAAGGAGGAAATAACTTTTGCACTGGGAGTGGAGAAAGGGGAACTACCGATTAAGTATCTGGGGGGTACCTTTACGGTAAATTATGCTAGGGATCAAGACTGCCAAAGCCTGGTGGAGTTTGCCAAAGGAGAGTGGAAGGCTGACAGGCAGCTGGACTATCTTTCGGGGGCCGCATTGAGCTAGTGAGGTCGGTCATTTCGGGCATTGCTATGTTCTGGTTGCAATCGATAAAGATTCCGGTGGCCACCATCCGGAAGGTGGTGAGCATGTGCGCTAATTTCATCTGGCGATGAGGTATGCATGCAATAGCATGGGAGCAACTCTGCCGACTTAGGGAGGAAGGAGGAGTGGGGTTGAGACCACTTCTTGCGGTTAGGGAGGCCTCTGGGGTGAAGATGGCTTGGCAGTTCATCAAAGGCGGCTCTCTTTGGGTAGATTGGATGGCTAGCAGATACTTGAGGCGGACTAATTTCTGGTACTGTAGGATTGATAAAAATTTTTCTGTTCCTTTTAAGGCTATTCTTAAATGTAGATCGGTTCTTCAGTCCACTATATGCAGGATCATGAAAGATGGGGCTAACACCGATCTTTGGCTCGACTCGTGGATGGAAAATGGCTTCCTCCTAGAGACCTTGGGAGCACAGATGGGCAGAGAGGCGAGTAGAGGGCTGAAGTGCAATCTGATTATCAGGGATGAAATCTGGAGGCCTGAGGAATATCGGTACACTGCTAAGTTTGGAGAGGAGATTCGCCGGATCACCATTGATGCTAGCCAGCATGCAGATTCCTGGAGTTGGGCTGCTCCTGGGGTGGATGGTGGGGCAGGTCCCTTCCACTTCAAGAGTTGTTACAATCTGGTCAGGACCCCTCATGACAGGATTGCGGAGTTCGATTTTATCTGGGGAAAGGGGATTGTCCGAAAAATGCAGCTATGTGCATACAAGCTGCTGCTTGGCAGGTTGATGACGAGGGACAGCCTCATCAGGTTTGGGGTGCAGATCCCAGACCCGAAGTGCGTACTATGTTCATCGAGGCTGAATCTATTGGCCACCTCTTCTTTGAGTGTCCGGTGACTTGGCATATCTGGTCTGAGCAATGCACGAGGTCGCTGGGAGGTGTTGGCAGGGCCAGAGATATACGGGGGATCCTCACGTGGATTAGAGATCGTCGAGGTATGGAGCTTGGTTGGGCTAGGATGGCTAGAGTTCGACTTGCTGCATCAGTCTGGCACGTCTGGAGGGAGCGTAACAGACGTATATTTGAGGGGCTGATTACCCCTCCCGTTGGAATTCTAAATAATTTAGAATTCGATGTATCTGTAATGGCCCCTTAACCGGGGTGGGAGAGATGTGAGATTGTGTACTGTAATACTTTTACTGAGTTCTGCGTGGAATAAAATTTACCCTTATTCCAAATATATATATATATATATATATATATATATTTCGGTCTGATTCGAGGAAGCAAGGATTCAAAGTGTCAAATTTGAAATTGATATTGAAATAACTATGTCACATTCAATGAATGGATCGATTGCGCTTCGGAGTTACTCGAGTTCACTATGGAATATATGGTCTCAAGAAGAAATGTGGAATTAGGATAAAGAACACAAAACAAGCAAGCGATCAATCTTGCTATTAGAAGCAAAATTTTTTTAATGGAGATAGACAAAAGTTGGTGACAACACAATCTTGCTTTGAGACAACACACCTCGAGTAAGTGCTCAAAGAGACTTTAGATGAAGACATATTTTTTGAAAGTAGTCAATTATGTAACATTTCGAGTTGATGCTATGATATATAGCATCAATTTGAGATTAGGAACGGCACAAACAACAAATTATTAAATTAAAAAAAATAATTTTGCAAAAAAAAACAACAACTATGAAATAAACCGAGTTGGAATGATTCATAAACGGAGTCGGACTTATTTGTCGGTAGTAGGCAAAAGCGATTTTTAGATCAAATATATAAAACAAATTGGAAAGCAAAACTATATATTGTATTTGGAATTATGAACTTGATAATGACAATATGATAACAACTTTGAAATTGAATTTCATATGAAGACAATTTGTCAAAGTTAAGATGCAGGTTTCAAACAAAAAAAATGGGAAAAAAATTGGAAAAAAAATAAAAATAATCTAGCAATTGGTCAATATGATAACAGCAAAATTGGTACTATAATATAAAGAATGGACTTGAGATTAGAACCGCGATAATATGCTAGGAGTAAAACCTCCGTATGGCTTAGAGAAGGAAAAAAAACTAAAATTTGGCAAATGAATTAAGTAGAATAGATTATAGGACGGAGATATATTTTAGTCTCAAGTAACATAAAAAAACATAAGATAACATGTCACTATTATGATATTGATGGAGCTTTGGATAAAAGATATTTTGGACGGACACAATTCCAGGTAACTCTTATACTTTGTGCTAAAATAAAAAGGATCAACTTGAAATTGGGATGCTGAAAACACGCCATGAGTAAAAAGTCCATGTGGTTTCAAGATAAAAAGTGTAATAATGAAAATGAATTAATTAGAAGTAAATAGATATGGGAATTCCACGTAGTTAGGATTTAGAGTGTTATCTATAACAGCTATGACGTATCCTCTAGACTAATGCCTAGGATGTTTGCAATTAAAAAAGAAAGAATCAGAGCCAATCATTGTGTTCATAAATAATGACAGTTAATACAAGACCAACCCCACATACCTGCTAATCATAAGAACATTTGCCCGAAGCTCCTCTATTAAATTATCCTCTTTGAAAATGCATGGCAGAGTCGTAGCACGTCTTCGAGAAATTAATTCACGCAATCCGTTTGACCGTCGGCTTGAGGATGGTAAGCCGAGCTAACCTTCAACTTAGTACCCACAATGAAAGCCCATCAAATTCCAGGTTGCCTACCCAGCATCAGCAATACCGTGTTTCATCCATGGTCGGATCGGTCATGTGGTCCCAGATTGTCGTCCAAAGAAAAATCGCCCTTGTAAACAAGTTGTCCATGACCACGCACCTACGAAACTTCATCTAGACTCACGTAAATACTGGGTGGCCCGAATGGCATAATATAGCATAATATAGGCCAATGCCCATGACCTCCATTTCATATTGCTTCAACATCCACAACGTCAAGTCATGCAACTTGGTCTCAGGATGAAACCAGCCCTCGATGCGAAAGGCCCCCATCGGGTACGAGACCTCCTCAACGAGAAGGCGGTTGGCGAAAGTTGAGGCCCTTAAGGGCATAGTGTTAGGGTTCAAGTCATTAATGATATGCCCTGTGCGTAGCACCCTCAAAGTGTAGGATGGCCCATCACGGACATAGCTGAAAATATTCTCCTGCCGGGAGCTGGAGTCAAGTTTAAAGTGGCCCGTCAACGCTCCTCCCTGCGTAGGGGTTAGACGACAGGTGCACAAATTGGCCAGCAATTGAACTTCAGCGTAGGCACTGTTCAGTGGCCATGCACGTCAGCAAGCAAGCTTCAGTGCAGACACTATTCAGTGGCCATGCGCGTTAGCAAGCAAGCTTCAGCACACACTGTTCAGTGGCCATGAGCGTCAACAAGCTAGCGTCAGCATAGGCATTGTTCAGTGGCCATGCGCAGCAAACAAGCTTTAGAGCAGCACCATTTAGTAGCCAAATGACAAAGTAAAAATTTCCCTCGAAAACCCCCTATTTATAGGGTGGAGCAAGAACAAATAAGACAGAAAAATGCTTCGGATCTGAGGAGACGTTTCGAAACGTGTGAACGGGTGGATTAAAATCATTCTGAATCTCTTCCAAAATACGAGGAGTCATTATCATTAATTTAAGAAGAGAGCCTACCTCTAAGAAAACAATGAAGGAAACTTTTTCCTCATCTCTGACTCGTGTTCCCAGGTCGACTTCTCGACAGAATGGATCCTCCAGAGTACGCGGACAAGAGGGATCGACCAATTTCGGAGCAATTTATCTTTGCGCTGACTTGGATCGGTTCCTCTACATAAGACAAGTCCATCTTCAGATTCAGCTGACCAAAATCTACCACGTGACCTCGGATCATGCACATGCTTCCGCAACTGGGAGACTTGGATGACATCGTGTACATCCGATATTGCCTGCGACAACGCAATCTTATAAGCTATTGGGACGACTCGCTTGAGTATCTCGAAGGGACCCACAAATCTTGGACTCAACTTACCTTTAGCTGCAAACCTGGTGACTCCTCGCATGGGCGTTACTTTCAAAAACATATGATCGCCTTCTAGGAACTCGAGGGGTCATCGATGGGTGCTTGCGTAGCTCTTTTGTTGATCCTGTGTAGTCTTCAGTTTTTTTCCGAATGAGCCAGACTTTCTGTACGGTCTGTTCCACCAGTTTCGGGCCACGAATTTGTCGCTCGCCTACATCATTCCAGCAAATGGGTGATCTGCACTTACGCCCGTACAAGACATCGTACTGTGTATATGGATGTTGGACTGGTAGCTATTGTTGTATGCAAATTCCTCTAGCGATAGATGAACGTCCCAAACTTCCTACATAACCAAGACAAGTACTTGGATTTTCCATCATCAGTTGGTTGTAACCAAACTGACGAGCAAATCGATTCAGCATATAGGATTCCAAGAACACGTGATTCCTGTTCCTGTATACCAAGTGCGATGGTCGGATTGACTGCAACCAATGGAAGGCTCCTGGCGTCAGGGCAGTCACTTGCTCACCCTTATCCACCAAAATGTCGCCAGCGAAGGACCCCGAGTAGGTGGGAGGGATCCTGAAGAAGTCAAACTCGTTCAGATGCCCCAACATCCATCGCCAAACGGGGACACCTTTGTGATGCCACTTCTTTCGTCGGTAGCGTCGCATAAAAGCATCTCCGTCCATAGAACCCTCCTTTGAACCATGGCTCATCAGACCAGCACCAACCAGCACATTAAGTAATGGTAGGGCAGCTCTACCCGGGGAAACTCTTCGTCTTTCCCACCATGCTTGATTATTCTTGAGAACTTTGTCAACCCCGTAAGGTATCACATGCCATGGTAGGGAGGGCAGATGATAGCCAAATACCAACTTCACGGCGGTATAATGAGATTCCTACTCATTCTATCGACGGCCCCGGAACCCCCGGGACTACACAGGTGCGTAGCCATATCATCTCGAAGGCGGCCAATACTACCTTTAGAGACATGGCGCACAAATTATGGCAAAAATAACTATAGATCTTGGAGGGATGCCCCTCAGCATCCACCTCGGGGCTCTTCTCCCCTACTGCTGCCATTAGTGCATCTATCGCCTCAGGTGTGTGTACCCCGCGAATAGAAATATGGATCTTCTTCGGCCCCGTAGCATGCTGAGTGAAGATGTAATCCCTCTAAGCAGAAAATGGAAAGATTTTTGGGCATCCTTGCGCTGACCTACTTGATGGCATAACGATTCATTGTACACCTCTATTATTGCGGGCTTCTTCGCTTCGAGACCCACTAACTCCTCGTCGCAAGGAGTGTACTCTTCGTACGGCTCGTTGCCTCAGGAGAGCCTCGAGATTTCATACATCTCATTAATCGCCAATCCGACTCGCCTCCGGGAGTGTAGAAAGTCCCGGTATGATGGTTGTACATTCCAGCAGAGCTAGAAACATATGCTAATTAGTCTCCATGCCATACTGGGTGGCCCGAATAGCATAATATAGGCCAATGCACTTGAGCTCCATTTCATATTGCTTCAACATCCACAACGTCAAGTCATGCCACTTGGTCGCAGGATGAACCGAGCCCTCGACGCGAAAGGCCCCCATCGGGTATGAGACCTCCTCGGCGAGAAGGCGGTTGGCGAAAGTTGAGGCCCTGAAAGGCATAGTGTCAGGGTTCAAGTCATTAACCCTGGGCGTAGCACCCTCAAAGTGTAGGATGGCCCATCACGGACACAGCTGAAAATATTCTTCTGCCGGGAGCTGGAGTCAAGTTTAAAGTGGCCCGTCAACGCTCCTCCCTGCATCGGGATCAAAAGAGAGGTGCACAAATTGGCCACCAAATGAACTTCAGCATATGTACTATTCAGTGGCCATGCGCGTCAGCAAGCAAGCTTCAGCGAAGACACTGTTCAGTGGCCATGCGCATCAGTAAAAGCAAGCAAGCTTCAGCACACACTGTTCAGTGACCATGTGCGTTAACAAGCGAGCGTCAGCATAGACATTGTTCAGTGGCCATGCGCGTCAGCAAGCAAATTTCAACGCAGGCACTGTTCAGTGTCCATGCGCAGTAGCAAACAAACTTTAGCGCAGGCACCATTTAGTAGCCAAATGACAGTAACATTTTCCATCTCCCAAAAACCCCTATTTATAGGGTGGAGCCACAACAAATAAGACAGAAAAATGCTTTGGGTCTGAGTAGGGGTTTCGAAACGTGTGAAGTGGTGGATTAAAATCATTTTGAATCTCTTCCAAAATACGAGGAGTCATTATCATTAATTTAAGAAGAGAGCCCACCTCTAAGAAAACAATGAAGGAAACTTTTTCCTCATTTCTGACTCGTGTTCCCAGGTCGACTCCTCGACCGAATAGTTCCTCCATAGTACGCGGACGAGAGAGATCGCCCGATTTTGGAGCAATTTGTCTTTGCGCTCCAAAACTTGGATCGGTTCCTCTACATAAGATAAGTACGCCTTCAGAGTTGACTAAAATCTACCACATGGCTGGATCGTGCACGTGCTTCCGCAACTTAGGGACATGGAAGACATCGTGTACATCCGATAGTGCCGGCGACAAAGCAATCTGATAAGCTACTGGGACGACTCGCTTGAGTATCTCGAAGGGACCCACAAATCTTCGACTCAACTTGTCTTTAGCTCCAAACATAGTGACTCCTCGCATGGGCGTTACTTCCAAAAACATGTGATCGCCATCTAGGAACTAGAGGGGTCATCAATAGGTGTATGTGTACCTCTTTTGTCGACTCTGTGTAGTCTTCAGCTTTTTCCGAATGAGCCGAACTTTTCGCACGCTCTGTTCCACCAGTTCCGGGCTACGAATCTATCGCTCCCCTAATTCATCCCAGCAAATGAGTGATCTACACTTACGCCCGTACATGGCTTCGTACCGTGCCATATGGATGCTGGATTGGTAGCTATTGTTGTATGCAAATTCCTCTAGCGGTAGATGAACGTCCCAATTCGACTTCAAGTCAATTGCACAGAGCCATAGTATGTCTTTGAGATTTGATTCACGCACTCCATTTGGCCGTCGATTTGAGGTTGGTAAGCCGAGCTAACCCTCAACTTAGTACCCAGAGCCGACTGAAGGCTACTCCAAAAGTGCGCCAAAAATTGTCCATCTCGATCTTTTAGACGATGGGCCAGACGATCGACGCTCAAAGTAACTTTGATGGCAATAAAATGTGCTGACATGATTAGTCGATCGACGATGACCCATACGGCGTCGTTCTCCCATGACGTCTTTGGCAAACCAACAATGAAGTCCATGCAGATATGCTCCCATTTCCACTCTGAAATGGCAAGATTATGTATCTCCCCGCCCGGTATCTGGTGCCTTCCAATTTTACTATCTTCCGAATTTATTAATTTCGATTCGCTACAATCAATACACAATGGTTCTTTCGATCACTCTCGTTTTACATCAACATAATCATCCCGAGTATCCAACCTAAGCAAATTCAACCTCGAATACGATCAATCAACATTCAAATCCATTTCAAATCCAACGATCGCACTAACATCAATATTTTCTTTGAAACACGATTTCAAAAATCCTCGATACCGTTCCGTTCTTTTAATCTTATTTGAGTTCAATGTATCACTTAGTTGGATCGTACACATATATAAGGCGTCCCCGAAATATATGCATTTCAGCCAAGCCTCGTGATAGAGAATCCGCCATGACCACTCGAGTCGAATCGTGCACATATGTAAGGCGTCTCCGAAATATATGCATTTCAGCCAAGCCTCGTGAGTGGTGTCTCCACAAATTGAATCATTCTATCCACCAATATCAATATCTAATCCTATCAATCCTCAAGATTTTTTTCTTTCAAGAACACTTCTAACTAGCTGCCCCAGCTCCATCACCTACGTGGGCATCTCTCACTAGGGTTGATCTCACAATTTCTCTCTAACCGCTAGGCTATCTTTACTAGGCTAAATTCAAAGTCGGTGTTAGGATCACCATTTCCAAACAACAATATCAAAACACTCACCTCCCAATTCGAAGGTTAAACCGTAGTCAATAGTACAGGGTCCTCCTACCCAAGCTCGCATCACTCCGATTTCTAAACTTCGAGCATAGATTTCTCCTATTCACATTCGCAACGTAAATCTAAAGGGTCCGAGTCATTCAGCAAAGCCAATCCTAAGATAATTCCATTCACGATCATCCTTAAGGACACATTGGATCAACGACACAACTCACAACTCTCAATCCTTAATTCGTTCAATAGACTTATCAATCCAAACTTGTACACCTCGAGTAGAAAATCCCAAAGTCATAATCCACCGATCAAGTCGCATAACATCAATCATGATTTATCCATCGCAACATCACTCAAAATTTCAAATCTACTAATCATCAATCTCGTGCACTATCTCATCGCACAATCGTAAGATCGCCTACTATAATTCCCGAGTCATATAATTATCACGTCAATAATTATCAACTCTGTCAATATTTTTGTTTCGCATAGTCCGACTATCGTTTATTCACGTATACTTCAAGTTCATCTAATCAAGTAATCCAAACATTCATTACTATCAAAATCCCAAGTATAGCATCCATCTTAACAATAACATTTTATACGATCATTATTCCTCGAATCAGAGTACCCCTGAGTTATCGCACATCGATTTTTGATACGCCTCAATACCATCGATGATATACATAACCTGACGATCTTCCTTTGCAACGAACTCCGAGTCGTGCAACTGATGCTATCATCTGAACTGGACATACCACAATCTCCTCAACATTCAAGATCAAATTCGATCATTATCCCTCGAACTAGTTAGATGATCAATTTGTTCAAACCCAAAATTAATAGTACAGGGTCTCGCATCACTCTGATTTCTAAACTTCGAGTACAGATTTCTCCTATTCACATTCGCAACGTGAAACCAAGGGGTCCGAGTCATTCAGCAAAGCCAATCCTAAGATAATTCCATTCACGATCATCCTTGAGGACACATTGGATCAACGACACAACTTACAACACTCAACTCACAATCCTCAATTCGCTCAATAGACTTATCAATCCAAACTTGTATACCTCGAGTAGAAAATCCCAAAGTCATAATCCACCGATCAAGTCGCATAACATCAATCATGATTCATCCATCGTAACATCACTTAAAATTTCAAATCGACTAATCATCAATCTCTTGCAATATCTCATCGCACAATCGTAAGATCGCCTACTATAATTCCCGAGTCATATAATTATCACGTCAATGATTATCAACTCTGTCAATATTTTTGTTTCGCATAGTCCGACTATCGTTTATTCACGTATACTTCAAGTTCATCTAATCAAGTAATCCAAACATTAATTACTATCAAAATCCCAAGTATAGCATCCATCTGAACAATAACATTTTATACGATCATTATTCCTCAAATCAGAGTAACTCTGAGTTATCGTACATCGATCTTTGATATGCCTCAATACCATCGATGATATACATAACCTGACGATCTTCCTTTGCAACGAACTCCGAGTCGTGCAGCTGATGCTATCATCTGAACTGAATATACCACAATCTCCTCAACATTCAAGATCAAATTCGTTCATTATCCCTCCAACTAGTTACATGATCAATTTGTTCAAACCCAAAATCAATAGTACAGGGTCCTCCTACCCAAGCTCGCATCACTTCGATTTCTAAACTTCGAGCATAGATTTCTCCTATTCACATTCGCAACGTAAATCAAAGGGGTCCGAGTCATTCAGCAAAGCTAATCCTAAGAAAATTCCATCCATGATCATCCTTGAGGACACATTGGATGAACGACACAACTCACAACTCTCAACTCGCAATCCTCAATTCGTTCAATAGACTTATCAATCGAAACTTGTAACCTCGAGTAGAAAATCCCAAAGTCATAATCCACCGATCAAGTTGCATAACATCAATCATGATTCATCCATCGCAACATCACTCAAATTTTCAAATCTATAATCATCAATCTCGTGCATTATCTCATCGCACAATCGTAAGATCGCCTACTATAATTTCCGAGTCATATAATTATCACATCAATGATTATCAACTCTGTCAATATTTTCGTTTCGCATAGTCCGACTATCGTTTATTCACGTATACTTCAAGTTCATCTAAACAAGTAATCCAAACATTCATAATATCAAAATCCCAAATATAGCATTCATCTGAACAATAACATTTTATACGACCATTATTCCTCGAATCAAAGTACCCTCGAGTTATTGCACATCGATCTTTGATACGTCTCAATACCATCGATGCTATACATAACCTGGCGATCTTCCTTTGCAACGAACTCCGAGTCGTGCAACTGATGCTATCATCTGAACTGGATATACCACAATCTCCTAAACATTCAAGATCAAATTCGATCATTATCCCTTGTATTAGTTACATGATCAATTTGTTCAAACCCAAAATCAACTATGTTCATCTTTCTATCTTAAGTCATCGAGCAACATCTATTCCAATTCTTTAGAGTCATTTTCATATATTCGAATCATTTCCATGCACGCTAACTTCCAATCGTGCTAACTTTCCGTATACGACTCATTGATTCCTCGATTGAGTCATCCGTCCGTTAGACCTTAACTTTTCTTCAATTCAATCTACCTACTAAATCATTTTTGCATTTTGTACTTTAGCAATCCCATTCCAGTGTACGTCGTTTCTAGTTCGTTCGAATCAATTCACTAAAAACGTCAAGAATACAACTTACTCAATGACGGTCATTCTAAGGTTTTGCATACCGCAATGCATGATGATAGACTCATTGGGAAAGACGTAGAGTTTCCCTGGGTAGACCTACCCCACCATTACTTAATGTGCTGGTTGGTGCTGCACTATCCTCATCTGATGAACCCTGGCTACGAACTGAACTTCAGCGCATGCACTGTTCAGTTGCCATGCACGTCAGCAAAGCAAGCTTTAGCATATACTGTGCCGTGGCCATGTGCGTCAACAAGCGAGCGTCAGCATAGGCATTGTTCAGTGGCCATACGCATCAGCAAGCAAATTTCAGCACAGGCACTGTTCAGTGTCCATACGCGTCAGCAAACAAGCTTTAGCGCAGGCATCATTTAGTAGCCAAACGACAAAGTAAAATTTTTTTCTCCCCAAAACCCCTATTTATAGGGTGGATCCACAACAGATAAGACAGAAAAATGCTTCAGATCTTAGGAGACATTTCAAAACGTGTGAAATTGTGGATTAAAATCATTTTGATTCTCTTCCAAAATACGAGTCATTATCATTAATTTAATAAGAGAGCCTACCTCTAAGAAAACAATGAAGAAAACTTTTCTCTCATCTTTGACTCGTGTTCTTATGTCGACTCCTCGACCGAATGGTTCCTCCAGAGTTAGCGGACAAGAGAAATTGCCCGATTTCGGAACAATTTATCTTTGCGCTCCAAGACTTGGATTGGTTCCTTAACATAAGACAAGTCCGCATTCAGATTCAGCTGACCAAAATCTACGTGGCTCGTAACGTGCACGTACTTCCGCAATTAAGAGACATGGAAGACATCGTGTACATCCGATATTGCAGGCGACAACGCAATCTGATATGCTACTAGGGCGACTCGCTTCAGTATCTCGAAGGGCCCACAAATCTTGGACAACTTGCCTTTACCTCCAAACCAAGTGACTCCTCGCATGGGTGTTACTTTCAAAAACAAGTGATCACCTTCTAGAAACTCGAGGGACTCCACGCTTGAGTATCTAGAAGGGACCCACAAATCTTGGACTCAACTTACCTTTAGCTCCAAAACAGGTGACTCCTCGCATGAGCGTTACTTTCAAAAACATGTGATCGCCTTCTAGGAACTCGAGAGGTCATCGATGGGTGTCTGCGTAGCTCTTTTGTCGACTATATGCAGTCTTCAGCCTTTCCCGAATGAGCCGGACTTTCTGCACGGTCTGTTCTACCAGTTACGGACCATGAATCTACTGCTCCCCTACTTCATCCCAGCAAAGGGGTGATCTGCACTTATGTCCGTACAAGGCTTCGTACTGTGCCATATGGATGCCGCACTGGTAGCTATTGTTGTTTGCAAATTTCTCTAACGGTAGATGAACGTCCCAACTCGACTTCAAGTCAATTACGCAGAGTCGTAGTATGTCTTCGAGATTTGATTCACGCACTACGTTTGGCCGTCGATTTGAGGATGGTAAGCCGAACTAACCTTCAACTTAGTACTCAGAGCCGACTGAAGGTCTCTAGAAGCACGCCAAAAATTGCCCATCCCGATCTGAGACGATGGGTACTTGCACTCCGTGCAGTCGCACAATCTCGTCAAGGTAAATCTAGGCCAGACGATCGACGCTCTAAGTAACTTTGATGGCAATTAAATGCACTGACTTGGTTAGTCGATCGACGATGACTCAGACGGCGTCGTTCTCCCGTGGCGTCTTTGACAAACCAACAATGAAGTCAATGCAGAAATGCTCTCACTTCCACTCTGGAATGGTAAGGTTCTGTATCTCCCCACCCGGTATCTGGTGCTTAGCTCTCACTTGCTGACAGGCCATATATTGCGACGCAAAGAGTACCACATCTTCCTTCATCCCGTGCCACAAGAATGTTGTGCGGAGGTCCTTGTACATCTTTGTGCTGCCAGGATGCAAGGAATATTTTGCGTAATACGCCTCTAACATTATCTCTTTTCTGAGTTATGAGTCATCTGGAACACATAGTCGACCCTTCAATCACAGCACGCCGGTCTCATCTTCCGCAAAGTCGGTCGCCTTCCCCCTTGAAATCAGCTTCGCATCTTCTTCAGGTACGGATCGTCCGCTATACAAGACTTCATACGGCGCCATCTGGATGCTAGACTGGTAGCTATTGTTGTATACATATTTTGCTTGCAGTAGATGAACGTCCCAACTCGATTTCAAGTCAATTTTGCAGAGCCGTCTTCGAGAATTTAATTTAAGAGCACCATTTGCCCGTCAGTTTGAGGATTATAAGCTGAGCTAAACTTCAACTTAGTACCGAGAGCCGACTGAAGGCTATTGCATAAGCGCGCCATAAATTGTCCATCCCGATCTGAGACGATGGATACTTGTACTCCGTGTAGTCGCATAATCTCGTCAAGGTAAATTTGGACTAGACGATGGACGTTCCAAGTAACTTTGATAGCAATGCGCTGACTTGGTTAGTCGATCGACGATGACCCAGACGGCGTCGTTCCCCCGTGGCGTCTTTGGCAAACCAACAATGAAGACCATGCAGATATACTCCTACTTCCACTCCGGAATAGCAAGGTTCTGCATCTCCCCGCCCGGCCTCTGGTGCTCAGCTTTCACTTGCTGACAGGCCATGCATTGCAACACAAAGAGTACCGCATCTCTCTTCATCTCGTGCCACCAGAATGTTGTACGGAGGTCCTTGCCGTGTCGTGCAGCAATAACTTATCTTTCGTGACTCTAGACCATTCCTGTGCCAACAAGAGTAACGTATTGACTCGTGCTTGCCTTTTGGCTCATACCTTGAGACGCAACAACATGGTCGTGTCATAAACTCAGTTCGTGCTTCAATATCCAGGCCGTACCTCACAACTCAACGTGACATAACCAAACTTAACTTGAACAAAACGTGTTCCATATGTGCCATAGACCATGGCATACTTCTCATTGAACCAACTATAGTTCGTGTCTTAAACTAATTGTGATCCGTGCGACACTGCCGCCCAAGTCATATTCTATATGGCGAGCTTTGAGACCGTGGGAACGTGTGGCTATACCAAACCGTCGAACCGTGGGACAGTGCCTGCTATCACAATAAGTCGATAGTCTGTGACGTTGCTTTGCTTAACTCAATTCGTGTGGTCGAAAGACCGCGTGCCACTTTGAAAACCATCATTAGACTGATATCTAGGCAACAAGTTAACCATTTTTCATGTTCTACTCAATCTGACTCGGAGCAGAATTATTCCCTTTAGTTATGTGGGTTCGTATCTTTTAATATCAAGCATATTCAGTGCCATGAAAACTTCCAGTTATTAGAATGAAGGCCAAGCTGAGACAAGTTCACCGAAGCCACCCACCTGAGCGAGGAGTTATCTCGGCGAACAGGACTTCGAGCAAACTGTTGCATGGCTAGATCCACACACCGTTGCATTTCGATTCCTTCGATTGAACTGAGCGGGATCGGACATTACATAATACGTCACTCAGAAAAAGTTTCATCCTCGAAACTTACCGAGTACACACTCTCGACTTATCACTAGATTCAATATTCAACGCTTCTCGCACATACTGTTATGCTTTTCTTCAATCCAAGCCATGCTCGTGCCTTAGTTATTTTTCACATCAAACAACTATATTTTAAAATTGGGGTAACTTATACTTGTCGCGCACACAGACAACTTAGTTCAAGGGCAAACCACCCGAGCAGTATCCTTGACAATTTTTTGAATCAAAATTTTATCAAGTCATTTGTTCGTCGTCTCCTAGTCGAAACCCAGTATTACCCTCTTTAATCGATCTCTGAAACCTGACTTGCAGCAATGCCTCAATCAAATTTGCACGTATCCATATTGAAACATTTTTCCTACTGATTTCACTATCTTTCGAATTTATTAATTTTGAATCGCTACAATCAATACACAATGGTTCTTTCGATCACTCTCGTGTGACATCAACATAATCATCCCGAGCATCCAACCTAAGCAAATTCGACTTGTTTACCTCGAACACGATCAATCAACATTCCAGTCCATTTCAAATCCAACAATCACACAAACATGAATATTTTCTTTTAGACACGATTTCAAAAATTCTCGATACCGTTTCGTTCCTTTAGTCTTACTTGAATTCAATGTATCACATAGTTGGATCTTGTACATATTTAAGACGTCCCCAAAATTTATGAATTTCAGCCAAGCCTCGTGATAGAGAATCTGTCATTACCACTCGAGTCGTATCGTGCATATATTTAAGACGTCCCCGAAATATATGCATTTCAGCCAAGCCTCGTGAGTGGTATCTCCATAAATTGAATCATTCTATCCACCAATACAAATATCCAATCCTAGCAATCCTCAAGATTTTTTCAAGAACACTTCTAACTAGCTACCGAGCTCTATCATCTACGTGGGCATCTCTCACTAGGGTTGATCTCACAATTTCTCCCTCTCCGCACAGGGACGTCTGCCTAACCGCTAGGTTGTCTTTACTAGGCTAAAGTCAAAATCAGTGTTGGGATCACCATTCCCAAACAACAATATCAAAACACTCACATCCCAATTCTAAGGTCAAACCGTAGTCGAAAGTACAGGGTCCTCAAAACCCAAGCTCGCATCACACCGATTTATAAACTTCGAGCATAGATTTCTCCTATTCACATTCGCAACGTAAATCCAAGGGGTCCGAGTCATTCAGCAAAGTCAATCTTAAGATAACTACATTCACGATCATCTTCAAGTATACATTGGTTCAACGACGCAATTCACAACTCTCAACTCGCAATCCATAATTTGTTCAATAGACCTATCAATCCAAACTTGTATACCTCGAGTACAAAATCCCAAAGTCATAATCCACCGATCAAGTCGCATTGTCGATTTTCTATTCTCAAGTCGCATAACATCAATCATGATTCATCCATCGTAACATCACTCAAATTTTCAAAACTACATATCATCAATCTTGTGTATCTATCTCATCGCACAATCGTAAGATCGCCTGCTATAATTCCCGAGTTATATAATTATCATATCAATGATCATCAACTCTGTCAATATTTTAGTTTAGCATAGTCTGACTATCGTTTATTCATGTATTCTTCAAGTTCATCTAATCAAGTAATCCAAACATCCATTACTATCAAAATCCCAAGTATAGCATCCATCTGAACAGTAACATTTTACACGATCATTATTCCTCGAATTAATGTACCCCCGAGTTATCGCACATCAATATTTGATACGCCTCAATACTATCGATGATATACATAACCTGACGATCTTCCTTTGCAACGAACTCTGAGTCGTGCAACTGATGCTATCATCCGAACTGGATATACCACAATCTCCTCGACATTCAAGATCAAATTCGATCATTATCCTTCGAACTAGTTACATGATCAATTCGTTCAAACCCAAAATCAACTATGTTTATTTTTCTATCTTAAGTCATCGAGCAACATATATCCCAAATCCTTAGAGTCATTCTCCTATATTCAAATCATTTCCATGCACGCTAACTTCCAATCGTGCTAACTTTTCGTATTCGACTCATATCGATTCCTCGACTGAATCATCCGTCCGTTACACCTTAACTTTTCTTCAATTCAATCCACCTACTCAATCATTTTTGCATTTCGTACTCTTGCAATCCCAACCCGGTATGCGTCGTTTCTAGTTTGTTCGAATCAACTCATTAAAAATGTCAAGATTACAACTTACTCAATGACACTCAATCTAAGGTTTTGTATACCGCAACGCTTGCTGATATCATTAGGAAAGATAGAGATTTTCCCGGGTAGAGCTCCCCTACCATTACTTAATGTGTTGGTTGGTGCTGCACTATCCTGGTCTGATGAACCATGGTTCAGAGGAGGGTACAAATTCCCTCCATAACCCAAACAAGTACTTAGATTTTCCATCATCAGTTGGCTGTAACCAAACTGACGAGCAAATCGACTGGGCACATAGGGTTCCAAGAACACGTGATTCTTGTTCCTATATATCAAGTGATTCTTGTTCCTCTAAGAAAACGATGAAAAAAACTTTTCCCTCATCTCTGACTCATATTCCCAGGTCGACTCCTCGACCGAATGGTTCCTCCAGAGTATGCGGACGAGAGGGATCGCCCAATTTCGGTGCAATTTATCTTTGCGCTCCAAGACTTGTATCGGTTCCTCTACATAAGACAAGTCCGCATTCAGATTCAGCTGACCAAAATCTACCACGTGACTCGGATCGTGCACATGCTTCCGCAACTGAGAGACTTGGAAGACATCGGGAACATACGATAGTGTCGGCGACAACGCAATCTGATAAGCTACTGGGACGACTCGCTTGAGAATCTCCAAGGGACCACAAATGTTGGACTCAACTTGTCTTTAGCTCCAAACCTGGTGACTCCTCGCATGTACGTTACTTTCAATAACATGTGATCGCCTTCTAGGAACTAGACGGGTCATCGATGGGTGTATGCGTAGCTCTTTTGTTGACTCTGTGCAGTCTTCAGCCTTTCCTGAATGAGTCGGACATCTGCACGGTCAGTTCCACCAGTTCCGGGCCACGAATTTGTCGCTCCCCTACTTTATCCCAGCAAATGGGTGATCTGCACTTGCGCCCGTACAAGGCTTCATACTGTGCCATATGGATACTGGACTGGTAGCTATTGTTGTATACAAATTCCTCTAGCAGTAGATGAACGTCCCAACTCGACTTCAACTCAATTGCGTAGAGCCGTAGTATGTCTTCGAGATTTGATTTACGCAAACCGTTTGGCCATCGGTTTGAGGATGGTAAGCCGAACTAACCTTCAACTTAGTACCCAGAGCCGACTGAAGGCTACTCTAGAAGCGCGATAAAAATCGTCCATCCCGATCTGAGACGATGGGTACTTGCACTTCGAGCAGTCGCACAATCTCGTGAAGCTAAATCTGGGCTAGACGATCGACGCTCCAAGTAACTTTGATGGCAGTGAAATACGCTGACTTGATTAGTCGATCGACGATGACCCAGACGGCGTCGTTCCCCCATAACGTCTTTGGCAAAACAATAATGAAGTCCATGCATATATGCTCCCACTTCCACTCTGGAATGGCAAGGTTCTGCACCTCCCCGTCCCGTATCTGGTGCCTACCGATTTCACTATCTTCCGAAATTATTAATTTTGATTCTCTACAACAATACACAATGGTTGTTTCAATCACTCTCGTGTGACATCAATATAATCATTCCGAGTATCCAACCTAAGCAAATTCAATTTGATCACCTCGGACACGATCAATCAACATTCCAGTTCATTTCAAAAATCCTCGATACCGTTCCGCTCCTTTAGTCTTACTTAAGTTCAACGTATCACTTAGTTAGATCATGCAGATATTTAAGACGTCCCCGAAATATATGAATTTTAGCCAAGCCTCGTGATAGAGAATCCACTATTACCACTCAAGTCAGATCGTGCACATATTTAAGGCGTCCCCGAAATATATGCATTTCAGCCAAGCCTCTTGAGTGGTCTCCACAAATTGAATAATTCTATCCACCAATACCAATATCCAATCCTATCAAACCTCACGATTTTTTTCTTTCAAGAAAACATCTAACTAGCTACCCCAGCTCTATCATCTACGCGGGCATCTTTTATCACTTGATTCAATATTCAATGATTCTCGCACATACTCTTATGCGTTTCTTCAATCCGATCCATGCTCACGCCTTTGTTATTTTTCACATCGAACTATATCTTAAAACTGGGGTAACTTATACTCGTCGTGCACACGAACAACTTAGTACTAGTTCAAACCACCCTAGCGATATCCTTAATAATTTTCTGAATCGAAATTTCATCAAGTCATTTGTTCGTCTCCTAGTCGAAACCCAGTGTTACCCCTCTTTAATCAATCTCCGAAACCCGACTTGCAGCAATTCCTCAATCAATATTCGCACGTATCCATAATGAAGTATTTTGCCTACCGATTTCACTATCTTCCGAATTTATTAATTTCGATTCGCTACAATCAATACACAATGGTTCTTTTGATCACTCTCGTGTGACATCAAGATAATCATCCCGAGTATCCAACCTAAGCAAATTCAACTTGTTTACCTCGAACACATTCAATCAACATTCCAATCCATTTCAAATCCAACGATCGCACTACCATCAATATTTTTTTTGAGACAATTTCAAAAATCCTCGATTCCGTTTCATTCCTTTAGTCTTACTTGAATCCAAAGTATCACTTAGTTGGATCGTGCACATATTTAAGGCATCCCTGAAATATATGCATTTCAGCCAAGCCTTGTGATAGAGAATTCGCCATTACCACTCGAGTCGGATCGTGCACATATTTAAGGCGTCCCTGAAATATATGCATTTCAGCCAAGCCTCGTGAGTTGTCTCCACAAACTGAATCATTCTATTCACCAATACCAATATCCAATCCTATCAATCCTCAAGATTTTTTCAAGAACAAACTAGCTACCCAGCTCTATCATCTACGTGGGCATCTCCGCTAGGCTATCTTTACTAGGCTAAAGTCAAAGTCAGTATTGGGATCACTATTCACAAACAACAATATCAAAACACTCACCTCCCAATTCTAAGGTCAAATCATAGTCGATAGTACAAGGTCCTCCTACCCAAGCTCGCATCACTCCTTCGAGCATATATTTATCCTATTCACATTCGGAACGTAAATCCAAGGGGTACGAGTCATTCAGCAAAGTTAATCATAAGATAATTCCAACCACGACCATCCTCGAGTACACATTGGTTCAACGACGCAACTCACAACTCTCAACTCGCAAACCTCAATTCGTTCAAAAGACCTATCAATCCAAACTTGTATACCTCGAGTACAAAATCCCAAAGTCATAATCCACCGATCAAGTCGCATTGTCGATTTTCTATTCCTAAGTCGCATAACATCAATCATGATTCATCCATTGTAACATCACTCAAATTTTCAAACCTATATATCATCAATCTAGTGTATCCATCTCATCGTACAATCATAAAATCGCCTACTATAATTCCCGAGTCATATAATTATCACATCAATGATCATCAACTCTGTCAATATTTTCGTTTCGCATAGTCCGACTATCATTTATTCATGTATACTTCAAGTTCATCAAATCAAGTAATCCAAATATCTATTACTATCAAAATCCCAAGTATAGCATCCATCTGAACAGTAACATTATACATGATCATCATTTCTCGAATCAAAGTACCACTGAGTTATCGCACATCGATCTTTGATACGCCTCAATACCATCGATGATATACATAACCTGACAATCTTCCTTTGCAACGAACTCTATGTCGTACAACTAATGCTTTCATCCGAACTGGATATACCACAATCTCCTTGACATTCAAGATCAAATTTGATCATTATCCCTCGAACTAGTTACATGATCAATTCGTTCAAACCAAAAATCAACTATGTCTATCTTTCTCTCTTAAGTCATCGAGCAACAACTATTCCAAATCCTTAGTCATTCTCGTATATTCAAATCATTTCCATGCACGCTAACTTCCAATCGTGCTAACTTTTCCTATACGACTCATATCGATTCCTCGACTGAGTCATCCGTCCGTTACACCTTAAATTTTCTTCAATTCAATCTACCTACTCAATCATTTTTGCATTTCGTACTTTTGCAATCACAATCCGGTGCGCGTCATTTCTAGTTCGTTCGAATCTAACTCATTAAAAACGTCAAGATTACAACTTACTGAATGACACTCAATCTAAGGTTTTGCATACCGCAAGGCTTGATGATAGACTCATTGGGAAAGACGGAGAGTTTCCCTGGGTAGAGCTACCATACCATTACTTAATGGGCTGGTTGGTGCTGCACTATCCTGGTCTGATGAACCCTGGTTCAGAGGGTACAAATTCCCTTCATAACCCAAACAGAAAAACGCTTCTGGTCTGAGGAGACGTTTCGAAACATGTGAAATGTCGATTAAAATCATTTTGAATCTCTTGCAAAATACGAGAAGTCATTATCATTAATTTAAGAAGAGAGCCTAACTCTAAAAAAATGAACAAAACTTTTTCCTCATCTCTGACTCGTGTTCCCAGGTCTACTCCTCGACCAAATGGTTCCTCCAAAGTATGCGGACGAGAGGGATCGCCCGATTTCAGAGCAATTTATCTTTGTGCTCCAAGACTTGGATCGGTTCTTCTACATATAAGAAGTATGCCTTTAGATTCAGCGGACCAAAATCTACTACGTGACATGGATCGTGCATTCCGCAACTGAGAGACTTGGAAGACATTGTGTACATCCGATAGTTTAGAAGTCAGAAACTTCTAGAAGGTCAACGAATCATAGTAAGAACCTCAATTCGGTGGTTCTTACTTGGAAGCTTGTTGGGAGTTCGCTTTCCCTATGACGGGAGCTCGTTTCTCCGGCGACGGGAGAGAGTTTCTCCGACAACATGAATGCTTCCCATGACATGACCATAATTTTAAAAGATGACTAAATTTTGGAAGAAAAAGAAGTTACGAAGATTTTTAATACACGTTTACCAAAGTACCAAGAAACTAAAAAATATTTACCTTGACAATATAAAAAATCAACATGCGAAAGATCTCTGTAACTTTTGAACAAAACTTTATAAATTCTAATAAATATTAAGATATATATAAGTTTTGATAACAATAATTAATATACGAAATCTTTTTATTAGCGTATGCTCCCATCACACCCCCAACTTTAGACTCTTCTGAGTAGTCACGTTCCCCCGCTTCGGTCAATCTTATAAGCTACTGGGGAGACTCGCTTGAGTATCTCGAAGGGACCCACAAATCTTGGACTCAACTTGCCTTTAGCTCCAAACCTGGCGACTCATCGCCTAGACGTTACTTTCAAAAACATGTGATCACCTTCTAGGAACTCGAGGGGTCATCGATGGGTGTCTGCATAGCCCTTTTGTCGACTCTATACAGTCTTTAGCCTTTCTCCAATGAGCCGAACTTTCTGCACGGTCTGTTCCACCAGTTCCGGGCCACGAATTTGCTGCTCCCCAACTTCATTCCAACAAATGGGTGATCTACACTTATGCCCGTACAAGGCTTCGTACTGTGCCATATGGATGCTGGACTGATAGCTATTGTTGTATGCAAATTCCTCTAGCGGTAGATGAACGTCCCAACTCAACTTCAAGTCAATTGCGCAGAACCGTAGCATGTCTTCAAGATCTGATTCACGCACTCCGTTTGGCCGTCGGTTTAAGGATGGTAAGCCGAACTAACCTTCAACTTAGTACCCAGATAAGACTGAAGACTACTCCAGAAGCGCGCCAAAAATTGCCATCCCGCTCTAAGACGATGGGTACTTGCACTCCGTGCAATCGCACAATCTCATCAAGGTAAATCTGGGCCAGACGATCGACGCTCCAAGTTACTTTAATAGCAATGAAATGCGCTGACTTGGTTAGTCGATCGACGATGACCCAGACAACGTCGTTCCCGTGTGGCATCTTTGGCAAACCAACAATGAAGTCCATGCAGACATGCTCCTACTTCCACTCTGGAATGGCAAGGTTCTGTATCTCCCTGCCCGGTATTTGGTGCCTACCGATTTCACTATCTTCTGAATTTATTAATTTTAATTTGCAACAATCAATACACAATGGTTCTTTCGATCACTCTCGTGTGACATTAAGATAATCATCCCGAGTATCCAACCTAAGCAAATTCAACTTGTTTACCATGAACACGATTAATCAACATTTTAGTCCATTTAAGGCGTCCCCAAAATATATGCATTTCAGCCAAGCCTCTCAAGTCAGATCGTGCACATATTTAAGACGTCCCCGAAATATATGCATTTCAGCCAAGTCTCGTGAGTAGTGTCTCCACAAATTGAATCATTCTATCTACCGATACCAATATCCAATCCTATCAATCCTCAAGATTTTTTCATAAACACTTCCAACTAGCTACCCCAGCTTTATCATCTACGCGGGCATCTCTCACTAGGGTTGATCTCACAATTTCTCTCTCCGCACAGGGACGTCTGCCTAACCGCTAGGCTATCTTTATTATACTAAAGTCAAAGTCAGTGTTGGGATCACCATTCCCAAACAACAATATCAAAACACTTACCTCCCAATTCTAAGGTTATACCATAGTCGAGCATAGATATCTTCCATTCACATTCGCAACGTAAATCCAAGGGGTCCGAGTCATTCAATGAGCATAGATATCTCCCATTCATGATCATCCTCGAGTACACATTGGCTCAACGACGCAACTCACAACTCTCAACTCGCAATCCTCAATTTGTTGAATAGACTTATCAATCCAAACTTGTATACCTCGAGTAGAAAATCCTAAAGTCATAATCCACCGATCAAGTCGCATTGTCGATTTTCTATTCTCAAGTCGCATAACATCAATCTCGTGCATTATATCTCATCGCACAATCGTAAGATCGCCTACTATAATTCCCAAGTCATATAATTATCACATCATTAATTATCAACTCTGTCAATATTTTCGCTTCGCATAGTCCGACTATCGTTTATTCATGTATACTTCAAGTTCATATAATCAAGTAATCCAAACATTCATTACTATCAAAATCCCAAGTATAGCATCCATCTGATCAATAACATTTTACACAATCATTATTCCTCGAATCAGAGTAGAAAGACAATCATAAAGGGACTATATTGCATAAAGTAAATCAAACGTGTCGGTTTTGTATGGGTGGACGAGGAGCTCATTCCACCAGTACAGTTAAGTACGGACACCTACACAGTTTTCATGTGCAGGCACAGGTAGAAGCTCGTGGTGCGGAGCTCGCTCGGATGCGTCGAGGCACGGAGTTCCTTGGCGATTCGAGGCGTGCGGCCGCGTAGAGTCAAGACTTATACGGGACATATTGTATGGACGTCGCCTTTCGAAGCATCCGCTGGTACAAGACTTGTATTGAGAGATGAGAGAGAGCTGAGTGACTTGTAATGTGAGAAGAGTGAGCTTGAGTGACTTGTAATCTTGGCCTTCTGCCCTATTGTAATTCTTGTTTTAATATCAATAAAATGCATACAGTTGAGTACTGACACCCACACAGTTTTCATGTACAGGCACAGGTAGAAGCTCGTGGTGCGGAGCTCGCTCGGATGCGTCGAGGCACGGAGTTCCTTGGCGATTCGAGGCATGCGGCCGCGTAGAATCAAGACTTATACGGGACATTGTATGGACGTCGCCTTCCGAAGCATCCGCTGGTTCAAGACTTGTATTGAGAGATGAGAGAGAGCTGAGTGACTTGTAATGTGAGAAGAGTGAGCTTGAGTGACTTGTAATCTTGGCCTTGCGCCCCATTGTAATCCTTGTTTCAATATCAATAAAATGCATCTTTTGAATGACTTGTGTTTTGTTCTAAATTTCCGCTGGCATATTCAATGTCTCTGCTTGGGACTTCTGTGCGACGATCCCGTCGCAGCCGCCATAATCGGCCGTTATGGAACCCGCCTTGCAGGAGCGAAATCTAGGCTCGTGCGGCATCACGCCTTAGTGAGGACGATCGCTCCTACTGGAGCGGGACGTGACACGAGTCATTCAGCAAAGTCAATCTTAAGATAATTCCATTTACGATCATCCTCGAGTAAAATATTGTTTCAACGACGCAACTCACAACTCTCAACTCGCAATCCACAATTCGTTCAATAGACGTATCAATCCAAACTTGTATACCTCGAGTACAAAATCCCAAATTTATAATCCACCCGATCAAGTCACATTGTCGATTTTCCATTCTCAAGTCGCATAACATCAATCATGATTCATCCATCGTAACATCACTCAAAATTTCAAACCTACATATCATCAATCTTGTGTATCTTTCTCATCGCACAATCGTAAGATCGCCTGCTATAATTCTCGAGTCATATAATTATCACATCATTGATCATCAACTCTGTCAATATTTTCGTTTCACATAGTCCGACTATCGTTTATTCATATATACTTCAAGTTCATCTAATCAAGTAATCCAAACATCCATTGCTATTAAAATCCCAAGTATAGTATTCATCTGAACAGTAACATTTTACACGATCATTATTCCTCGAATTAAAGTACTCCCGAGTTATCGTACATCGATCTTTGATACGCCTCAATAATACCGATGATATACATAACCTGACGATCTTCCTTTGCAACGATTTCTGAATCGTGCAACTGATGCTATCATCCGAACTGGATATACGACAATCTCCTCGACATTCAAGATCAAATTCGATCATTATCCCTCGAACTAGTTACATGATCAATACGTTCAAACCCAAAATCAACTATGTTCATTTTTCTTAACTTTTCTTCAATTCAATCTACCTACTCAATTATTTTTGCATTTCGTACTTTTGCAATCCCAATCCGGTGCGCATCGTTTCTAGTTCGTTCAAATCAACTCATTAAAAACGTCAAGATTACAACTTACTCTATGACACTCAATCTAAGGTTTTGCATACCGCAACGCTTGTTGATAGACTCATTGGGAAAGACAGAGAGTTTCCCCGAGTAGAGCTCCCCTACCATTACTTAATGTGTTGGTTGGTGCTGCACTATCCTGGTCTGATGAACATGGTTCAGAGGAGGGTACAAATTCCCTCCATAACCCAAACAAGTACTTAGATTTTCCATGATCAGTTGGCTGTAACCAAACTGATGAGCAAATCGACACGGCATATAGGGTTCCAAGAACACGTGATTCTTGTTCCTATATAACAAGTGATTCTTGTTCCTCTAAGAAAACGATGAAGAAAACTTTTCCCTCGTCTCGGACTCGTATTCCCAGGTCGAATCCTCGACCGAAAGGTTCCTCAAGAGTACGCAGACGAGAGGGATCGCCCGATTTCGGAGCAATTTATCTTTGCGCTCCAAGACTTGGAGCGGTTCCTCTACATAAGACAAGTCCGCCTTCAGATTAAGCTAACAAAAATCTACCAAGTGACTCGGATCGTGCACATGCGTCCGCAACTACGAGACTTGGAAGACATCGTGTATATACGATAGCGTCGGCGACAACGCAATCTGAAAAGCTACTGGGACGACTCTCTTGAGTATCTCGAAGGGACAACAAATGTTGGACTCAACTTGCCTTTTGCTCCAAACCTGGTGACTCCTCGCATGGGCGTTACTTTCAAAATCATGCGATCGCCTTCTAGGAACTAGAGGGGTCATCAACGGGTGTCTGCGTAGCTCTTTTGTTGACTCTGTGCAATCTTCAGCCTCTCCTGAATGAGCCGAACTTTCTGCAGGGTCTGTTCCACCAGTTCTGGGCCACGAATCTGCCGCTCAACTACTTCATCCCAACAACTAGATGATCTGTACTTACGCCCGTACAAGGCTTCGTAGTATGCCATATGGATAATGGACTGGTAACTATTGTTGTATGCAAATTCCTTTAGCGGTAGATGAAAGTCCCAACTCGACTTCAAGTCAATTGCGCAGAGCTGTAGTATGTCTTCGAGATTTGATTTACGCACTCCGTTCGGCCGTCGGTTTTAGGATGGTAACCCGAGCTAACCTTCAACTTAGTACCCAGAGCCGACTGAAGGCTACTCTAGAAGCGCGCCAAAAATCGTCCATCCCGATCTGAGACGATGGGTACTTGCACTCCGTGCAGTCGTATAATCTCGTGAAGCTAAATCTGGACTAGACGGTCGACGCTCCAAGTAACTTTGATGGTATTGAAATGCGCTGTCTTAATTAGTCGATCGACATAACCCAGACGGCATCGTTCCCCCATGACGTCTTTGGCAAACTAATATTGAAGTCCATGCATATATGCTCCCATTTCCACTCTAGAATGGCAAGGTTCTGTATCTCCCCGTCCCATATCTGGTGCCTACCGATTTTACTATCTTCCGAATTTATTAATTTCTTTTCGCTACAATCAATACACAATGGTTGTTTCAATCTCTCGTGTGACATCAACATAATCATCCCGAGTATCCAACCTAAGCAAATTCAACTTGTTTACCTCGGATACGATCAATCAACATTCCAGGCCATTTTAAAAATCCTCGACACCGTTCCGTTCCTTTACTTTTACTTGAGTTCAACGTATCACTTAGTTGGATCGTGCACATATTTAAGGCGTCCCCGAAATATAATATGCATTTCAGCCAAGCCTTATATAGAGAATCCGCCATTACCACTCGAGTCGAATCGTGCACATATTTAAGGCATCCCCGAAATATATGCATTTCAGCCAAGCCTCTTGAGTGGTGTCTCCACAAATTGAATCATTCTATCCACCAATACCAATATCCAATCCTATTAATCCTCAAGAATTTTTCTTTCAAGAACACATCTAACTAGGTACCCCAGCTCTACCATCTACCCGGGCATCTCTTATCACTCGATTCAATATTCAATGATTCTCGCACATACTCTTATGCGTTTCTTCAATCCGATCCATCTAACTAGCTACCCCAGCTACCACAGCTCTATCATCTACGCGGGCATCTCTTATCACTTGATTCAATCCATCTAACTAGCTACCCCAGCTCTATCATCTAGTTATTTTTCACATCGAACAACTGTATCTCAAAATTGGGGTAACTTATACTCGTCGAGCACAGAAACAACTTAGTACCTAGTTCAAACCACCCGATCGGTATCCTTAATAATTTTCTGAATCAAAATTCCATCAAGTCATTTGTTCGTCGTCTCCTAGTCGAAACCCAGTGCTACCCCTCTTTAATCAATCTCTGAAACCCGACTTGCAGCAATGCCTCAATCAATATTCGTACGTATCAATAATTGCAGCAATTCCTCAACCAATTTCGATTCGCTACAATCAATACACAATGGTTCTTTCGATCACTCTCGTGTGACATCAAGATAATCATCCCGAGTATCCAACCTAAGCAAATTTAACTTGTTTACCTCGAACACGATCAATCAACATTCCAATCCATTTCAAATCCAACGATCGCACTACCATCAATATTTTCTTTGAGACACGATTTCAAAAATTCTCGATACCGTTTCGTTCCTTTAGTCTCACTTGAATACAAAGTATCACTTAGTTGGATCGTGCACATATTTAAGGCGTCCCCGAGATATATACATTTCAACCAAGCCTCGTGATAGAGAATCCGCCATTACCATTCGAGTCGGATCGTGCACATATTTAAAGCGTCTCCGAAATATATGCATTTTAGCCAAGCCTCGTGAGTAGTGTCTCCACAAATTGATCATTCTGTCCACCAATACCAATATCCAATCCTATCAATCCTTAAGATTTTTTCAAGAATACTTCTAACTAGATACCCAGCTCTATCATCTACGTGGGCATCTCTCACTAGGGTTGATCTCATAATTTCTCTCTCCGCACAAGGACGTCTGCCTAACCGCTAGACTATCTTTTCTAGGCTAAAGTCAAAGTCAGTATTGGGATCACTATTCACAAACAACAATATCAAAACATTTACCTCCCAATTATAAGGTCAAAACGTAGTCGATAGTACAGGGTCCTCTTACCCAAGCTCGTATCACTCCGATTTCTAAACTTCGAACATAGATTTATCCTATTCACATTCGCAACGTAAATCCAAGGGGTCCGAGTCATTCAGCAAAGCCAATCATAAGATAATTCCAATCACGACAATCCTCGAGTACACATTGGTTCAACGACAAAACTCACAACTCGTAACTCGTAATCCTCAATTCGTTCAATAGACCTATCAATCCAAACTTGTATACTTTGAGTACAAAATCCCAAAGTCATAATCCACCGATCAAATCGCATTGTGATTTTCTATTCCCAAGTCGCATAACATCAATAATGATTCATCCATCGTAACATCACTCAAATTTTCAAACCTATATATCATCAATCTCGTGTATCCATCTCATCGCACAATCGTAAAATCGCCTACTATAATTCCCAAGTCATATAATTATCACATCAATGATCATCAACTCTTCAATATTTTCGTTTTGCATAGTCCGACTATCGTTTATTCATGTATACTTCAAGTTCATCAAATCAAGCAATCCAAACATCCATTACTATTAAAATCCCAAGTATAGCATCCATCTGAATAGTAGCATTATACAAGATCATTATTTCTCGAATCAAAGTACCCCTGAGTTATCGCACATTGATCTTTGATACGCCTCAATACCAACGATGATATACATAACCTGACGATCTTCCTTTGCAACGAACTCTAAGTCGTGCAACTGATGCTATCATCCGAACTGGTTATACCACAATCTCCTCGACATTCAAGATCAAATTCGATCATTATCCCTCGAACTAGTTAAAAGATCAATTCATTCAAACCAAAAATCAACTATGTTCATCTTTCTATCTTAAATCATCGAGCAACATCTTATCCCAAATCCTTAGAGTCATTCTCGTATATTTAAATCATTTCCATGCATGCCACCTTCCAATCGTGCTAACTTTTCGTATATGACTCACATCGATTCCTCGACTGAGTGATCCATCCGTTACATCTTAACTTTTCTTCAATTCAATTTACCTACTCAATCATTTTTGCATTTCGTACTTTTGCAATCCCAATACAGTGCGCGTCGTTTCTAGTTCGTTCGAATCTAACTCATTAAAAACGTCAAGATTACAGTTTACTCAATGACACTCAATCTAAGGTTTTGTATACCACAACGCTTGATGATAGACTCATTGGAAAAGACTGAGAGTTTTCCTGAGTAGAGCTACCCTACAATTATTTAATGTGTTGGTTGGTGTTGCACTATCCTGTTCTGATGAACCCTGATTCAGAGGGTACAAACTCCCTTCATAACCCAAACAGAAAAACGCTTCTGGTCTGAGGAGACGTTTCGAAACGTGTGAAGTGGTCGATTAAAATCATTTTGAATCTCTTCCAAAATACGACGAGTCATTATCATTAATTTAAGAAGAGAGCCTACCTCTAAAAAAAACAATGAACGAAACTTTTTCCTCATCTGTGACTCGTGTTCCCAGGTCGACTCCTCGATCGAATGGTTCCTCTAAAGTAAGCGGACGAGAGGGATCGTCCGATTTCGGAACAATTTATCATTGTGCTCCAAGACATGGATCGGTTCCTCTAGATAAAACAAGTATGCCTTCAGATTCAGCAGACCAAAATCTACTACGTGACTCGGATCGTGCATTCCGCAACTGAGAGACTTGGAAGACATCATGTACATCCGATAGCTTAGAAGCCAGAAACTTCTAGAAGGTCAACGAATCACAGTAAGAACCTCGATTCGGTGGTTCTTACTTGGGAGCTTGCATTCCCTATGACGGGAGGTCGTTTCTTCGTTAGCGGAAGAGCATTTCTCCGACGACATGAATGCTTTCCATGATATGACCATAATTTTAAAAGATGACATAAATTTTGGTAGAAAAGAAGTAAGAAGATTTTTAATACACCCGCCTCCGCTTCGGTCTCCGCTTCCGCTTTTGACTTCTAAGTCCGATAGTACCGGCGACAACGCAATCTTATAAGCTACTGGGGCGACTCGCTCGAGTGTATCGAAGGGACCCACAAATCTTGGACTCAACTTGCCTTTAGCTCCAAACCTGGTGACTCCTCGCCTAGGCGTTACTTTCAAAAACATGTGATCGCTTTCTAGGAACAAGAGGGGTCATCGATGGGTGTCTGTGTAGCACTTTTGTCGACTCTGTGCAGTCTTCAGCCTTTCCCGAACGAGCCGGACTTTCTGTACGGTCTGTTCCACCAGTTCCGGGCCACGAATTTGCCGCTCTTCTACTTCATCCCAACAAATGGGTGATATGCACTTACGCCCGTACAAGGCTTCGTGCCGTGCTATATGGATGCTGGACTGATAACTATTGTTGTACACAAATTCCTCTAGCGGTAGAAGAACGTCCCAACTCAACTTCAAGTCAATTGCACAGAGCCGTAGCATGTCTTCGAGATTTAATTCACGTACTCCGTTTGGCCGTCGGTTTAAGGATGGTAAGCCGAGCTAACCTTCAACTTAGTACCCAGAGCAGACTGAAGACTACTCCAGAAGCGCGCCAAAAATCGCCCATACCGATCTGAGACGATGGGTACTTACACTCCGTGCAGTCGCACAATCTCGTCAAGGTAAATCTGGGCCAGACGATCGACGCTCCAAGTAACTTTAATGGCAATAAAATGCGCTGACTTGGTTAGTCGATCGACGATGACCAAGACGGGGTCGTTCCCCTGTGACGTCTTTGGCAAACCAACAATGAAGTACATGTATATATACTCCTACTTCCACTCTGGAATGGCAAGGTTCTGTATCTCCCTGCCCGGTTTATGGTGCCTATTGATTTTACTATCTTCCGAATTTATTAATTTTAATTCGCAACAATCAATACACAAAGGTTCTTTCGATCACTCTCGTATGACATCAAGATAATCATCCCGAGTATCCATCCTAAGCAAATTCAACTTGTTTACCTCGAACACGATCAATCAACATTCTAATCCATTTAAGGCGTCCCCGAAATATATGCATTTCAGCCAAGCCTCTCGAGTCGAATCGTGCACATATTTACGGCGTCCCCGAAAAATATGCATTTCCGTCAAGCCTCGTGAGTAGTGTCTCCACAAATTGAATCATTCTATCCACCAATACAAATATCCAATCCTATCAATCCTCAAGATTTTTTCAAGAGCACTTCCAACTAGCTACCCCAGCTTTATCATCTACGCGGGCATCTCTCACTACGGTTGATCTCACAATTTATCTCTCTCCGCACAGGGACGTCTGCCTAACCGCTAGGCTATCTTTACTAGGCTAAAGTCAAAGTCGGTGTTGGGATCACCATTCCCAAACAACAATATCAAAACACTCATCTCCCAATTCTAAGGTTAAACCGTAGTCGAGCATAGATTTCTCCTATTCACATTCGCAACATAAATCCAAGGGGGTCCGAGTCATTCGGCAAAACCAATCCTAAGATGATTCCATTCACGATCATCCTCGAGTACACATTGGTTCAATGACGCAACTCACAACTCTCAACTCGCAATCCTCAATTCGTTCAATAGACTTATCAATCCAAACTTATATACCTCGAGTAGAAAATCCCAAAGTCATAATCCACCGGTCAAGTCGCATTGTTGATTTTCTATTCTCAAGTCGCATAACATCAATCTCGTGCATTATCGCACAATCGTAAGATCGCCTACTATAATTCCCGAGTCATATAATTATCACATCATTAATTATCAACTTTGTCAATATTTTCGTTTCGCATAGTCCGACTATCGTTTATTCACGTATACTTCAAGTTCATCTAATCAAGTAATCCAAACATTCATTACTATCAAAATCCCAAGTATAGCATCCATCTGATCAATAACATTTTACACAATCATTATTCCTCGAATCATAGTACCCTCAAGTTATCACACATCGATCTTTAATACGCCTCAATACCATCGATGATATACATAACACCATCGATGATATATATAACCTGACGATCTTCCTTTGCAACGAATTCCGAGTCGCGCAACTGATGTTGTCATGTAAACTGGATATACCACAATGTCCACAGCATTCAAGATCAAATTCGATCATTATCCCTTGAACTAGTTACATGATCAATTCGTTCAAACCCAAAATCAACTATGTTCATCTTTCTATCTTAAGTCATCAAGCAACATCTATCCCAAATTCTTAGAATCATTCTCGAATAACCGAATCATTTCCATGCACACTAACTTCCAATCGTGCTAACTTTTCGTATACGACTCATATCGATTCCTCGAGTAAGTCATCCGTATGTTACACCTTAACTTTTCTTCAATTCAATCTACTAACTCAATCTTTTTACATTACGTACTTTTGCAATCCCAATCCGGTATACGTCGTTTCTAGTTTGTTCGAATCAACTCATCAACGTCAAGATTACAACTTATTCAATAACACTCAATCTAAGGTTTTCTATACAGCAACGCTTGCTGATAGACTCATTAGGAAAGATGAAGAGTTCCCCGGGTAGAGCTACCACCCTACCATTACTTAATTGGTTGGTGCTGCATTATCCTGGTCTGATGAACCCTGGTTCAGAGGAGGGTACAAACTCCATTCATAACCCAAACAAGTACTTGGATTTTCCATCATAAGTTGGTTGTAACCAAACTGACGAGCATATCAACTCGGTATATAGGGTTCCAGGAACACGTGATTCTTCTTCCTATATATCAATTGCGATGGTCGGATCGACTGCAGCCAATGGAAGGCTCTTGGCGTCAGGGTGGTCACTTGCTCACCGTTATCCTCCAAAATGTAGCCAGCGAAAAATCCCGAGTAGGTGGGAAGTATCCTCAAGAAGTCAAACCCGTTCAGATGCCCCAACATCCTTCGACAAAAGGGGACACCTATGTGATGCCACTTCTTTCGTCGGTAGCGTCGCATAAAAGCATCCCCGTCCATATGACCCTCTTCTGAACCAGGGTTCATCAGACCACGAGAGTGCAGCACCAACCAGCACATTAAGTAATGGTAGGGTAACTCTCCGTCTTCTACAAACAACACTCCTATTTCATGGGTATCCTGGGGCTGACATACTTCATGATGGCATAAAAAATTCCTTGTACACCTCCATCATTGCGGGCTTCTTCACTTCGAGACCCACAAACTCCTCGTTGCAAGGAATGTACTCTTCGTACGACTCGTCGCCCCAGGTGAGCCTCGAGATTGCATACATCTCATGAAGCGCCAAACCCAACTCGCCTCCGGGAGTGTAGAAAGTCCCGGTATGATGGTTGTACATTTAGCAGAGCCAGAAACATATGTTGATTTATCTCCATGCCATACTGGGTGGCCCGAATGGTATAATATAGGCCAATGCCCTTAAGCTCCATTTCATATTGCTTCAACATCGACAACGTCATGTCATGCCACTTGGTCTCAGGATGAACCCAGCCCTCGACGCGAAAGGCCTCCATCGGGTACGAGACCTCGACGAGAAGGCAGTTGGCAAAAGTTGAGGCCATGAGAGACATAGTGTCAGGGTTCAAGTCATTAAAGATATGCCTTGGGCGTAGCACCTTCAAAGTGTAGAATGGTCTATCAAGGACATATGCTGAAAATATTCTTCTACCGAGAGCTGGAGTCAAGTTTAAAGTGGCCCGTCAACGCTCCTCCCTGCGTAGGGGTCAGAAGACAAGTGCACAAATTGGCCACCAATTGAACTTCAGCGCAGGCACTATTCAGTGGCCATGTGCATCAGTAAGCAAGCTTCAGCATAGACACTGTTCAATGGCCCTGCACGTCAACAAGCGAGCGTCAGCACAGGCATTTTTTGGTGTCTATGTGCGTCAGCAATGGAGCATTTACGCATCTTCTAGGCACCACTTCAAAAAGTGATGCCCATGCGCGTCAGCAATAGGGTATCAGTGCATATTCAAAGTGCTGCTTCGAAAAAAGAACACTCATGCAGATCAACCAATCCTAAAGTCATATCTGCCAAAACGAACCAGAAAGCCTTCCCGCGACCGCGACCGCTTTTCGCACATCGTGATGAGTGCGATCGTCGCAACAGAAGCAGCGTCGGTGGCAGTAGCCTCGGTGGCCGGCTTCTTCTCCTTCGTCTTGCTCGTGCTTGCAGCATGGGGCTTAGGGGCTTTAAGGGCCTTGAGAGCTCTCGGATGGGGAGATTCTAGGGTTTTCGCTTGGAAGAACTTTTTTGGGAAACGTTTGAGAAAAATGACAAAGTAAAACTCTCCTAAAAACCCCTATTTATAGGGTGGAGCCACGTGTCAACAGATAAGACAGAAAAACACTTCGGGTCTGAGGACACATTTTGAAACGTATGAAGTGGTGGTTTAAAATCATTTCGAATCTCTTCCAAAAGACGAGTCATTATCATTAATGATGACGGCTATTTGCATTTAATGCTGAAGGCTATCCACATTTAATTGATGACAACTTGTCAAAGCGGGTCATGGGCACTTTACGCCATGCGTACGAAATTCAGGCGCATCTACATGTCAAACCATGCTTCTTTGGTACAAAGTATTCCGAACTTATCCAAGTTTAAAACTTTGAAGGGAATCTTCTAGAAGCATAAAAAATTACAAAGTGCACTACTGACAACAATGCGCAGAGCCACAGAGGAGTGGATTACAACTCATGCGCACACTGAATTGGCACGGTAAGACAAACAAGACTCGTGCGCTTAAAAAAGTACTACATAGTGTTGAAAAAAGTGCATAAAAAAATTTCATTGATATTCATGATTACAATACGGTGAAGTCTATTACAGATGTTCATTGATATTCATGATTACATGGGAAAAAAAAATTATATCCATCTACAAAACTAGGCCTACATGAATTCTCAAGAAAAGCGCAGGACTCAACTCGGCTATATGTAGGTGGCAGGTGTGGCCTTGCCTTGTCTTCGGCCATATGGATTAGCCGCTGACAGCGTGCACAGCTCCCCCGCCAAGTGAACTAGGCAAGGGTCGAAATAGGGTTTGGAAAGGCAATCAATCTGAACCTTGTATTTAACATCTTGGCACTCGATGTCGTCTCGGGGTAGAACACAGCTAGCACGCGGCATTAATGAGGACAACTTCACCCATAGTCAGTCGAGCTCTTCTCAGTCTTCTGACAAAGTTTTTCGTAAAATTGGTCGCTTCCTTAAACTGAGAAATCTACAATCCTAGCCCACGACTGGCACTAGTATTGCCACACTCGCCGAGGAGGATGGCAGTCATCGGAGTACAGTAAAGTCTCCAACATGAAGTCTGAAAAGAAAGATGAACAAATGATTTCTTCCACAAACAACACTCCTATTTATAGGCCATGCATGGTCAAACCCACGCGCCAAGTGGCAGCCAGTTAAAGGCCCCAAGTTAATGGGATGATCCTCGTATTCATGGCAATGAATCTGCCATATTTATTTTTTGACCAAGTCCCAGTCAAAAAAGTCATCACTTCTCGAGTCCCACGCAGCGACAAAATTTTGGGAGCTTTAACTCAAGTACCACAAAAGTGCAGTCTATAAAAAGCACAGTCATCCAAGTGCCCCAAAGGCACAGCATCCAAAAGCGCAGCCTCCTGGAGCATTGCCTCAAAAAGCGCAGCATCCAAAGCTGCCACTTCAGCATTTGTGGCACGCTGACACAGATGTCAGACGTCAACCATCAATTATCAGTAACCAGATATCAGTTGTCAGACGTCAGATATTCGCTGTCAAACTCGGCCAAAAGCACAGTCTTCAAGGCACTCAAAAGCGACGTCAGATATCGGGTGCTTCCAAAGCGTAGCCTCTACGACGCTCAAGAGCATAGCCCTCGCAGTATCCACAAAGCGCAACCCTTGCTAAAGGATGCCACCGCGGCCAGCAATGGCGTAGTGCCTCTCAGGCACAATCAAATCTATTATGTTCTAACAGAATGGGAACTTTGAACAATGTACACGCACCACGTGTCATTGACTCAGTCATGCCTATGAACGGATGCCAACCCAAGATCTCAGTGACAAACGAATCTCAACAACTGCACGTGTCAGCTCACCCGCAGCCCAACAGTGCAGTTACAACAGATTCAGTTCCATCTTCGTGCGTGTAGCGCTCCTGCGCGCCAAAAACCTATATGTGCACCGAATATGCGCGCATGGGTGGTTCATTCCATAAGCCTATAAATAGAAGGAGCCTTCCTTCATTTTGAATCTTCATCTGAAATCCCGGATTATCTACGCACATGTATTAGAGAGTCGGAGCAAGTTCTACTCGTCGTCAGATCGTCAACGGAGTAAAGGAACCACTACAGTGTTCGATCTCCATCGTCACACTTTTCCAGAATTATTTGTATTTAGATCTTCTATTTAGGAGTTCTTTACTTTTCTCGTTCGTATCAATACAAAAAGTTCTTCAACTTTTGTCTATGTCGAACAAACATATGCCATGAGCAAGGGCAGATGAGGGCATTTGGATTACTCTAGTTTTCCGGTTTTAATTAAATCATCAACTATGGAATCGAGATATAGAACATAAATATGCTAAGAGATGGATACGCCTCCTTGATCAAAGAAATAAAGTTCATAAAAATATCAATCGAGAATATATAGATTCGGTCGTTACTAAAGTTGGTAATATGACTTAGATATTACATTGGTAAATGAGATAGTGACAGCACAACTCAAGTGCTCGATATGACTTTAGAAGAAAAGGGAGCCAACACAACTTAAGGGCTCGACGTGATTTTAGAAGAAAAAAGGGAATTTCGTGAAGCAAAAAATTTACAACAATTACTGTTGGTGCCCATGTGAGGAAAATTGAACCTAAGGGTAGAAAAATGAAAGGAAAAAAACAAGTGTAGTTGGTGCAAATAGAAAATAACAGGATAACGAACGTGTATGCCTTTACAATCAAAAATATAATTTTGTGAAAAACAATCGCTAGGAAAAAAACAATTTGTTAATAATTCTTAGCCGGAGTTACAGTTTAGAGGATTAAGTTGAGAACAAGTCAAAACACAACAAGCAAGAGGTAGATGAGGACATCAATCAGTAAACCGTGAGTATGGATAAATGTGCCTTTCACCAGAGCAAATCAATTTGGTAAGAGGTCAATTTGAGAATATATTTATGTCGTCCTAGGCTATAAAGAATCAACTAGAAATATAAATAGGGAGAACATGCTACGAGAAACCGACGGATACAACTTTCAGATTAAAAGTGAAATCTAGAAAAACAAATCGCTTCAATATATATATATATATATATATATTTTTTTTTTTCAATATATGCAAAAAACAAACCACTAGGCTAGAGGTCATTTTGCATATATATATATATATATATATATATATATATATATGCAAATGACCTCTAGCCTAGTGGTTAAGAGAGATGCATGAGGCCCGAGTGGTCAGGAGTTCGAATCCCAGTGGGAACGATTCCAGAAACAATTTACCTGGTTCCTATATATATATATTATATATATATATATATATATATATATATTATATATATCGGTCTGATTCGAGGAAGCAAGGATTCAAAGTGTCAAATTTGAAATTGATATTGAAATAACTATGTCACACTCAACGGATCGATTGCGCTTCGGAGTTACTAGAGTTCACTATGGAATATGGTCTCAAGAAGAAATGTGGAATTAGGATAAAGAACACAAAACAAGTAAGCGATCAATCTTGCTATTAGAAGCAAAAAAAATTAAATGGAGATAGATGGATCTGGTAACGACAAAAGTTGGTTTTGTGGCATGCAGCTTTGAGACAACACACCTCGAGTAAGTGCTCAAAGAGACTTTAGATGAAGACATTTTTTGAAAGTAGTCAATTACTTAACATTTCGAATTGATGCTATGATATTTAGCATCAATTTGAGATTAGGAACGGCAGACGCAACAAATTATTAAATCAAAAAAATAATTTTGCAAAAAAAAACAACAACTATGAAGTAAACCGAGTTGGAATGATTCATAAACGGAGTCGGACTTATTTGTCGGTAGTAGGAAAAAGCGATTTTAAGATCAATATATAAAACAAATTGGAAAGCAAAACTATATATTGTATTTGGAATTATGAACTTGATAATGACAATAGAAATTGAATTCCATATGAAGACAATTTGTCAAAGTTAAGATGCAGGTTTCAAACAAAAAAATGGAAAAAAATAAAAATAATCTAGCAATTGGTCGATACAGCATAATTGGTACTATGGACTTGAGATTAGAACCGCGATAACATGCTAGGAGTAAAACCTCCCTATGGCTTAGAGAAGAAAAAAACTAAAATTTGGCAAATGAATCAAGTAGAATAGATTATAGGACGGAGATATATTTTAGTCTCAAGTAACATAAAAAAAACATAAGATAACATGTCACTATTTTGATTGATGGAGCTTTGGATAAAAGATATTTTGGACGGACACAATTCCAGGTAACTCTTATACTTTGTGCTAAAATAAAAAGGATCAACTTGAAATTAGGATGCTGAAAACATGCCATGCGTAAAAAGTCCATGTGGTTTCAAGAGTGAATTAATGGAAATGAATCAAGTAGAAATAGATTATAGGACGGAGCTATATTTAGAGTTCAAGTAACAATAACAACATATCACTATTATGATATCGATGCAGCTTTGGATAAAATGATTTTGGACGGACAAAATTCCAGGTAACTATGGTACTTGGAGTTGGTGCTAAAATAAAAAGGATCAACTTGAAATTAGGATGCTGAAAACACGCCATGAGTAAAAGGTCCATGTGGTTTCAAGATAAAAAGTGTAATAATGAAAATGAATTAATTAGAAGTAAATAGATATGGGAATTCCACGTACTTAGGATTTAGAGTGTTATCTATAACAGCTATGCCGTATCCTCTAGACTAATGCCTAGGATGTTTGCAATTAAAAAAAAGAAGAATCAGAGCCAATCATTGTGTTCATAAATAATGACAGTTAATACAAGACCCACCCCACATACCTGCTAATCATAAGAACATTTGCCCGAAGCTCCTCTATTACATTATCCTCTTTGAAAATGCATGGCAGAGCCGTAGCATGTCTTCGAGAAATTGATTCACGCACTCCGTTTGACCGTCGGTTTGAGGATGGTAAGCCGAGCTAACCTTCAACTAAGTACCCACAATGAAAGTCCATCAAATTCCTGGTTGCCTATCCAGCATCAGCTATACTGTGTCTCATCCATGGTCGGATCGGTCCTGTGGTCCCAGGTTGTCGTCCGAAGAAACATCGTCCTTGTGCACAAGTGTCTATGACCACGCACCTACGAAACTTCATCTAGACTCACGTAAATACTGGACGGCCCAAATGGAATATAGGCCAATGCCCTTGAGCTCCATTTCATATTGCTGCAACATCCACAACGTCAAGTCATGCTACTTGGTCTCAAGATGAACCCAGCCCTCGATGCGAAAGGCCCCCATCGGGTACGAGACCTCCTCGGCAAGAAGGCGGTTGGTGAAAGTTGAGGCACTTAAAGGCATAGTGTCAGGGTTCAAGTCATTAATGATATGCCCTGGGCGTAGCACCCTCAAAGTGTAGGATGGCCCATCACGGACATAGCTGAAAATATTCTCCTGCTGGGAGCTGGAGTCAAGTTTAAAGTGGCCCGTCAATGCTCCTCCCTGCGTAGGGGCCAGAAGACTGGTGCACAAATTGGCCACCAATTGAACTTCAGTGCAGGCACTGTTCAGTGGCCATGCGCGTCAGCAAGCAAGCTTCAGCACAGACACTGTTCAGTGGCCATGCGCGTTAGCAAGCAAGCTTCAGCACACACTGTTCAGTGGCCATGAGCGTCAACATAGGCATTGTTCAGTGGCCATGCGCGTCAGCAAACAAGCTTTAGAGCAGGCACCATTTAGTAGCCAAATGACAAAGTAAAATTTTTCCTCCCCCAAAAACCCCAATTTATAGGGTGGAGCCACAACAAATAAGACAGAAAAACGCTTCGGGTCTGAGGAGACGTTTTGAAACGTGTGAAGTGATGGATTAAAATCATTTTGAATCTCTTCCAAATATGAGAAGTCATTATCATTAATTTAAGAAGAGAGCCTACCTCTAAGAAAACAATGTAGGAAACTTTTTCCTTATCTCTGACTCCTCGACCGAATGGTTCCTCCAGAGTACGCGGACGAGAGGGATCGTCCGATTTCGGAGCAATTTATCTTTGCGCTCCAAGACTTGGATCGGTTCCTCTATATAAGACAAATTCGCCTTCAGATTCAGCTGACAAAAATCTACCACGTGACTTGGATCATGCACATGCTTCCGCAACTGGGAGACTTGGATGACATCGTGTACATCCGATATTGCCGGCGACAACGCAATCATATAAGCTACTGGGACGACTCGCTTGAGTATCTCAAAGGGACCCACAAATCTTGGACTCAACTTGCCTTTAGCTCCAAACCTGTGACTCCTCGCATGGGCGTTACTTTCAAAAAAACATGTGATCGTCTTCTAGAAACTCGAGGGATCATCGATGGGTGTTTGCGTAGCTCTTTTGCCGACCTGTGCAGTCTTCAGCCTTTCTCGAATGAGCCGGACTTTCTGTACGGTCTGTTCCACCAGTTCCGGGCCACGAATTTGCCGCTCCCCTACTTCATCCCAGCAAATGGGTGATCTGCACTTACGCCCGTAAAAGGCTTCGTACTGTGGCATATGGATATTGGACTAGTAGTTATTGTTGTATGCAAATTCCTCTAGCGGTAGATGAACGTCCCCAACTTCCTTCATAACCCAAACAAGTACTTGGATTTTCCATCATCAGTTGGTTGTAACCAAACTGACTGATTCTTGTTCCTATATACCAAGTGCGATGGCCGGATCGACTGCAACCAATGGAAGGCTCCTGGCGTCAGGGCAGTCACTTGCTCACCCTTATCCTCCAAAATGTCGCCAGCGAAGAACCCCGAGTACGTGGGAGGGATCCTGAAGAAGTCAAACCCATTCAGATGCCCCAACATCCATCGACAAACGGGGGACACCTATGTAATGCCACTTCTTTCGTCGGTAGCGTCGCATAAAAACATCTCCGTCCACATAACCCTCCCTTGAACCAGGGCTCATCAGACCAGCACCAACCAGCATATTAAGTAATAGTATGGTTGCTCTACCCGGGAATACTCTCCTTCTTTCCCACTAAGCTTGATTATTCTTGAGGATAACTCTGTCAACCCTGTAAGGTATCGCATGCTATGGCAAGGAGGGCCAGACGATGGCCAACCCTATAAGGTATCGCATGCCATGGCAGGGAGGGCCAGATTCACGGCCGCTATAATGAGATTCCTACTCATTCTATCGACGGCCCCGGAACCCCCGGGACCACACAGGTGCGTACCATATCATCTCGAGTGCGGCCAATACTGCCTTCCTCTGGCGCACAAATTATGGTAAAAATAACTATAGATCTCGGAGGCCTCAGCATCCACCTCGGGGCTCTTCACCCTGGCCACTGCCATTAGCGCGTCTACCGCCTCAGGTGTGTGTACCCCGCGAGTAGAAATGTGGATCTGATTCGGCCGCTGGGACCATATCATCTCAAAGGCGGCCAATACTGCCTTCGGAGACATGGCACACAAATTATGGCAAAAATAACTATAGATCTTGGAGCTTGGATGCCCCTCAGCATCCACCTCGGGGCTCTTCTCCCCTACCGTTGCCATTAGCGCACTACCGCCTCAGGTGTGTGTACCCCACGAGTAGAAATGTGGATCTGCTTCGGCCCCGCAGCATGCTGACTGAAAATGTAATCCCTCTAAGAAGAAAATAAGGAGATTTTTGGGCATCCTTGCGCTGACATACTTGATGATGGCATAGCGATTCATTGTACACCTCCATTATTGCGGTCTTCTTCGCTTCGAGATCCACCAACTCCTCGTTGCAAGGAGTGTACTCTTCGTACGGCTCGTCGTCCCAGGGGAGCCTCGAGATTGCATACATCTCATTAAGCGCCAATCCGACTCGCCTCAGGACATGCCAAACCGTATCAGTATCGGACGTATCGGATCGGTATCGGCCGATACTTTAAACCATGCATAAGACAAGTCCGCATTCAGATTCAGCTGACCAAAATCTATCACGTGGCTCGAAACGTGCACGTACTTCCGCAATTGAGAGACATGGAAGACATCGTGTACATCCGATAGTGCAGGCGACAACGCAACCTGATAAGCTACTGGGACGACTCGTTTGAGTATCTCGAAGGGATCCACAAATCTTGGACTCAACTTGCCATTAGCTCCAAACCTGGTGACTCCTTGCATGGACATTACTTTCAAAAACAAGTGATCACCTTCTAGGAACTCGAGGGGACTCCTCTCTTGGGTAGCTCGAAAAGACCCACAAATCTTGGACTCAACTTATCTTTAGCTCCAAACCAGGTGATTCCTTGCATGGGCGTTAATTTCAAAAACATGTGATCGCCTTCTAGGAACTCGAGAGTCATCGATGGGTGTCTGCATAGCTCTTTGTCGACTATGTGCAGTCTTTGGCCTTTCCCAAATGAGCCGGACTTTCTACACTGTCTGTTCTACCAGTTCCGGGCCACGGAGCTGCCGCTCCCCTACTTCATCCCAGCAAATGGGTGATCTGCACTTACGTCCGTACAAGGCTTCGCACTATGCCATATAAATGCTGGACTGATAGCTATTGTTGTATGTAAATTTCACTAACGGTAGATGAACGTCCAAACTCGACTTCAAGTCAATTGCGCAGAGCCGTAGTATGTCTTCGAGATTTGATTCACGTACTCCGTTTGGTCGTCGGTTTGAGGATGGTAACCCGAGCTAACCTTCAACTTAGTACTCAGAGCCGACTGATGGTTACTCCAGAAGCGTGCCAATAATTGCCCATCCCGATCTAAGATGATGGATACTTGCACTCCGTGCAGTCGCACAATCTCGTCAAGGTAAATCTAGGCCAGACGATCGATGCTCCAAGTAACTTTGATGGCAATGAAATGCGCTGACTTGGTTAGTCGATCGACGATGACTCAAACGGCGTCGTTCTCCCATGGCGTCTTTGGCAAACCAACAATGAAGTCAATGCAGAAATGCTCCCACTTCCACTCTGGAATGGCAAGGTTCTGTATCTCCCACCCGGTATCTGGTGCTCAGCTCTCACTTATTGACAGGCCATGTATTGTGACACAAAGAGTACCACATCTTCCTTCATTCCGTGCCACCAGAATGTTGTGTGGTGGTCTTTTTCCATCTTTGTGCTGTCAGGATGCAAGGAATATTTTGCATAATGCGCCTCCAACATTATCTCATTTCTGAGTTATGAGTCATCTAGAACACAGTCGACCCTTCAATCACAGCACGCCGGTCTCATCTTCCGCAAAGTCGGTCGCCTTCCACGTTGAAATCAGCTTCGCATCTTCTTCAGGTACGAATCGTCCGCTATACAAGACTTCATATGACGTCATCTGGATGCTAGACTGGTAGCTATTGTTGTATGCATATTTCGCTAGCGGTAGATGAACGTCACATCTCAATTTCAAGTCATTTGTACAGATCCGTCTTCGAGAATTTAATTTACGCGCTCCGTTTGACCGTCGGTTCGAGGATTGTAAGCTGAGCTAAACTTTAACTTAATACCCAGAGCCGACTGAAGGCTATTCCAGAAGCACGCCAGAAATTGTCCATTCCGATCCGAGACGATGGATACTGGTACTCCATGTAGTCGTACAATCTCGTCAAGGTAAATTTGGGCTAGACGATGGACGTTCCAAGTAACTTTGATAGCAATGCGCTGACTTGGTTAGTCGATCGACGATGATCCAGACGGCGTCGTTCCCCCGTGGGGTCTTTGACAAACAATGAAGTCCATGCAGATATACTCCCACTTCCACTCCGGAATAGCAAGGTTCTGCATCTCCCCGCCCAATCTCTGGTGCTCAGCTTTTACTTGCTAACAGGCCATGCATTGCAACACAAAGAGTGCCGCATCTCTCTTCATATCGTGCCACCAGAATATTGTGCAGAGGTCCTTGCTGTATCGTGCAACAATAACTTATCTTTTGTGACTCTAGACCATTCCTATGCCAACAACAGTAACGTATCGACTCGTGCTTGCCTTTTGGCTCATACCTTGAGACGCAACATCATGGTCGTGTCATAAACTTTGTTCGTGCTTCAATATCCAGGCCGTACCTCACAACTCAACATGACATAACCAAACTTAACTTGAACAAAATGTGTTCCATATGTGGAATAGACCGTGGCATACTTCGCATTGAACCAACCGTGGTTCGTGCCTTAAACCAATTGTGTTTCTTTCGACACTGCCGCCCAAGTCATATTCTAAATAGCGAGCCTTGAGACTGTAGGAACGTGTGACTATACCAAGTCGTCGAACCGTGGGACAGTGCCTGCTATCACAACAAGTCGATAGTCTGTAACATTGCTTTGCTTAACTCAATTCATGTGGTCGAAAGACCGAGTGCCACTTTGAAAACCATCGTGGACTGATATCTAGGCAACAAGTTAACCATTTTTCATGTTCTACTCAATCTGACTCGGAGCAGAATTATTCCCTTTAGTTATGTGGGTTCGTATCTTTTAATATCAAGTATATTCAGTGCCATGAAAACTTCCAGTTATTAGAATGAAGGTCAAGCTGAGGCAAGTTCACTTAATCTGACTCGGAGCGGAATGAAGTCTATACACCGTTGCATTTCGATTCCTACGATTGAACTGAGCGTGACGGGGCATTACATAATACACTACTCAAAAAAAGTTGTCCTCGAAACTTATCGAGCACACACTCTCGACTTATTACTAGATTCAATATTCAATGGTTCTTGCACATACTGTTATGCGTTTCTTCAATCCAAGCCATGCTCGTGCCTTAGTTATTTTTCACATCGAACAACTATATCTCAAAATTGGGGTAACTTATACTCGTCATGCACACGGACAACTTAGTTCTAGGAAAAACCACCCGGGCGGTATCCTTAACAATTTTCTGAATCAAAATTTTATGAAGTCATTCGTTCGTCGTCTCCTAGTCAAAACCCAGTGTTACCCCTCTTTAATCGATCTCTGAAACCTGACTTGCAGCAATGCCTCAATCAAATTCGCACGTGTCCATATTAAAACATTTTGCCTACCGATTTTACTATTTTTCGAAATTATTAATTTCGATTCGCTACACTCAATACACAATGGTTCTTTCGGCGTGTGACATCAACATAATCATCCCGAGTATCCAAGCTAAGCAAATTCGACTTCTTTACCTTGAACACGATCAATCAACTTTCCAGTCCATTTCAAATCCAACAATCACACTACCATCAATATTTTCTTTGAGATACGATTTCAAAAATCCTCGATACCGTTTCGTTCCTTTAGTCTTACTTGAATTCAATGTATCACTTAGTTGGATTGTGCACATATTTAAGGCGTCCCCGAAATATATGCATTTCTGCCAAGCCTCGTGATAGAGAATCCATCATTATTACCGAAGTCGGATCATGCACATATTTAAGGCGTCCCCGAAATATATGCATTTCAGCCAAGCCTCGTGAGTGGTGTCTCTACAAATTGAATCATTCTATCCACCAATACTAATATCCAATCCTATCAATCCTCAAGATTTTTTCAAGAACACTTCTAACTAGCTACCCAGCTCTATCATCTACGTGGACATCTCTCACTAGGGTTGATCTCACAATTTCTCTCTCCGTATAGGGACATCTGCCTAACCGCTAGGCTAAAGTCAAAGTCAGTGTTGGGATCACCATTCCCAAACAACAATATCAAAACATTCACCTCCCAATTCTAAGGTCAAACACTAGTCGATAGTACAGGGTCCTCCAAACCCAAGCTCGCATCACTCCGATTTCTAAACTTCGAGCATAGATTTCTTCTATCCATAAATCAAAGGGGTTCGAGTCATTCAGCAAAGTCAATCTTAAGATAATTCCATTCACGATCATATTCGAGTACATATTGGTTCAACGACGTAACTCACAACTCTCAACTCTCAATCCACAATTCGTTCAATAGACCTATCAATCCAAACTTGTATACCTCGAGTACAAAATCCCAAAGTCAAAATCCACCGATCAAGTCGTATTGTCGATTTTCCATTCACAAGTCGCATAACATCAATCATGATTCTTCCATTGTAACATCACTCAAATTTTCAAACCTACATATCATCAATCTCGTATATCTATCTCATTGCACAATCGTAAGATCGTCTGCTATAATCCCCGAGTCATATAATTATCATATCAACGATCATCAACTTTGTCAATATTTTCGTTTCGTATAGTCCGACTATCGTTTATTCATGTATACTTCAAGTTCATCTAATCAAGTAATCCAAACATACATTATTATCAAAATCCCAAGTATAACATCCATCTGAACAGTAACATTTAACACGATCATTATTCCTCAAAATAAAGTAACCCCAAGTTATCGCATATCGATCTTTGATACGCCTCAATACTATCGATATACATAACCTGATGATCTTCCTTTATAATGAACTCTGAGTCGTGCAACTGATGCTATCATCCGAACTAGATATACCACAATCTCTTCGACATTCAAGATCAAATTCGATCATTATCCCTCGAACTAGTTACATGATCAATTCGTTCAAACCCAAAATCAACTATGTTCATTTTTCTATCTTAAGTCAACGAGCAACATATATCCCAAATCCTTAGAGTCATTCTCGTATATTCAAATCATTTCCATGCACGCTAACTTCCAATCGTGCTAACTTTTCGTATACGACTCATATCGATTCCTCGACCGAGTCATCCGTCCGTTACACCTTAACTTTTCTTCAATTCAATATATCTACTCAATCATTTTTGCATTTCGTACTTTTGTAATCCCAATCCGGTGTGTCATTTCTAATTCGTTCGAATCAACTCATTAAAAACGTCAAGATTACAACTTACTCTATAACACACAGTCTAAGGTTTTGCATACCGCAACACTTGATGATAGACTCATTGGGAAAGACGGAGAGTTTCCCTGGGAAGAGCTACCCTGCCATTACTTAATGTGCTGGTTGGTGCTGCACTATCCTGGTCTGATGAGAGCTACCCTACCATTACTTAATGTGCTGGTTGGTGCTGCACTATCCTGGTCTGATGAACCCTGGTTCAGAGGAGGGTACAGACTCCCTTCATAACCCAAAGTACTTGCATTTTCCATCATCAGTCGGTTGTAACCAAACTGACGAGCAAATCAACTCCGCATATAGGATTCCAAGAACACGTGATTCTTGTTCCTATAAACCAAGTGCGATGGTCGGATCGAATGCAACCAATGGAATGCTCTTGGCGTCAGGGCGATCACTTGCTCACCCCTATCCTCCAAAATGTCGCCAGTGAAGAACCCCGAGTACGTGGGAGGGATCCTGAAGAAGTCAAACTCGTTCAGATGCCCCAACATCCATCGACAAACGGGGACACCTATGTGATGCCACTTCTTTCGTCGGTTGCGTCGCATAAAAACATCTCTGTCCATATAACCCTCCTCTGAACTAGGGCACATCAGACCAGCACCAACCAGCATATTAAGTAATGGTCGGGTAGCTATATCCGGGAAAACTCTTTGTCTTTCCCACCATGCTTGATTATTCTTGAGGAGAACTCCCTCAACCCTGTAAGGTATCGAAGGCCATGGAAGGGGGGGCCAGACGATGGCCAAATACCATGTTTACGGCCGGTATAATGAGATTCCTGCTCATTCTATCGACGGCCCCGGAACCCCCGGGACCACACAGGTGCGTAGCCATATCATCTCCACTGCGGCCAATACTGTCTTCAGAGACATGGCGCACAAATTATGGCAAAAATAACTATAGATCTTGGAGGTTGGATGCCTTCAGCATCCATCTCGGGGATCTTCTCCCAGGCCGCAGCCATTAGCGCGTCTACCGCCTCAGGTGTGTGTACCCCGCGAGTAGAAATGTGGATCGGGTTCGGCCGTTGGGACCACACAGGTGCGTAGCCATATCATCTCGAAGGCGGCCAATACTGCCTTCGGAGACATGGCGCACAAATTATGGCAAAAATAACTACATATCTTGGAGGTTGGATGCCACTCAGCATCTACCTCGGAGATCTTCTCCCCTGCCGATACCATTAGCGCATCTACCGCCTCAGGTGTGTGTACCCCGCGAGTGGAAATGTGGATATGTTTCGGACGTCGGGACCACACAGGTGCGTAGCCATATCATCTCGAAGGCGGCCAATGCTACCTTCGGAGACAAGGCGCACAAATTATGGCAAAAATAACTATAGATCTTGGAGGTTGGATGCCCCTCAGCATCCACCTCGGGGCTCTTCTCTCCCGCCACTGCCATTAGCGCGTCTACCGCCTCAGGTGTGTGTACCCCGCGAGTAAAAATGTGGATATGCTTCGACCGTCGGGACCACACAGGTGCGTAGCCATATCATCTCGAAGGCGGCCAATACTGCCTTCGGAGACAAGGCGCACAAATTATGGAAAAAATAACTATAGATCTTGGAGGTTGGATGCCCCTCAGCATCCACCTCGGGGCTCTTCTCCCCCGCCGCTGCCATTAGCACGTCTACTGCCTCAGGTGTGTGTACTCCGCGAGTAGAAATGTGGATCTTCCTCGACCCCGCAACATGCTGAGTGAAGACATAATCCCTCTAAGCAGAAAATGGGAAATTTTTTGGGCATCCTTGCGCTGACATACTTGATGATGGCATAACAATTCCTTGTACACCTCCATCATTGCGGGCTTCTTCGCTTCGAGACCTACCAACTCCTCCTTACAAGGAGTGTACTCTTCGTACGGCTCGTCGCCCCAGGAGAGTCTCGAGATTGCATACATCTCATGAAGCACCAAACCCGATTCGCCTCTGGGAGTATAGAAAGTCCCGGTATAATGGTTGTACATTTCCAGCAGAGCTAGAAACATATGTTGATTTATCTCCATGCCTTACTGGGTGGCCCGAATGGCATAATATAGGCCAATGCCCTTGAGCTCCATTTCATATTGCTTCAACATCCACAACGTCAAGTCATGCCAATTGGTCGCAAGATGAACCCAACCCTTGGCGCGAAAGGCCCTATCGGGTACGAGACCTCCTCGGCGAGAAGGCGGTTGGCGAAAGTTGAGGCCCTGAAAGGCATAGTGTCAGGGTTCAAGTCACTAAAGATATGCCTTGGGTGTAGCACCCTCAAATTGTAGGATGGCCCATCACGAACATAGTTGAAAATATTCTTCTGCCGGGAGCTGGAGTCAAGTTTAAAGTGGCCCGTCAACACTCCTCCCTGTATAGGGGACAGAAGACAGGTGCACGAATTAGACACCAATTGAACTTCAGAGCATGCACTGTTCAGTGGCCATGCACGTCAGCAAGCAAGCTTCAGCATACACTGTGCAGTGGCCATGTGCGTCAACAAGCGAGCGTCAGCATAGGCATTGTTCAGTGGCCATGCACGTCAGCAAGCAAATTTCAGCGCAGGCACTATTCAGTGTCCATGCGCGTCAGCAAACAAGCTTTAGCGCAGACACCATTTAGTAGCCAAATGCCAAAGTAAAATTTTATCTCCCAAAAACCCCTATTTATAGGGTGGAGCCACAACAGATAAGACAGAAATATGCTTCGAATATAGGGTGGAGCCACAACAGATAAGACAGAAAAACACTTCGAAACATATGAAGTTGTGGATTAAAATCATTTTGATTCTCTTCCAAAATACGAGGAGTCATTATCATTAATTTAATAAGAGAGCCTACCTCTAAGAAAACAATGAAGAAAACTTTTTCCTCATCTCTGACTGGTGTTCCTAGGTCGACTCCTCGACCGAATGGTTCCTCCAGAGTACGCGGACGAGATGCCCGATTTCAGAACAATTTATCTTTGCACTTCAAGACTTGGATCAGTTCCTCTACATAAGACCAAGGTTCACAGTATCGGTATCGGACTATTCCTACGAGTATTCGTATCGGCGATATTGGTAGTATCGGCGGTTTCGGATCGGAGTACCGGATTTTTTGGTATCGAAAAAAAAAATATTAATAAATTATTTACATTTAAAAACATATATTTTATACATTTAGGCATAATTTAAGTATTTTCAGTATTATTTCGTAGTACTTTTGAAATTAAACAACATTGTAATCACCCTTAGCGAATGGTTTACATATAATAGATTGATTTTCTTCTTTTACATGTTTTTACAATCTTATTATGCTTTAAATCCTTGATGATTTGTCTTTTTCATTTAATTTTCTTTGCCGAATTGACCGGAAAAGAGACCCTCAATGTTGGTATCGGTAAGTATCGGGTATCGGTCGGTATCGGATCGGGATATGCCAAACCGTATCAGTATCGGCCGTATCGGATCGGTATCGGCCGATACTTTAAACCATGCAAAAGACAAGTCCGCATTCAGATTCAGCTGACCAAAATCTATCACGTGGCTCAAAACGTGCACGTACTTCCGCAATTGAGAGACATGGAAGACATCGTGTACATCCGATAGTGCAGGCGACAACGCAACCTGATAAGCTACTGGGATGACTCGTTTGAGTATCTCGAAGGGATCCACAAATCTTGGACTCAACTTGCCTGTAGCTCCAAATCTGGTGACTCCTCGCATGGACATTACTTTCAAAAACAAATGATCACCTTCTAGGAACTCGAGGGGACTCCTCGCTTGGGTAGCTCGAAGGGACCCACAAATCTTGGACTCAACTTACCTTTAGCTCCAAACCAGGTGACTCCTTGCATGGGCGTTACTTTCAAAAACATATGATCGCCTTCTAGGAACTCGAGAGGTCATCGATGGGTGTCTGCATAGCTCTTTGTCGACTATGTGCAGTCTTCGGCCTTTCCCAAATGAGCCGGACTTTCTACACTGTCTGTTCTACCAGTTCCGGGCCACGAAGTTGCCGCTCCCCTACTTCATCCCAGCAAATGGGTGATCTGCACTTACGTCCGTACAAGGCTTCGTACTATGCCATATAAATGCTGGACTGGTAGCTATTGTTGTATGCAAATTCCTCTAACGGTAGATGAACGTCCAAACTCGACTTCAATTCCATTGCGCAGAGCCGTAGTATGTCTTCGAGATTTGATTCACGTACTCCGTTTGGTCGTCGGTTTGAGGATGGTAACCCGAGCTAACCTTCAACTTAGTACTCAGAGCCGACTGATGGTTACTCCAGAAGCGCGCCAAAACTTGCCAATCCCGATCTAAGACGATGGGTACTTGCACTCCGTGCAGTCGCACAATCTCGTCAAGGTAAATCTAGGCCAGATGATCGATGCTCCAAGTAACTTTGATGGCAATGAAATGCGCTGACTTGGTTAGTCGATCGACGATGACTCAAACGGCGTCGTTCTCCCATGGCGTCTTTGGCAAACCAACAATGAAGTCAATGCAGAAATGCTCCCACTTCCACTCTGGAATGGCAAGGTTCTGTATCTCTCACCCGGTATCTGGTGCTCAGCTCTCACTTGCTGACAGGCCATGTATTGCGACACAAAGAGTACCACATCTTCCTTCATCCCGTGCCACCAGAATGTTGTGTCGAGGTCTTTATACATCTTTGTGCTGTCAGGATGCAAGGAATATTTTATGTAATGCGCCTCCAATATTATCTCATTTCTGAGTAATGAGTCATCTAGAACACAGTCGACCCTTCAATCACAGCACGCCGGTCTCATCTTCCGCAAAGTCGGTCGCCTTCCACGTTGAAATCAGCTTCGCATCTTCTTCAGGTACGAATCGTCCGCTATACAAGACTTCATATGGCGCCATCTGGATGCTAGACTGGTAGCTATTGTTGTATGCATATTTCGCTAGCGGTAGATGAACATCACATCTCAATTTCAAGTCAATTGTACCGAGCTGTCTTCGAGAATTTAATTTACGCGCTCCGTTTGACCGTCGGTTCGAGGATTGTAAGCTGAGCTAAACTTCAACTTAGTACCCAGAGCCGACTGAAGGCTATTCCAGAAGCACGCCAGAAATTGTCCATCCCGATCCGAGACGATGGATACTGGTACTCTATGTAGTCGTACAATCTCGTCAAGGTAAATTTGGGCTAGACGATGGACGTTCCAAGTAACTTTGATAGCAATGCGCTGACTTGGTTAGTCGATCGACGATGACCCAGACGACGTCGTTCCCCCGTGGGGTCTTTGGCAAACCAACAATGAAGTCCATGCAGATATACTCCCACTTCCACTCTGGAATAGCAAGGTTTTGCATCTCTCCGCCCGATCTCTGGTCTCAGCTTTTACTTGCTAACAGGCCATGCATTGCAACACAAAGAGTGCCACATCTCTCTTCATCTCGTGCCACCAGAATGTTGTGCAGAGGTCCTTGCTGTGTCGTGCAGCAATAACTTATCTTTTGTGACTCTAGACAGTTCCTGTGCCAACAACAGTAACGTATCGACTCGTGCTTGCCTTTTGGCTCATACCTTGAGACGCAACATGGTCGTGTCATAAACTTTGTTCGTGCTTCAATATCCAGGCCGTACCTCACAACTCAACATGACATAACCAAACTTAACTTGAACAAAACGTGTTCCATATGTGGGATAGACCGTGGCGTACTTCTCATTGAACCAACCGTGGTTCGTGCCTTAAACCAATTGTGTTTCGTGCGACACTGCCGCCCAAGTCATATTCTATATGGCGTGCCTTGAGACTGTAGGAACGTGTGGCAATACCAAGTCGTCGAACCGTGGGACAGTGCCTGCTATCACAACAAGTCGATAGTCTGTGACGTTGCTTTGCTTAACTCAATTCATCTAGGCAACAAGTTAACCATTTTTCATGTTCTACTCAATCTGACTCGGAGCGGAATTATTCCCTTTAGTTATGTGGGTTCGTATCTTTTAATATCAAGCATATTTAGTGCCATAAAAACTTCCAGTTATTAGAATGAAGGTCAAGCTGAGGCAAATTCACTCAATCTGACTCGGAGCGGAATGAAGTCCACAAACCGTTGCGTTTCGATTCCTTTGATTGAACTGAGCGTGACGGGGCATTACATAATACACTACTCAGAAAAAGTTGTCCACGAAACTTATCGAGCACACACTCTCGACTTATTACTAGATTCAATATTCAATGGTTCTTGCACATACTGTTATGCGTTTCTTCAATCCAAGCCATGCTCGTGCCTTAGTTATTTTTCACATCGAACAACTATATCTCAAAATTGGGGTAACTTATACTCGTCGTGCACACGGACAACTTAGTTCTAGGACAAACCACCCGGGCGGTATCCTTAACAATTTTCTGAATCAAAATTTTATGAAGTCATTTGTTCGTCGTCTCCTAGTCAAAACCCAATGTTACCCCTCTTTAATCGATCTCTGAAACCTGACTTGCAGCAATGCCTCAATCAAATTCGCACGTGTCCATATACATTTTGCCTACCGATTTTACTATCAATAATTTCGATTCGCTACACTCAATACACAATGGTTCTTTCGGTCACTCTCGTGTGACATCAACATAATCATCCCGAGTATCCAAGCTAAGCAAATTCGACTTGTTTACCTCGAACACGATCAATCAACTTTCCAGTCCATTTCAAATCCAACAATCGCACTACCATCAATATTTTCTTTGAGATACGATTTCAAAAATCCTCGATACCGTTTCGTTCCTTTAGTCTTACTGGAATTCAATGTATCACTTAGTTGGATCGTGCACATATTTAAGGCGTCCCCGAAATATATGCATTTTAGCCAAGCCTCGTGATAGAGAATCCATCATTATCACTCAAGTCGGATCATGCACATATTTAAGGCGTCCCCGAAATATATGCATTTTAGCCGTGAGTGGTGTCACTATAAATTGAATCATTCTATCCACCAATACCAATATCCAGTCCTATCAATCCTTAAGATTTTTTCAAGAACACTTCTAACTAGCAACCCAGCTCTATCATCTACGTGGACCTCTCTCACTAGGGTTGATCTCACAATTTCTCTCTCCGTACAGGGACGTCTGCCTAACCGCTAGGCTAAAGTCAAAGTCAGTGTTGGGATCACCATTCCCAAACAACAATATCAAAACACTCACCTCCCAATTCTAAGGTCAAACCCTAGTCGATAGTACAGGGTCCTCCAAACCCAAGCTCGCATCAATCCGATTTCTAAACTTCGAGCATAGATTTCCCCATCCATAAATCCAAGGGGTTCGAGTCATTCAGCAAAGTCAATCTTAAGATAATTCCATTCACGATCATATTCGAGTACATATTGGTTCAATGACGCAACTCACAACTCTCAACTCGCAATCCATAATTCGTTCAATAGACCTATCAATCCAAACTTGTATACCTCGAGCACAAAATCCCAAAGTCATAATCCACCAATCAAGTCGCATTGTCGATTTTCCATTCTCAAGTCGCATAACATCAATCATGATTCTTCCATTGTAACATCACTCAAATTTTCAAACCTACATATCATCAATCTCGTATATCTATCTCATCGCACAATCGTAAGATCGCCTGCTATAATTCCCGAGTCATATAATTATCATATCAACGATCATCAACTTTGTCAATATTTTCGTTTCGTATAGTCCGACTATCGTTTATTCATGTATACTTCAAGTTCATCTAATCAAGTAATCCAAACATCCATTATTATCAAAATCCCAAGTATAGCATCCATATGAACAGTAACATTTAACACGATCATTATTCATCGAATTAAAGTAATCCCAAGTTATCGCATATCGATCTTTGATACGCCTCAATACTATCGATGATATACATAGCCTGACGATCTTCCTTTGTAATGAACTCTTAGTCGTGCAACTGATGCTATCATCCGATCTAGATATACCACAATCTCTTCGACATTCAAGATCAAATTCGATCATTATCCCCCGAACTAGTTACATGATCAATTCGTTCAAACCCAAAATCAACTATGTTCATTTTTCTATCTTAAGTCAACGAGCAACATATATCCCAAATCCTTAGAGTCATTCTCGTATATTCAAATCATTTCCATGCACGCTAACTTCCAATCGTGCTAACTTTTCGTATACGACTCATATCGATTCCTCGACGGAGTCATCCGTCCGTTACACCTTAACTTTTCTTCAATTCAATCTACCTACTCAATCATTTTTGTATTTCGTACTTTTGCAATCCCAATCCAGTGTGTGTCATTTCTAGTTCGTTCGAATCAACTCATTAAAAACGTCAAGATTACAACTTACTCTATGACACACAGTCTAAGGTTTTGGATACCGCAACACTTGATGATAGACTCATTGGGAAAGACGAAGAGTTTTCCTGGGTAGAGCTACCCTACCATTACTTAATGTGCTGGTTGGTGCTGCACTATCCTGGTCTGATGAACCCTGGTTCAGAGGAGGGTACAAACTCCCTTCATAACCCAAAGTACTTGGATTTTCCATCATCAGTTGGTTGTAACCAAATTGACGAGCAAATCGACTCCGCATATAGGAGTCCAAGAACACATAATTCTTGTTCCTATATACCAAATGCGATTGTCGGATCGAATGCAACCAATGGAAGGCTCTTGGCGTCAGGGAGATCACTTGCTCACCCTTATCCTCCAAAATGTTGCCAGTGAAGAACCCCGAGTACGTGGGAGGGATCCTGAAGAAGTCAAACCCGTTCAGATGCCCTAACATCCATCGACAAACGGGGACACCTATGTGATGCCACTTCTTTCGTCGGTAGCGTCGCATAAAAACATCTCCGTCCATATAACCCTCCTCTGAACTAGGGCTCATCAGACCAGCACCAACCAGCATATTAAGTAATGGTAGGGTAGCTATACCCGGGAAAACTCTTCGTCTTTCCCACCATGCATGACTATTCTTGAGGAGAACTCCCTCAACCCTGTAAGGTATCGAAGGCCATGGAAGGGGGGGCCAGACGATGGCCAAATACCATGTTCACGGTCGGTATAATGAGATTCCTACTCATTCTATCGACGGCCCCGGTACCCCCGGGACCACACAAGTGCGTAGCCATATCATCTCGACTGCGGCCAATACTGCCTTCAGAGAAATGGCGCACAAATTATGGCAAAAATAACTATAGATCTTGGAGGTTGGATGTCCTCAGCATCCACCTCGGGGCTCTTCTCCCAGGCCGCTGCCATTAGCGCGTCTACCGCCTCAGTGTATGTACCCCGCGAGTAGAAATGTGGATCGGGTTCGGCCGTTGGGACCACACAGGTGCGTAGCCATATCATCTCGAAGGCGGCCAATACTACCTTCGGAGACGAGGTGCACAAATTATGGCAAAAATAACTATAGATCTTGGAGGTTGGATGCCCCTCAGCATCCACCTCGGGGCTCTTCTCCCCCGCCGTTGCTATTAGCGCGTCTACCGCCTCAGGTGTGTGTACCCCGCGAGTAGAAATGTGGATCGGGTTCGGCCGTTGGGACCACACAGGTGCGTAGCCATATCATCTCGAAGGCGGCCAATACTGCCTTCGGAGACATGGCGCACAAATTATGGCAAAAATAACTACATATCTTGGAGGTTGGATTCCCCTCGGCATCTACCTCGGGGATCTTCTCCCCTGCCGATACCATTAGCGCATCTACCGCCTCAGGTGTGTGTACCCCGCGAGTGGAAATGTCGATATGCTTCAGACGTCGGGACCACACAGGTGCGTAGCCATATCATCTCGAAGGCGGCCAATACTGCCTTCGGAGACAAGGTGCACAAATTATGGCAAAAATAACTATAGATCTTGGAGGTTGGATGCCCCTCAGCATCCACCTCGGGGCTCTTCTCCCCCGCCACTGCCATTAGCGCGTCTACCACCTCAGGTGTGTGTACCCCGCTAGTAGAAATATGGATATGCTTCGACCGTTGGGACCACACAGGTGCGTAGCCATATCATCTCGAAGGCGGCCAATACTGCCTTAGGAGACAAGGCGCACAAATAATGGAAAAAATAACTATAGATCTTGGAGGTTGGATGCCCCTCAGCATCCACCTCGGGGCTCTTCTCCCCCGCCGCTGCCATTAGCACGTCTACTGCCTCAAGTGTGTGTACTCCGCGAGTAGAAATGTGGATCTTCTTCGACCCCGCAACATGCTGAGTGAAGACATAATCCCTCTAAGCAGAAAATGGAAAAAAATTTGGGCATCCTTGCGCTGACATACATGATGATGGCATAACAATTCCTTGTACACCTCCATCATTGTGGGCTTCTTCGCTTCAAGACCTACCAACTCCTCCTTGTAAGGAGTGTACTCTTCGTACGGCTCGTCGCCCCAGGGGAGTCTCGAGATTGCATACATCTCAAGAAGCGCCAAACCCGAAAGTTGAGGCCCTGAAAGGCATAGTGTCAGGGTTCAAGTCACTAAAGATATGCCCTGGGCGTAGCATCCTCAAATTGTAGGATGGCCCATCACGAACATAGTTGAAAATATTCTTCTGCCGGAAGCTGGAGTCAAGTTTAAAGTGGCCCGTTAACACTCCTCCCTGCATAGGGGACAAAAGACAGATGCACAAATTGGACACCAATTGAACTTCAGAGCATGCAATGTTCAGTGGCCATGCACGTCAGCAAGCAAGCTTCAGCATACACTGTGCAGTGGTCATGTGCGTCAACAAGCGAGCGTCAGCATAGGCATTGTTCATTGGCCATGCACGTCAGCAAGCAAATTTCAGCGCAGGCACTATTCAGTGTCCATGCGCGTCAGCAAACAAGCTTTAGCGCAGACACCATATAGGGTGGAGCCACAACAGATAAGACAGAAAAACGCTTCAGATATAGGGTGGAGCCACAACAGATAAGACAGAAAAACGCTTCGAAACGTATGAAGTTGTGGATTAAAATCATTTTGATTCTCTTCCAAAATACGAGTCATTATCATTAATCTAATAAGAGAGCTTACCTCTAAGAAAACAATGAAGAAAACTTTTTCCTCATCTCTGACTGGTGTTCCTAGGTCGACTCCTCGACCGAATGGTTCCTCCAGACGCGGACGAGACGCCCGATTTCAGAACAATTTATCTTTGCGCTTCAAGACTTGGATCAGTTCCTCTACATAAGACCAAGGTTCACAGTATCGGTATCGGACTATTCCTACGAGTATTGGTATCGACGATATTGGTAGTATCGGCGGTTTCGGATCGGAGTACCGAATTTTTTGGTATCGAAAAAAATAATTATTAATAAATTATTTACATTTAAAAACATATATTTTATACATTTAGGCATAATTTAAGTATTTTCAGTGTTATTTCGTAGTACTTTTGAAATTAAACAACATTGTAATCACCCTTAGCGAATGGTTTACATATAATAGATTGATTTTCTTCTTTTACATGTTTTTACAATCTTATTATGCTTTAAACCCTTGATGATTTGTCTTTTTCATTTAATTTTCTTTGCCGAATTGACCGACAAAGAGACCCTCAATGTTGGTATCGGTAAGTATCGGGTATTGGTCGGTATCGGATCGGGACATGCCAAACCGTATCAGTATTGGCCGTATCGGATCGGTATCGGCCGATACTTTAAACCATGCATAAGACAAGTCCGCATTCAGATTCAGCTGACTAAAATCTATCACGTGGCTCAAAACGTGCACGTACTTCCGCAATTGAGAAACATGGAAGACATCGTGTACATCGGATAGTGCAGGCGACAACGCAACCTGATAAGCTACTGGGACGACTCGTTTGAGTATCTCGAAGGGATCCACAAATCTTGGACTCAACTTGCCTTTAGCTCCAAACCTGGTGACTCCTCGCATGAACATTACTTTCAAAAACAAGTGATCACCTTCTAGGAACTCGAGGGGACTCCTCGCTTGGGTAGCTCGAAGGGACCCATAAATCTTGGACTCAACTTACCTTTAGCTCCAAACCAGGTGACTCCTTGCATGGGCGTTACTTTCAAAAACATATGATCGCCTTCTAGGAACTCGAGAGGTCATCGATGGGTGTCTGCATAGCTCTTTGTCGACTATGTGCAATCTTCGGCCTTTCCCAAATAAGCCGGACTTTCTACACTGTCTGTTCTACCAGTTCCGGGCCACGAAGCTGCCGTTCCCCTACTTCATCCCAGCAAATAGGTGATCTGCACTTACGTCCGTACAAGGCTTCGTACTATGCCATATAAATGCTGGACTGGTAGCTATTGTTGTCTGCAAATTCCTCTAACGGTAGATGAACGTCCAAACAAGACTTCAAGTCAATTGCGCAGAGCCGTAGTATGTCTTCGAGATTTGATTCACGTACTCCGTTTGGTCGTCGGTTTGAGGATGGTAACCCGAGCTAACCTTCAACTTAGTACTCAGAGCCGACCGATGGTTACTCCAGAAGCGTGCCAAAAATTGCTCATCCCGATCTAAGACGATGGGTACTTGCACTCCGTGTAGTCGCACAATCTCGTCAAGGTAAATCTATGCCAGACGATCGATGCTCCAAGTAACTTTGATGGCAATGAAATACGCTGACTTGGTTATTCGATCGACGATGACTCAAATGGCGTCGTTCTCCCATGGCGTCTTTGGCAAACCAACAATGAAGTCAATACAGAAATGCTCCCACTTCTACTCTGGAATGGCAAGTTTCTGTATCTCCTACCCGGTATCTGGTGCTCAGCTCTCACTTGCTGACAGGCCATGTATTGCGACACAAAGAGTACCACATCTTCCTTCATCCCGTGCCACCAAAATGTTGTGTGGAGGTCTTTATACATCTTTGTCCTGTCAGGATGCAAGGAATATTTTGCGTAATGCGCCTCCAACATTATCTCATTTCTGAGTTATGAGTCATCTAGAACACAGTCGAACCATCAATCATAGCACGCCGGTCTCATCTTCCGCAAAGTCGGTCGCCTTTCACGTTGAAATCAGCTTCGCATCTTCTTCAGGTACGATTCGTCCGCTATAAAAGACATCATATGGCGCCATCTGGTTGCTAGAATGGTAGCTATTGTTGTATGCATATTTCGCTAGCGGTTGATGAACGTCACATCTCAATTTCAAGTTAATTGTACAGAGCCGTCTTCGAGAATTTAATTTACGCGCTCTGTTTGACCGTCAGTTCGAGGATTGTAAGCTGAGCTAAACTTCAACTTAGTACCCAGAGCCGACTGAAGGCTATTCCAGAAGCAGGCCAGAAATTGTCCATCCCGATCCGAGACAATGGATATTGGTACTCCATGTAGTCGTACAATCTCGTCAAGGTAAATTTGGGCTAGACGATGAAAGTTCCAAGTAACTTTGATAGCATTGCGCTGACTTGGTTAGTCGATCGACGATGACCCAGACGGCGTCGTTCCCCCGTGGGATCTTTGACAAACCAACAATGAAGTCCACACAGATATACTCCCACTTCCACTCTGGAATAGCAAGGTTCTGCATCTCCCCGTCCGATCTCTGGTGCTCAGCTTTTACTTGCTGACAGGCCATGCATTGCAACACAAAGAGTGCCACATCTCTCTTCATCTCGTGCCACCAGAATGTTGTGCAGAGGTCCTTGCTGTGTCGTGCAGCAATAACTTATCTTTTGTGACTCTAGACCATTTTTGTGCCAACAACAGTAACGTATCGACTCGTGCTTGCCTTTTGGCTCATACCTTGAGACGCAACAACATGGTCGTGTCATAAACTTTGTTCGTGCTTCAATATCCAGGCCGTACCTCGCAACTCAACATGACATAACCAAACTTAACTTGAACAAAACGTGTTCATATGTGGGATAGACCGTGGCATACTTCTTATTGAACCAACCGTGGTTCGTGCCTTAAACCAATTGTGTTTCGTGCGACACTGCCGTCCAAGTCATATTCTATATGGCGAGCCTTGAGACTGTAGGAACGTGTGGCTATACCAAGTCATCGAACCGTGGGACAGTGCCTGCTATCACAACAAGTCGATAGTCTGTGACGTTGCTTTGCTTAACTCAATTCATGTGGTCGAAAGACCGAGTGCCACTTTGAAAACCATCGTTGACTGATATCTAGGCAACAAGTTAACCATTTTTCATGTTCTACTCAATCTGACTCGGGGCGGAATTATTCCCTTTAGTTATGTGGGTTCATATCGTTTAATATCAAGCATATTCAGTGCCATGAAAACTTCCAGTTATTAGAATGAAGGTCAAGCTGAGGCAAGTTCACTCAATCTGACTCGGAGCGAAATGAAGTCCACACACCGTTGCGTTTCGATTCCTTCGATTGAACTGAGCGTGACGGGGCATTACATAATACACTACTCAGAAAAAGTTGTCCTCGAAACTTATTGAGCACACACTCTCGACTTATTACTAGATTCAATATTCAATGGTTCTTGCACATACTGTTATGCGTTTCTTCAATCTAAGCCATGCTCGTGCCTTAGTTATTTTTCACATCGAACAACTATATCTCAAAACTGGGGTAACTTGTACTTGTCGTGCACACGCACAACTTAGTTCTAGGACAAACCACCCGGGCGGTATCCTTAACAATTTTCTGTATCAAAATTTTATGAAGTCATTTGTTCGTCGTCTCCTAGTCAAAATCCAGTGTTACCCCTCTTTAATTGATCTCTGAAACCTGACTTGCAGCAATGCCTCAATCAAATTCGCACGTGTCCATATTGAAACATTTTGCCTACCGATTTTACTATCTTCCGAAATTATTAATTTCGATTCGCTACACTCAATACACAATGGTTCTTTCGGTCACTCTCGTGTGACATCAACATAATCATCCCGAGTATCCAAGCTAAGCAAATTCGACTTGTTTACCTCGAACACGATCAATCAACTTTCCAGTCCATTTCAAATCCAACAATCGCACTACCATCAATATTTTCTTTGAGATACGATTTCAAAAATCCTCGATACCGTTTCGTTCCTTTAGTCTTACTTGAATTCAATGTATCACTTAGTTGGATCGTGCACATATTTAAGGCGTCCCCGAAATATATGCATTTCAGCCAAGCCTCGTGATAGAGAATCCATCATTATCACTCAAGTCGGATCATGCACATATTTAAGACGTCCCCGAAATATATGCATTTCAGCCAAGCCTCGTGAGTGGTGTCTCTACAAATTGAATCATTCTATCCACCAATACCAATATCCAATCCTATCAATCCTCAAGATTTTTTCAAGAACACTTCTAACTAGCTACCCAGTTCTATCATCTACGTGGACATCTCTCACTAGGGTTGATCTCACAATTTCTCTCTCCGTACAGGGACGTCTGCCTAACCGCTAGGCTAAAGTCAAAGTCAGTGTTGGGATCACCATTCCCAAACAACAATATCAAAACACTCACCTCCCAATTCTAAGGTCAAACCCTAGTCCATAGTACAGGGTCCTCCAAACCCAAGCTCGCATCACTCCGATTTCTAAACTTCGAGCATAGATTTCTCCTATCCATAAATCCAAGGGGTTCGAGTCATTCAGCAAAGTCAATCTTAAGATAATTCCATTCACGATCATATTCGAGTACATATTGGTTCAACAACGCAACTCACAACTCTCAACTCGCAATCCACAATTCGTTCAATAGACCTATCAATCCAAACTTGTATACCTCGAGTACAAAATCCCAAAGTCATAATCCACCGATCAAGTCGCATTGTCGATTTTCCATTCTCAAGTCGCATAACATCAATCATGATTCTTCCATTATAACATCACTCAAATTTTCAAACCTACATATCATCAATCTCGTACATCTATCTCATCGCACAATCGTAAGATCGCCTGCTATAATTCCCTAGTCATATAATTATCATATCAACGATCATCAACGTTGTCAATATTTTCGTTTCGTATTGTCCGACTATCGTTTATTCATGTATACTTCAAGTTATCTAATCAAGTAATCCAAACATCCATTATTATCAAAATCCCAAGTATAGCATCCATCTGAACAGTAACATTTAACACGAATTATTTCATCGAATTAAAGTAACCCCAAGTTATCGCATATCGATCTTTGATACGCCTCAATACTATCGATGATATACATAACCTGACGATCTTCCTTTGTAATGAACTCTGAGTCGTGCAACTGATGCTATCATCCGAACTAGATATACCACAATCTCTTCGACATTCAAGATCAAATTCGATCATTATCCCTCGAACTAGTTACATGATCAATTCGTTCAAACCCAAAATCAACTATGTTCATTTTTCTATCTTAAGTCAACGAGCAACATATATCCGAAATCCTTAGAGTCATTCTCGTATATTCAAATCATTTCCATGCACGCTAACTTCCAATCATGCTAACTTTTTGTATACGACTCATATTGATTCCTCGACTGAGTCATCCGTCCGTTACACCTTAACTTTTCTTCAATTCAATCTACCTACTCAATCATTTTTGCATTTTGTACTTTTGCAATCCCAATCTAGTGTGTGTCATTTTTAGTTCGTTCGAATCAACTCATTAAAAACGTCAAGATTACAACTTACTCTATGACACACAGTCTAAGGTTTTGCATACCGCAACACTTGATGATAGACTCATTGGGAAAGACGGAGAGTTTCCCTGGGTAGAGCTACCCTACCGTTACTTAATGTGCTGGTTGGTGCTGCACTATCCTGGTCTGATGAACCCTGGTTCAGAGGAGGGTACAAACTCCCTTCGTAACCCAAAGTACTTGGATTTTCCATCATCAGTCGGTTGTAACCAAACTGACGAGCAAATCGACTCCGCATATAGGATTCCAAGAACACGTGATTCTTGTTCCTATATACCAGTCTAAGGTTTTGCATACCGCAACACTTGATGATAGACTCATTGGGAAAGACGGAGAGTTTCCCTGGGTAGAGCTACCCTACCATTACTTAATGTGCTGGTTGGTGCTGCACTATCCTGGTCTGATGAACCCTGGTTCAGAGGAGGGTACAAACTCCCTTCATAACCCAAAGTACTTGGATTTTCCATTATCAGTCGGTTGTAACCAAACTGACGAGCAAATCGACTCTGCATATAGGATTCCAAGAACACGTGATTCTTGTTCCTATATACCAAGTGCGATGGTCGGATCGAATGCAACCAATAGAAGGCTCTTGGCGTCAGGGCGATCACTTGCTCACCCTTATCCTCCAAAATGTCCCCAGTGAAGAACCCCGAGTACGTGGGAGGGATCCTGAAGAAGTCAAACCCGTTCAGATGCCCCAACATCCATCGACAAATGGGGACACCTATGTGATGCCACTTCTTTCGTCGGTAGCATCGCATAAAAACATCTCCGTCCATATAACCCTCCTCTGAACTAGGGCTCATCAAACCTGCACCAACCAGCATATTAAGTAATGGTAGGGTAGCTATACCCGGGAAAACTCTTCGTCTTTCCTACCATGCTTGATTATTCTTGAGGAGAACTCCGTCAACCCTGTAAGGTATCGAAGGCCATGGAAGGGGGGGCCAGACGATGGCCAAATACCATGTTCACGGTCGGTATAATGAGATTCCTACTCATTCTATCGACGGCCCCGGAACCCCCGGGACCACACAGGTGCGTAGCCATATCATCTCGACTGCGGCCAATACTGCCTTCGGAGACAAGGCGCACAAATTATGGCAAAAATAACTATAGATCTTGGAGGTTGGATGCCCCTCAGCATCCATCTCGGGGCTTTTCTCCTCCGCCGCTGCCATTAGCACGTCTACCGCCTCAGGTGTGTGTACCCCGCGAGTAGAAATGTGGATCGGATTCGGCCATTGGGACCACACAGGTGCGTAGCCATATCATCTCGAAGGCGGCCAATACTGCCTTCGAAGACATGGCGCACGAATTATGGCAAAAATAACTACATTTCTCCCCTACCGATACCATTAGCGCATTTACCGCCTCAGGTGTGTGTACCCCGCGAGTGGAAATGTGGATATGCTTCGGACGTCGGGACCACACAAGTGCGTAGCCATATCATCTCGAAGGCGGCCAATACTGCCTTCGGAGACAAGGCGCACAAATTATGGCAAAAATAACTATAGATCTTGGAGGTTGGATGCCCCTCAGCATCCACCTCGGGTCTCTTCTCCCCCGCCACTGCCATTAGCGCGTCTACCGCCTCAGGTGTGTGTACCCCGGGAGTAGAAATGTGGATATGCTTCGACCGTCGGGACCACAAAGGTGCGTAGCCATATCATCTCGAAGGCGGCCAATACTGCCTTCGGAGACAAGGCGCACAAATTATGAAAAAAATAACTATAGATCTTGGAGGTTGGATGCCCCTCAGCATCCACCTCGGGGCTCTTCTCCCCCGCCGCTGCAATTAGCACGTCTACTGCCTCAGGTGTGTGTACTCCGCGAGTAGAAATATGGATCTTCCTCGACCCCGCAACATGCTGAGTGAAGACATAATCCCTCTAAGCAGAAAATGGGAAATTTTTTGGGCATCCTTGCACTGACATACTTGATGATGGCATAACAATTCCTTGTACACCTCCATCATTGCGGGCTTCTTCGCTTCGAGACCTACCAACTCCTCCTTACAAGGAGTGTACTCTTCTTACGGCTCGTCGCCCCAGGGGAGTCTCGAGATTGCATACATCTCATGAAGCGCCAAACCCGATTCGCCTCTGGGAGTATAGAAAGTCCCGGTATGATGGTTGTACATTTCCAGCAGAGCTAGAAACATGTTGATTTATCTCCATGCCTTACTGGGTGGCCCGAATGGCATAATATAGGCCAATGCCCTTGAGCTCCATTTCATATTGCTTCAACATCCACAACGTCAAGTCATGCCACTTGGTCGCAGGATGAACCCAGCCCTCGGCACGAAAGGCCCCATCGGGTACGAGACCTCCTCGGCGAGAAGGCGGTTGGCGAAAGTTGAGGCCCTGAAAGGCATAGTGTCAGGGTTCAAGTCACTAAAGATATGCCCTGGGCGTAGCACTCTCAAATTGTAGGATGGTCCATCACGAACATAGTTGAAAATATTCTTCTGCCGGGAGCTAGAGTCAAGTTTAAAGTGGCCCGTCAACACTCCTCCCTGCATAGGGGACAGAAGACAGGTGCACAAATTGGACACCAATCGAACTTCAGAGTATGCACTGTTCAGTGGCCATGCACGGCAGCAAGCAAGCTTCAGCATACACTGTGTAGTGGCCATGTGTGTCAACAAGCGAGCGTCAGCATTGGCATTGTTCAGTGGCCATGCACGTCAGCAAGCAAATTTCAGCGCAGGCACTATTCAGTGTCCATGCGCGTCAGCAAACAAGCTTTAGCGCAGACACCATTTAGTAGCCAAATGCCAAAGTAAAATTTTATCTCCCAAAAACCCCTATTTATAGGGTGGAACCACAACAAATAAGACAGAAAAAATGCTTCGGATATAGGGTGGAGCCACAACAGATAAGACAGAAAAACGCTTCGAACCGTATGATGTTGTGGATTAAAATCATTTTGATTCTCTTCCAAAATACGAGTCATTATCATTAATTTAATAAGAGAACCAACCTCTAAGAAAACAATGAAGAAAACTTTTTCCTCATCTCTGACTGGTGTTCCTAGGTCGACTCCTCGACCGAATGGTTCCTCCAGAGTACGCGGACGAGACGCCCGATTTCAGAACAATTTATCTTTGCGCTTCAAGACTTTGATCAGTTCCTCTACATAAGACCAAGGTTCACAGTATCGGTATCGGACTATTCCTACGAGTATTCGTATCGACGATATTGGTAGTATCGGCGGTTTCGAATCGGAGTACCAGATTTTTTGGTGTCGAAAAAAAATAATTATTAATAAATTATTTACATTTAAAAACATATATTTTATACATTTAGGCATAATTTAAGTATTTTCAGTATTATTTTGTAGTACTTTTGAAATTAAACAACATTGTAATCACCCTTAGCGAATGGTTTACATATAATAGATTGATTTTTTTCTTTTACATGTTTTTACAATCTTATTATGCTTTAAACCCTTGATGATTTGTCTTTTTCATTTAATTTTCTTTGCCGAATTGACCGGAAAAAAGACCCTCAATGTTGGTATCGGTAAGTATCGGGTATCGGTTGGTATCAGATCGGGACATGCCAAACCGTATCAGTATCGGCCGTATCGGATCGGTATCGGACGATACTTTAAACCATGCATAAGACAAGTCCGCATTCAGATTCAGCTGACCAAAATCTATCACGTGGCTCGAAACGTGCAGGTACTTCCGCAATTGAGAGACATGGAAGACATCGTGTACATCCGATAGTGCAGACGACAACGCAACCTGATAAGCTACTGGGACGACTCGTTTGAGTATCACGAAGGGATCCACAAATCTTGGACTCAACTTGCCTTTAGCTCCAAACCTGGTGACTCCTCGCATGGACATTACTTTCAAAAACAAGTGATCACCTTCTAGGAACTCGAGGGGACTCCTCGCTTGGGTAGCTCGAAGGGACCCATAAATCTTGGACTCAACTTACCTTTAGCTCCAAACCAGGTGACTCCTTCAATGGGAGTTACTTTCAAAAACATATGATCGCCTTCTAGGAACTCGAGAGGTCATCGATGGGTGTCTGCATAGCTCCATATAGTCGTACAATCTCGTCAAGGTAAATTTGGGCTAGACGATGGACGTTCCAAGTAACTTTGATAGCAATGCGCTGACTTGGTTAGTCGATTGACGATGACCTAGACGACGTCGTTCCCCCGTGGGGTCTTTGGCAAACCAACAATGAAGTCCATGCAGATATACTCCCACTTCCACTCTGGAATAGCAAGGTTCTGCATCTTCCCCGCCCGATCTCTGGTGCTCAGCTTTTACTTGCTGAAAGGCCATGCATTGCAACACAAAGAGTACCACATCTCTTCATCTCGTGCCACCAGAATGTTGTGCAGAGGTCCTTGCTGTGTCCTGCAGCAATAACTTATCTTTTGTGACTCTAGACCATTCCTGTGCCAACAACAGTAACGTATCGACTCGTGCTTGCCTTTTGGCTCATATCTTGAGACGCAACAACATGGTCGTGTCATAAACTTTGTTCGTGCTTCAATATCCAGGCCGTACCTCACAACTCAACATGACATAACCAAACTTAACTTGAACAAAACGTGTTCCATATGTGGGATAGACCGTGGCTTACTTCTCATTGAACCAACCGTGGTTCGTGCCTTAAACCTTCTGTTTCGTGCGACACTGCCGCCCAAGTCATATTCGATATGGCGAGCCTTGAGACTGTAGGAACGTGTGGCTATACCAAGTCGTCGAACCGTGGGACAGTGCCTGCTATCACAACAAGTCGATAGTCTGTGACGTTGCTTTGCTTAACTCAATTCATGTGGTCGAAAGACCGAGTGCCACTTTGAAAACCATCGTGGACTGATATCTAGGCAACAAGTTAACCATTTTTCATGTTCTACTCAATCTGACTCGGAGCGGAATTATTCCCTTTAGTTATGTGGGTTTGTATCTTTTAATATCAAGCATATTTAGTGCCATGAAAACTTCCAGTTATTAGAATGAAGGTCAAGCTGAGGCAAGTTCACACAATCTGACTCGGAGCGGAATGAAGTCCACACACCGTTGCGTTTCGATTCCTTCGATTGAACTGAGCGTGACGGGGCATTACATAATACACTACTGAGAAAAAATTGTCCTTGAAACTTATCGAGCACACACTTTCGACTTATTACTATATTCAATATTCAATGGTTCTTGCACATACTGTTATGCGTTTCTTCAATCGAAGCCATGCTTTATTTTTCACATTGAACAACTATATCTCAAAATTGGGGTAACTTATACTCGTCGTGCACACGAACAACTTAGTTCTAGGACAAACCACACGGGCGGTATCCATAATTTTCTGAATCAAAATTTTATGAAGTCATTTGTTCGTCGTCTCCAAGTCAAAACCCAGTGTTACCCCTCTTTAATCGATCTCTGAAACCTGACTTGCAGCAATGCCTCAATCAAATTCGCACGTGTCCATATTGAAACATTTTGCCTACCGATTTTACTATCTTCCGAAATTATTAATTTCGATTCGCTACACTCAATACACAATGGTTCTTTCGGTCACTCTCGTGTGACATCAACATAATCATCCCGAGTATCCAAGCTAAGCAAATTCGACTTGTTTACCTCGGACACGATCAATCAACTTTCCAGTCCAATTCAAATCCAACAATCGCACTACCATCAATATTTTCTTTGAGATACGATTTCAAAAATCCTCGATACCGATTCGTTCCTTTAGTCTTACTTGAATTCAATGTATCACTTAGTTGGATCGTGCACATATTTAAGGTGTCCCCGAAATATATGCATTTCAGCCAAGCCTCGTGATAGAGAATCCATCATTATCACTCGAGTCAGATCATGCACATATTTAAGGCGTCCCCGAAATATATGCATTTCAGCCAAGCCTCGTGAGTGGTGTCTCTACAAATTGAATCATTCTATCCACCAATTCCAATATCCAATCCTATCAATCCTCAAGATTTTTTCAAGAACACTTCTAACTAGCTACCCAGCTCTATCATCTATGTGGACATCTCTCACTAGGGTTGATCTCACAATTTCTCTCTCCGTACAGGGACGTCTGCCTAACCGCTAGGCTAAAGTCAAAGTTAGTGTTGGGATACCATTCCCAAACAACAATATCAAAACACTCACCTCCCAATTCTAAGGTCAAACCCTAGTCGATAGTAAAGGGTTCTCCAAACCCAAGCTCGTATCACTCCGATTTCTAAACTTCGAGCATAGATTTCTCCTATCCATAAATCCAAGGGGTTTGAGTCATTCAGCAAAGTCAATCTTAAGATAATTCCATTCACGATCATATTCGAGTACATATTGGTTCAACGACGCAACTCACAACTCTTAACTCGCAATCCACAATTTGTTCAATAGACCTATCAATCCAAACTTGTATACCTCGAGTACAAAATCCCAAAGTCATAATCCACCGATCAAGTCGCATTGTCGATTTTCCATTCTCAAGTTGCATAACATCAATCATGATTCTTCCATTGTAACATCACTCAAATTTTCAAACCTACATATCATCAATCTCGTATATCTATCTCATCGCACAATCGTAAGATCGCCTGCTATAATTCCCGAGTCATATAATTATCATATCAACGATCATCAACTTTGTCAATATTTTCGTTTCGTATAGTCCGACTATCGTTTATTCATGTATACTTCAAGTTCATCTAATCAAGTAATCCAAACATCTATTATTCTCAAAATCCCAAGTATAGCATCCATCTGAACAGTAACATTTAACACGATCATTATTCCTCAAAATAAAGTAACCCCAAGTTATCGCATATCGAGCTTTGATACGCCTCAATACTATCGATATACATAACCTGACGATCTTCCTTTGTAATGAACTCTGAGTCGTGCAACTGATGCTATCATCCGAACTAGATATACCACAATCTCTTCGACATTCAAGATCAAATTCGATCATTATCCCTTGAACTAGTTATATGATCAACTCGTTCAAACCCAAAATCAACTATGTTCATTTTTCTATCTTAAGTCAACGAGCAACATATATCCCAAATCCTTAGAGTCATTCTCGTATATTCTAATCATTTCCATGCACGCTAACTTCCAATCGTGCTAACTTTTCGTATACGACTCATATCGATTCCTCGACTGAGTCATCCGTCCGTTACACCTTAACTTTTCTTCAATTCAATCTACCTACTCAATCATTTTTGCAATCGTGCCTTTCAGGGCATATCTTTAGTGTCAGGGTTCAAGTCACTAAAGATATGCCCTGGGCGTAGCACCCTCAAATTGTAGGATGGCCCATTACGAACATAGTTGAAAATATTCTTCTGTCGGGAGCTGGAGTCAAGTTTAAAGTGGCCCGTCAACACTCCTCCCTACATAGGGGACAGAAGACAGGTGCACAAATTGGACATCAATTGAACTTCAGAGCATGCACTGTTCGGTGGCCATACACGTCAGCAAGCAAGCTTCAGCATACACTGTGCAGTGGCCATGTGCGTCAACAAGCGAGCGTCAGCATAGGCATTGTTCAGTGGCCATGCACGTCAGTAAGCAAATTTTATCGCAGGCACTATTCAGTGTCCATGTGCGTCAGCAAACAAGCTTTAGCGCAGACACCATTTAGTAGCCAAATGCCAAAGTAAAATTTTATCTCCCAAAAACCCCTATTTATAGGGTGGAGCCACAACAGATAAGACAGAAAAAATGCTTCGGATATAGGGTGGAGCCACAACAGATAAGACAGAAAAATGCTTCGAAACGTATGAAGTTGTGGATTAAAATCATTTTGATTCTCTTCCAAAATACGAGTCATTATCATTAATTTAATAAGAAAGCCTACCTCTAAGAAAACAATGAAGAAAACTTTTCCCTCATCTCTGACTGGTGTTCCTAGGTCGACTCCTCGACCGAATGGTTCCTCCATAGTATGCGAAAGAGACGCCCGATTTCAGAACAATTTATCTTTGCGCTTCAAGACTTGGATCAGTTCCTCTACATAAGACCAAGGTTCACAGTATCGGTATCGGACTATTCCTACGAGTATTGGTATCGGCGATATTGGTAGTATCGGCGGTTTCGGATCGGAGTACCGGATTTTTTGGTATTGAAAAACAATTTTAATAAACTATTTACATTTAAAAACATATATTTTATACATTTAGGCATAATTTAAGTATTTTCAGTGTTATTTCGTAGTACTTTTGAAATTAAACAACATTGTAATCACCCTTAGCGAATGGTTTACATATAATAGATTGATTTTCTTCTTTTACATGTTTTTACAATCTTATTATGCTTTAAACCCTTGATGATTTGTCTTTTTCATTTAATTATCTTTGCCGAATTGATCGGAAAAGAGACCCTCGATGTTGGTATCGGTAAGTATCGGGTATCGGTCGGTATCAGATCGGGACATGCCAAACCGTATCAGTATCGGCCGTATCGGATCGGTATCGGTCGATACTTTAAACCATGCATAAGACAAGTCCGCATTCAGATTCAGCTGACCAAAATCTATCACGTGGCTCGAAACGTGCACGTACTTCCGCAATTGAGAGACATGGAAGACATCGTGTACATCCGATAGTGCAGGCGACAACGCAACCTGATAAGCTACTGGGACGACTCGTTTGAGTATCTCGAAGGGATCCACAAATCTTGGACTCAACTTGCCTTTAGCTCCAAACCTGGTGACTCCTCGCATGGACATTAGTTTCGAAAACAAATGATCACCTTCTAGGAACTCGAGGGGACTCCTCGCTTGGGTAGCTCGAAGGGACCCACAAATCTTGGACTCAACTTACCTTTAGCTCCAAACCAGGTGACTCCTTGCATGGCGTTACTTTCAAAAACATATGATCGCCTTCTAGGAACTCGAGAGGTCATCGATGGGTGTCTGCATAGCTCTTTGTCGACTATGTGCAGTCTTCGGCCTTTTCCAAATGAGCCGGACTTTCTACACTGTCTGTTCTACCAGTTCCGGGCCACGAAGCTGCCGCTCCCTTACTTCATCCCAGCAAATGGGTGATCTGCACTTACGTCCGTACAAGGCTTCGTACTATGCCATATAAATGCTGGACTGGTAGCTATTGTTGTATGCAAATTCCTCTAACGGTAGATGAACGTCCAAACTCGACTTCAAGTCAATTGCGCAGAGCCGTAGTATTTCTTCGAGATTTGATTCACGTTCTCCGTTTGGTCGTCGGTTTGAGGATGGTAACCCGAGCTAACCTTCAACTTAGTACTCAGAGCCGACTGATGGTTACTCCAGAAGCGCGCCAATTGCCCATCCCGATCTAAGACGATGGGTACTTGTACTCCGTACAGTCACACAATCTCGTCAAGGTAAATCTAGGCCAGACGATCGATGCTCCAAGTAACTTTGATGGCAATGAAATGTGCTGACTTGGTTAGTCGATCGACGATGACTCAAACGACATCGTTCTCCCATGGCGTCTTTGGCAAACCAACAATAAATTCAATGCAGAAATGCTCCCACTTCCACTCTGGAATGGCAAGGTTCTGTATCTCCTACCCGGTAAAACCCTATTTATAGGGTGGATCCACAACAGATAAGACAGAAAAATGCTTCAGATCTTAGGAGACATTTCAAAACGTGTGAAGTTGTGGATTAAAATCATTTTGATTCTCTTCCAAAATACGAGTCATTATCATTAATTTAATAAGAGAGCCTACCTCTAAGAAAACAATGAAGAAAACTTTTCTCTCATCTTTGACTCGTATTCCTATGTCGACTCCTCGACCGAATGGTTCCTCCAGAGTTCGCGGACAAGAGAAATTGCCCGATTTCAGAACAATTTATCTTTGCGCTCCAAGACTTGGATTGGTTCCTTAACATAAGACAAGTCCGCATTCAAATTCAGCTGACCAAAATCTACCACGTGGCTCGTAATGTGCACGTACTTCCGCAATTAAGAGACATGGAAGACATCGTGTACATCCGATATTGCAGGCGACAACGCAATCTGATATGCTACTAGGGCGACTCGCTTCAGTATCTCGAAGGGCCCACAAATCTTGGACAACTTGCCTTTACCTCCAAACCAAGTGACTCCTCGCACGGGTGTTACTTTCAAAAACAAGTGATCACCTTCTTGAAACTCGAGGGACCCCATGCTTGAGTATCTAGAAGGGACCCACAAATCTTGGACTCAACTTACCTTTAGCTCCAAAATAGGTGACTCCTCGCATGAGCGTTACTTTCAAAAACATGTGATCGCCTTCTAGGAACTCGAGAGGTCATCGATGGGTGTCTGCGTAGCTCTTTTGTCGACTATATGCAGTCTTCAGCCTTTCCCGAATGAGCCAGACTTTCTGCACGGTCTGTTCTACCAGTTATGGACCATGAATCTGCTGCTCCCCTACTTCATCCCAGCAAAGGGGTGATCTGCACTTATGTCCGTACAAGGCTTCGTACTGTGCCATATGGATGCCGCACTGGTAGCTATTGTTGTTTGCAAATTCCTCTAACGGTAGATGAATGTCCCAACTCGACTTCAAGTCAATTACGCAGAGTCGTAGTATGTCTTCGAGATTTGATTCACGCACTACGTTTGGCCGTCGATTTGAGGATGGTAAGCCGAACTAACCTTCAACTTAGTACTCAGAGCCGACTGAAGGTCTCTAGAAGCACGCCAAAAATTGCCCATCCCGATCTGAGACGATGGGTACTTGCACTCCGTGCAGTCGCACAATCTCGTCAAGGTAAATCTAGGCCAGACGATCGACGCTCTAAGTAACTTTGATGGCAATTAAATGCACTAACTTGGTTAGTCGATCGACGATGACTCAGACGGCGTCGTTCCCCCGTGGCGCCTTTGACAAACCAACAATGAAGTCAATGCAGAAATGCTCTCACTTCCACTCTGGAATGGTAAGGTTCTGCATCTCCCCACCCGGTATCTGGTGCTTAGCTCTCACTTGCTGACAGGCCATGTATTGCGACGCAAAGAGTACCACATCTTCCTTCATCCCGTGCCACAAGAATGTTGTGCGGAGGTCCTTGTACATCTTTGTGCTGTCAGGATGCAAGGAATATTTTGCGTAATACGCCTCTAACATTATCTCTTTTCTGAGTTATGAGTCATCTGGAACACATAGTCGACCCTTCAATCACAGCACGCCGGTCTCATCTTCCGCAAAGTCGGTCGCCTTCCCCCTTGAAATCAGCTTCGCAACTTCTTCAGGTACGGATCGTCCGCTATACAAGACTTCATACGGCGCCATCTGGATGCTAGACTGGTAGTTATTGTTGTATACATATTTTGCTTGCAGTAGATGAACGTCCCAACTCGATTTCAAGTCAATTGTGCAGAGCCATCTTCGAGAACTTAATTTAAGAGCACCATTTGCCCGTCAGTTTGAGGATTATAAGCTGAGCTAAACTTCAACTTAGTACCCAGAGCCGACTGAAGGCTATTCCAGAAGCACGCCAGAAATTGTCCATCCCGATCCGAGACGATGGATACTGGTACTCCATGTAGTCGTACAATCTCGTCAAGGTAAATTTGGGCTAGACGATGGACGTTCCAAGTAACTTTGATAGCAATACGCTGACTTGGTTAGTCGATCGACGATGACCCAGACGGCGTCGTTCTCCCGTGGGGTCTTTGGCAAACCAACAATGAAGTCCATGCAAATATACTCCCACTTCCACTCTGGAATAGCAAGGTTCTGCATCTCCCCGCCCGATCTCTGGTGCTCAGCTTTTACTTGCTGACAGGCCATGCATTGCAACACAAAGAGTTCCATATCTCTCTTCATCTCGTGCCACCAGAATGTTGTGCAGAGGTCCTTGCTGTGTCATGCAGCAATAACTTATCTTTTGTGACTCTAGACCATTCCTGTGCCAACAACAGTAACGTATCGACTAGTGCTTGCCTTTTGGCTCATACCTTGAGACGCAACAACATGGTCGTGTCATAAACTTTGTTCGTGCTTCAATATCCAGGCCGTACCTCACAACTCAACATGACATAACCAACTTAACTTGAACAAAACGTGTTCCATATGTGGGATAGACCGTGGCATACTTCTCATTGAACCAACCGTGGTTCGTGTCTTAAACCAATTGTGTTTTGTGCGACACTGCCGCCCAAGTCATATTCTATATGGCGAGCCTTGAGACTGTAGGAACGTGTGGCTATACCAAGTTGTCGAACCGTGGGACAGTGCCTGCTATCACAACAAGTCGATAGTCTGTGACGTTGCTTTGCTTAACTCAATTCATGTGGTCGAAAGACCGAGTGCCACTTTCAAAACCATCATGGACTGATATCTAGGCAACAAGTTAACCATTTTTCATATTCTACTCAATCTGACTCGGAGCGAAATTATTTCCTTTAGTTATGTGGGTTCGTATCTTTTAATATCAAGCATATTCAGTGCCATAAAAACTTCCAGTTATTAGAATGAAGGTCAAGTTGAGGCAAGTGCACTCAATCTGACTCGGAGCGGAATGAAGTCCAAACACCGTTGCATTTCGATTCCTTCGATTGAACTGAGCGTGACGGGGCATTACATAATACACTACTCAGAAAAAGTTGTCCTCGAAACTTATCGAGCACACACTCTCGACTTATTACTAGATTCAATATTCAATGGTTCTTGCACATACTGTTATGCGTTTCTTCAATCCAAGCCATGCTCGTGCCTTAGTTATTTTTCACATCGAACAACTATATCTCAAAATTGGGGTAACTTATACTCGTCGTGCATACGGACAACTTAGTTATAGGACAAACCACCCGGGCGGTATCCTTAACAATTTTCTGAATCAAAATTTTATGAAGTCATTTGTTCGTCGTCTCCTAGTCAAAATCCAGTGTTACCCCGCTTTAATCGATCTCTGAAACTTGACTTGCAGCAATGCCTCAATCAAATTCGCACGTGTCCATATTGAAACATTTTGCCTACCGCTTTTACTATCTTCCGAAATTATTAATTTCGATTCGCTACACTCAATACACAATGGTTCTTTCGGTCACTCTCGTGTGACATCAACATAATCATCCCGAGTATCCAAGCTAAGCAAATTTGACTTGTTACCTCGAACACGATCAATCAACTTTCCAGTCCATTTCAAATCCAACAATCGCACTACCATCAATATTTTCTTTGAGATACGATTTCAAAAATCCTCGATACCGTTACGTTCCTTTACTCTTACTTGAATTCAATGTATCACTTAGTTGGATCATGCACATATTTAATGCGTCCCCGAAATATATGCATTTCAGCCAAGCCTCGTGATAGAGAATCCATCATTATCACTCAAGTCGGATCATGCACATATTTAAGGCGTCCCCGAAATATATGCATTTCAGCCAAGCCTCGTGAGTAGTGTCTCTACAAATTGAATCATTCTATCCACCAATACCAATATCCAATCCTATCAATCCTCAAGATTTTTTCAAGAACACTTCTAACTAGCTACCCAGCTCTCTCATCTACGTGGACATCTCTCACTAGGGTTGATCTCACAATTTCTCTCTCCGTACAGGGACGTCTGCTTAACCGCTAGGCTAAAGTCAAAGTCAGTGTTGGGATCACCATTCCCAAACAACAATATCAAAACACTCACCTCCCACTTCTAAGGTCAAACCCTAGTCGATAGTACAGGGTCCTCCAAACCTAAGCTCACATCACTCCGATTTTTAAACTTCGAGCATAGATTTCTCCTATCCATAAATCCAAGGGGTTCGAGTCATTCAGCAAAGTCAATCTTAAGATAATTCCATTCACGATCATATTCAAGTACATATTGGTTCAACGACGCAACTCACAACTCTCAACTCGCAATCCATAATTCGTTCAATAGACCTATCAATCCAAACTTGTATACGTCGAGTACAAAATCCCAAAGTCATAATCCACCGATCAAGTCGCATTGTCGATTTTCCATTCTCAAGTCGCATAACATCAATCATGATTCTTCCATTGTAACATCACTCAAATTTTCAAACCTACATATCATCAATCTCGTATATCTATCTCATCGCACAATCGTAAGATCGCCTGCTATAATTCCCGAGTCATATAATTATCATATCAACGATCATCAACTTTGTCAATATTTTTGTTTCGTATAGTCCGACTATCGTTTATTCATGTATACTTCAAGTTCATCTAATCAAGTAATCCAAACATCCATTATTATCAAAATCCCAAGTATAGCATCCTTCTGAACAGTAACATTTAACACGATCATTATTCATCGAATTAAAGTAACCCCAAGTTATCGCATATCGATATTTGATACGCCTCAATACTATCGATGATATACATAACCTGACGATCTTCCTTTGTAATGAACTCTGAGTCGTGTAACTGATGCTATCATCTGCAACTGATGCTATCATCCGAACTAGATATACCACAATCTCTTCGACATTCAAGATCAAATTCGATCATTATCCCTCGAACTAGTTACATGATCAATTCGTTCAAACTAAAAATCAACTATGTTCATTTTTTTATCTTAAGTCAACGAGCAACATATATCCCAAATCCTTAGAGTCATTCTCGTATATTCAAATCATTTCGCATAAAAACATCTCCGTCCATATAGCCCTCCTCTGAACTAGGGCTTATCAGACCAGCACCAACCAGCATATTAAGTAATGGTAGGGTAGCTATACCCGAGAAAACTCTTCGTCTTTCCCACCATGCTTGATTATTCTTGAGGAGAACTCCCTCAACCCTGTAAGGTATCGAAGGCCATGGAAGGGGGGGCCAGACGATGGCCAAATACCATGTTCACGGTCGGTATAATGTGTAACTCCCAAAATCATGTTTGGTAAATTTGAGGATTTTTCTAATTTTTCTTGAATTTAAAACATTGTTTCTTACAAAAAATATAATTTCGATTGAATTAGTTAATTTCGGGTGTTAAAGAATTTTCTCAAATTGAAGAGTATTGTTGGATACTATTTTTGAAATCATTGATTCGATTATTGTAAGAATTTTCTAATGGAAATACATGAAATAATTGTTTTGTTAATCAAACAAATTTTTGTAGTTAAATTCTATTACTACATGATAGTTATATTTGATTTTATTTCTGGTAATTTCTTGATTTCTGTTTTAACTTAAATAGCTTAATGGTGCTAAATAATAGAAAATTGTGTATTTCCAATATTGTTACTGTTTTGTAATTAATTAGTAACCATTAATTATGTTAAAGAATTAATTATTATTTTCGAATTTATTTAATATGATTTTATTGGAGAGAATGGTAATTATTTTATTAACAGTTGAAATTTTGTAATTAGGAAATTTATTTTGAAAACTGTTTTAAATTCTGTTTAACTGCTGATATTTGAAAATCTGTTGGATCCATTGGAGGGAGTGTTTGAAAGTTGGATTTTTAAATCAGTAAATTTTGGAATCTATTCCTATCTGGGAGATTAGACTTTGAATTCTGTCTTGTGAAAATTCTTTTTGAATTTGAATTTTTGAAATCTATTTTTCGTTTGATCTGGTTAAAATTATTTGAAATGTTGGAGGAAATCATTTGGATTTTGAAAAACCTTGTTTGAATTTAATTGCCTCTAACTAATTCTGTTACAATCTATCTAATTTACCCCTAGATCTACTCCTAATTACAGCACTGCCATTTTATTTTACCCCCAGATCTACACGTATTTACCTATTGTGCCACGCACACACACATATTATTTTACTATATATTACACGCAGCCCAATACATTTCTGACAGCACAGTACACCTCACTCAATTCCTCTCTGACACGTCATCTCATCTCTCTCTCCTCTCTTCTCTCTCTCCTCTCTGGAGGAGGCCGAGCCGCCGGAGTTCGACCACCGTCGTCATCGCCGGAGCACCACAGCACCTCGCCGTCACCTCGATCCTCGTGCCACCGCCTCTGTTCTCGAGCCGCGCGCCTTGCTTCGAGCAGTGAGCCATCTCGAAGACCCCGCCATCGCCAGAGCCTTGGAGACAGCGTGCACCGCCATCAGCGTCGCCTCGAGGACTGCACCATCTCGGTTCTCGTGCTGACGCTCGCCCAGAGAGCCACCTCGTTCAGCGCGCCACCGCCATCAGCGCTCGAGCACCGAGCCCGAAGAGACCCCGTCTCGATCCCAGTTCCTCACCGCCGTCCCCAGACCGTGTAGCCGTCGCCGCAGGAGTTCCTCGCCGATCTCGACGAAGCTTCCATCATCGTGTCCAGATCGGACACGGGTCCATCATATCCGCCAAGGAGTCCACGAGCCGTCGCCATCGTTGCTGCTCGGACCTCAGCGCCTCGCCGCAGTGGATCGACTTCCTCTTCAGGCTGGTAAGCTTTCGTTCTTTCTTGACCCTTCTTCTTTTCTGGTACTGGATATTAGGGTTTCATTTTGGGGCTGTGGGGAGTCTAACCTAGGGTTTCCGAACTAGAAGACGAAGTGGAGAGTAATATTTAGGGTTAGGGTTTCCTAAACCTAACCTAAGGTTGTGGAAGCTCGGGAAGACCTAGAGATCTAGGGTTTCTGACTAGATTTGGGACTAGGGTTTTGTGGGCCATGGCTGGATAATTAGGGTTTCGACCTAGATCTAGGGTTAGGGCTGGAGCTGAGGAAGAAGATGGCCAGATCTAGGGTTCTGATCTAGAGTTTTGGGGCCATGGAGAAGAACTACTAGGGTTTCGGGTTAGGTTGAAGAGGGAAGAAGAAGCTGGAGGAGGAAGACGAAGAAGTGTTAGGGTTAGGGTTTACTCGGGGTAGCCGGAGAAGGCGAGTTCTCTCGCCGGAGCAGATGAAGTTTCGTCGGAGAAGACGATGACACGTCAGCTCTTCTCTCGACTCTTCGGTGGATTTAGAAGAATCCAGTGAATGAGAAGAGAGAATGAGAAATGAGAATTAATATCTGATGAAGAATAGGCCGGGTCGCTGGGCCACAGTCGATGGGCTGTTTGATTTAAGAATAAAATTAAGTTTTATTTTATTGTTAACAGAGAGGTCGGGCTGAGTCTTTGGCCGAGAGGAATTGGGCTCTGGGCCAGTGAGCGGGCAGAGTTTTCGGGCTGATTGTTTAAATAATATTAAGTTTAGTTATTAGTAAATAGGCTGGGTTTGTGGGCTGTAACAGAGTTGGGCTGGGCTTAACAGGAAAGGCTGATTTTTATTAATTGTTTAATTCCTGTTAACTAGTATTAGTGTAGTTATCAGTTATTTTTCCTCATATAAACTGTAGATAAATAATTGTTAATTTCTAGTAATTCACTAGATACACTTTAAAGTATTTTTATTTCTTAATAGTCATTTAAAATATTTACTGCTGGTTTATATATATAATTGATGATTTAACTAGTAAATATGTCTTTAAGCCAAAGCTATTTTTTATAAAGTCTACTAAATTATTTTCATAGTAGTTAATTAGTTTATAGTTAGCAATATTCAAGTTTGATTAATAATTTCTTATAAATGTATGTTTTGTTAAAAATAATATTTATGTTTTAGTATGTATTTTCCTGCTAATTAATTATAGTAAATCAAAAGTATTTATGAAAACCTTATAAAGTTATAATATATTTGTATTTATGGTGATTAAAACTATAATGTTTTCTAAAATATAGTTAAGGATATTTGAAGCTATATATATATATATATATAAATGTTAACTAGTATATGAATAGTTAGTAATATAGTTGGCTATTGGTCATTATTCAAAACCCTAAATAACTTGTACAAATATAACAGGTGAATCATTGCAACCATGCAGTACTATTCTCGTGCAACCAAACCGAGGCAAGTACACTGACTTGACTTGTACCTTGTTTTCTGTCTTACCTTCATGTGTCATGTTCTCATATCGGACACGAATTACACACGATTGTCTTGTTCCATTGTTCATTGCTTGTGCGTCATTATTTATTGCGGGGATTGGGGAAAATATTAGCTTTTGTGTGACCACACCCAACATAGGTATTGTAGATAGCCTAATAGTACACGTCACGTACGATGAAGCCGTACCTTGTAGAATTGACTCATTGCCTCATTGATTGATTGATTGCTCCTAAGCCGGTCACACATTAGTTTTAATATTTCAAAATGGTCACAATTGCATATTGATTGTCGTGATTGATTGCCTTATACATTGATAGCCGTGTTCATTGTCTAGCATATTGATTGTCATCCTTTACCTGCAGTTTTACATTTCATTTCTGGTACCGAAGTTCAGTTTCATTTCATGTTCTAGTTTTCTGGTATTCTAGTTTCACCTTGTACTCTGGATCACAGATTACATTGTATATTGTCTGGTCAGGGTTGTACTTTGCTCCTTTCCTGATATGATCGTTGCAGGTGAGTGAGAGATTACATGGAGCTGGTGATTGCTTGGATATTGCAGCTTTTTATTTCAGTTTATTTTTCTGGAGATTGTATCTTAGAGATTCATTATTGTGTATTATTTTATTGGACCGGATTTGTCTCCGGCTGAGTTTGCATTTTAAAACATTTGATGGATATTGGTGATTTCTGCGAACGTTATAAAAGCTGTGTTTGGTTTACATTACATTGTGACTGTGAGTTTTTTTAGTATTGTACAGCTTACTTCGTCGTGTCCAACGACGAAGGCTGGACATGTCCGACTCGTATCCGATTATTCGGGAGCGGGGCGTGACATAATGAGATTCCTACTCATTCTATCGACAACCCCGGAACCCCCGGGACCACACAGGTGCGTAGCCATATCATCTCGACTGCGGCCAATAATGCCTTCAGAGACATGGCGCACAAATTATGGCAAAAATAACTATAGATCTTGGACGTTGGATGCCCTCAGCATCCACCTCAGGGCTCTTCTCCCAGGCCGCTGCCATTAGCGCGTCTACCGCCTCAGGTGTGTGTACCCCGCGAGTAGAAATGTGGATCGGGTTCGGCCGTTGGGACCACACAGGTGCGTAGCCATATCATCTCGAAGGCGGCCAATACTGCCTTCGGAGACAAGGTGCACAAATTATGGCAAAAGTAACTATAGATCTTGGAGGTTGGATGCCCCTCAGCATCCACCTCGGGGCTCTTCTCCCCAGCCGCTGCCATTAGCGCGTCTACCGCCTCAGGTGTGTGTACCCCGTGAGTAGAAATGTGGATCGGGTTCGGCCGTTGGGACCACACAGGTGCGTAGCCATATCATCTCGAAGGCGGCCATTACTGCCTTCGAAGACATGGCGCACAAATTATGGCAAAAATAACTATATATCTTGGAGGTTGGATGCCCCTCGGCATCTACCTCGGGGATCTTATCCCCCGCCGATACCATTAGTGCATCTACCGCCTCAGGTGTGTGTACCCCGCGAGTGGAAATGTGGATATGCTTCGGACGTCGGGACCACACAGGTGCGTAGCCATATCATCTCGAAGGCGGCCAATACTGCCTTCGGAGATAAGGCGCACAAATTATGGCAAAAATAACTATAGATCTTGGAGGTTGGATGCCTCTCAGCATCCACCTCGGTGCTCTTCTCCCCCGCCACTGCCATTAGCGCGTCTACCGCCTCAGGTGTGTGTACCCCGCGAGTAGAAATGTGGATATGCTTCGACCGTCGGGACCACACAGGTGCGTAGCCAGATCATCTCGAAGGCGGCCAATACTGCCTTCGGAGACAAGGCGCACAAATTATGGAAAAAATAACTATAGAACTTGGAGGTTGGATGCCCCTCAGCATCCACCCCGGGGCTCTTCTCCCCCGTCGCTGCCATTAGCACGTCTACTGCCTCAGGTGTGTGTACTCCGCGAGTAGAAATGTGGATCTTCTTCGACCCCGCAACATGCTGAGTGAAGACATAATCCCTCGAAGAAGAAAATGGGAAATTTTTTGGGCATCCTTGCGCTGATGATGGCATAACAATTCCTTGTACACCTCCATCATTGCGGGCTTCTTCTCTTCGAGACCTACCAACTCCTCCTTGCAAGGAGTGTACTCTTCGTACGGCTTATCGCCCCAGGGGAGTCTCGAGATTGCATACATCTCATGAAGCGCCAAACCCGATTCGCCTCTGGGAGTATAGAAAGTCCCAGTATGATGGTTGTACATTTCCAGCAGAGCTAGAAACATATGTTTATTTATCTCCATGCCTTACTGGGTGGCCCGAATGGCATAATATAGGCCAATGCCCTTGAGCTCCATTTCATATTGCTTCAACATCCACAACGTCAAGTCATGCCACTTGGTCGCAGGATGAACCCAGCCCTCGGTGCGAAAGGCCCCATCGGGTACAAGACCTCCTCGGCGAGAAGGCGGTTGGCAAAAGTTGAGGCCCTGAAAGGCATAGTGTCAGGGTTCAAGTCACTAAAGATATGCCCTGGGCGTAGCACCCTCAAATTGTAGGATGGCCCATCACGAACATAGTTGAAAATATTCTTCTGCCGGGAGCTGGAGTCAAGTTTAAAGTGGCCCGTCAACACTCCTCCCTACATAGGGGACAGAAGACATATGCACAAATTGGACACCAATTGAACTTCAGAGCATGCACTGTTCAGTGGCCATGCACGTCAGCAAGCAAGCTTCAGCATACACTGTGCAGTGGCCATGTGCGTCAACAAGCGAGCGTCAGCATAGGCATTGTTCAGTGGCCATTCACGTCAGCAAGCAAATTTTAGCACAGGCACTATTCAGTGTCCATGTGCGTCAGCAAACAAGCTTTAGCGCAGACACCATTTAGTAGCCAAATGCCAAAGTAAAATTTTATCTCCCAAAAACCCCTATTTATAGGGTGGAGCCACAACAGATAAGACAGAAAAATGCTTCGAAACGTATGAAGTTGTGGATTAAAATTATTTTGATTCTCTTCCAAAATACGAGGAGTCATTATCATTAATTTAATAAGAGAGCCTACCTCTAAGAAAAAATAAAGAAAACTTTTTCCTCATCTCTGACTGGTGTTCCTCGGTCGACTCCTCGGCCGAATGGTTCCTCCAGAGTACGCGGACGAGATGCCCGATTTCAGAACAATTTATCGTTGCGCTTCAAGACTTGGATCAGTTCCTCTACATAAGACCAAGGTTCACAGTATCGGTATCGGACTATTCCTACGAGTATTGGTATCGGCGATATTGGTAGTATCGGCGGTTTCGGATCGGAGTACCGGATTTTTTGGTATCGAAAAAAATAATTATTAATAAACTATTTACATTTAAAAACATATATTTTATACATTTAGGCATAATTTAAGTATTTTCAGTATTATTTCGTAGTATTTTTGAAATTAAACAACATTGTAATCACCCTTAGCGAATGGTTTACATATAATAGATTGATTTTCTTCTTTTACATGTTTTTACAATCTTATTATACTTTAAACCCTTGATGATTTGTCTTTTTCATTTAATTTTCTTTGCTGAATTGACCGAAAAAGAGACCCTCAATGTTGGTATCGGTAAGTATCGGGTATCGGTCGGTATCGGTTCGGGACATGCCAAACCGTATCAGTATCGGTCGTATCGGATCGGTATCGGCCGATACTTTAAACCATGCATAAGACAAGTCCGCATTCAGATTCAGCTGACCAAAATCTATCACGTGGCTCGAAACATGCACGTACTTCCGCAATTGAGAGACATGGAAGACATCGTGTACATCCGATAGTGCAGGCGACAACGCAACCTGATAAGCTACTGGGATGACTCGTTTGAGTATCTCGAAGGGATCCACAAATCTTGGACTCAACTTGCCTTTAGCTCCAAACCTGGTGACTCCTCGCATGGACATTACTTTCAAAAACAAGTGATCACCTTCTAGGAACTCGAGGGGACTCCTCGCTTGGGTAGCTCGAAGGGACCCACAAATCTTGGACTCAACTTACCTTTAGCTCCAAACCAGGTGACTCCTGGCATGGGCGTTACTTTCAAAAACATATGATCGCCTTCTAGGAACTCGAGAGGTCATCGATGGGTGTCTGCATAGCTCTTTGTCGACTATGTGCAGTCTTCGGCCTTTCCCAAATGAGCTGGACTTTCTACACTGTCTGTTCTACCAGTTCTGGGCCACGAAGGGACCCACAAATCTTGGACTCAACTTACCTTTAGCTCCAAACCAGGTGACTCCTTGCATGGGCGTTACTTTCAAAAACATATGATCGCCTTCTAGGAACTCGAGAGGTCATCGATGGGTGTCTGCATAGCTCTTTGTCGACTATGTGCAGTCTTCGGCCTTTCCCAAATGAGCCGAACTTTCTACACTGTCTGTTCTACCAGTTCCGGGCCACGAAGCTGCCACTCCCCTACTTCATCCCAGCAAATGGGTGATCTGTACTTACGTCCGTACAGGCTTTGTACTATGCCATATAAATGCTGGACTGGTAGCTATTGTTGTATGCAAATTCCTCTAACGGTAGATGAACGTCCAAACTCGACTTCAAGTCAATTGCGCAGAGCCGTAGTATATCTTCGAGATTTGATTCACGTACTCCGTTTGGTCGTCGGTTTGAGGATGGTAACCCGAGCTAACCTTCAACTTAGTACTCAGAGCCGACGAATGGTTACTCCAGAAGCGCGCCAAAAATTGCCCATCCGATCTAAGACGATGGGTACTTACACTCCGTGCAGTCGCACAATCTCGTCAAGGTAAATCTAGGCCAGACGATCGATGCTCCAAGTAACTTTGATGGCAATGAAATGCGCTGACTCGGTTAGTCGATCGACGATGACTCAAATGGCATCGTTCTCCCATGGCGTCTTTGGCAAATCAACAATGAAGTCAATGCAGAAATGCTCCCACTTCCTCTCTGGAATGGCATGGTTCTGTATCTCCCACCCGGTATCTGGTGCTCAGCTCTCACTTGCTGACAAGCCATATATTGAGACACAAAGAGTACCACATCTTCCTTCATCACCTGCCACCAGAATGTTGTGTGAAGGTCTTTATACATCTTTATGCTGTCAGGATGCAAGGAATATTTTGCGTAATGCGCCTCCAACATTATCTCATTTCTGAGTTATGAGTCATCTAGAACACAGTCGACCCTTCAATCACAGCACGCCGGTCTCATCTTCCGCAAAGTCGGTCGCCTTCCACGTTGAAATCAGCTTCGCATCTTCTTCAGGTACGAATCGTCCACTATACAAGACTTCATATGGCGCCATCTGGATGCTAGACTGGTAGCTATTGTTGTATGCATATTTCGCTAGCGGTAGATGAACGTCACATCTCAATTTCAAGTCAATTGTACAGAACCGTCTTCGAGAATTTAATTTACGCGCTCCGTTTGACCATCGGTTCGAGGATTGTAAGCTGAGCTAAACTTCAACTTAGTACCCAGAGCCGACTGAAGGCTATTCCAGAAGCACGCCAGAAATTGTACATCCCAATCCGAGACGATGGATACCGGTACTCCATGTAGTCGTACAATCTCGTCAAGGTAAATTTGGGCTAGACGATGGAAGTTCCAAGTAATTTGATAGCAATGTGCTGACTTGGTTAGTCGATCGACGATGACCCAGAAGGCGTCGATCCTCCGTGGGGTCTTTGGCAAACCAACAATGAAGTCCATGCAGATATACTCCCACTTCCACTCTGGAATAGTAAGGTTCTGCATCTCCCCGCCCGATCTCTGGTGCTCAGCTTTTACTTGCTGACAGGCCATGCATTGCAACACAAAGTGTGCCACATCTCTCTTCATCTCGTGCCACCAGAATGTTGTGCAGAGGTCCTTGCTGTGTCGTGCAACAATAACTTATCTTTTGTGACTCTAGACCATTCCTGTGCCAAAAACAGTAACGTATCGACTCGTGCTTGCCTTTTGGCTCATACCTTGAGACGCAACAACATGGTCGTGTCATAAACTTTGTTCGTGCTTCAATATCCAGGCCGTACCTCACAACTCAACATGACATAACCAAACTTAACTTGAACAAAACGTGTTCCATATGTGGGATAGACCGTGGCTTACTTCTCATCGCACAATCGTAAGATCGCCTGCTATAATTCCCGAGTCATATAATTATCATATCAACGATCATCAACTTTGTCAATATTTTCGTTTCGTATAGTCCGACTATCGTTTATTCATGTATACTTCAAGTTCATCTAATCAAGTAATCCAAACATCCATTATTATCAAAATCCCAAGTATAGCATCCATCTGAACAGTCACATTTAACACGATCATTATTCCTCGAATTAAAGTAACCCCAAGTTATCGCATATCGATCTTTGATACGCCTCAATACTATCGATGATATACATAACCTGACGATCTTCCTTTGTAATGAACTATGAGTCGTGCAACTGATGCTATCATCCAAACTAGATATACCACAATCTCTTCGATATTCAAGATCAAATTCGATCATTATCACTCGAACTAGTTACATGATCAATTCGTTCAAACCCAAAATCAACTATGTTCATTTTTCTATCTTAAGTCAACGAGCAACATACATCCCAAATCCTTAAAGCCATTCTCGTATATTCAAATCATTTCCATGCACGCTAACTTCCAATCGTGCTAACTTTTCGTATACGACTCATATCGATTCCTCGACTGAGTCATCCGTCCGTTACACCTTAACTTTTCTTCAATTCAATCTACCTACTCAATCATTTTTGCATTTCGTACTTTTGTAATCCCAATCCGGTGTACGTCGTTTCTAGTTCGCTTAAATCAAGTCATTAAAAACGTCAATATTACAACTTACTCAATGACACTCAATCAAAGGTTTTGCATACCGCAATGCATGACAATAGACTCATTGGGAAAGACGTAGAGTTTCCCTGGATAGAGCTACCCTACTATTACTTAATGTGTTGGTTGGTGCTGCACTATCCTGGTTTGACGAACCCTGGTTCAGAGAAGGGTACAAACTCCCTTCATAACCCAAACAAGCACTTGGATTTTCCATCATCAGTTGGTTGTAACCAAACTGACGAGCAAATCGACTCGGCATATAGGATTCCAAGAGTACGTGATTCTTGTTGCTATATACCAAGTGCGATGGCCGGATCGAGTGCAACCAATAGAAGGCTCCTGGCGTCAGGGCAGTCACTTGCTCACCCTTATCCTCCAAAATGTCGCCAGTAAAGAACCCCGAGTACGTGGGAGGGACCCTGAAGAAGTCAAACCCGTTCAGATGCCCCAACATCCATCGACAAACGGGGACACCTATGTGATGCCACTTCTTTCGTCGGTAGCGTCGCATAAAAACATCTCCGTCCATATAACCCTCCTCTGAACTAGGGCTTATCAGACCAGCACCAACCAGCATATTAAGTAATGGTAGGGTAGCTATACCCGGGAAAACTCTTCGTCTTTCCCACCGTGCTTGATTATTCTTGAGGAGAACTCCCTCAACCCTGTAAGGTATCGAAGGCCATGGAGGGGGGGGGGGCAGACGATGGCCAAATACCATATTCACGGCCGGTATAATGAGATTCCTACTCATTCTACCGACGGCCCCGGAACCCCCGGGACCACACAGGTGCGTAGCCATATCATCTCGACTGCGGCCAATACTGCCTTCAGAGACATGGCGCACAAATTATGGCAAAAATAACTATAGATCTTAGAGGTTGGATGCCCTCAGCATCCACCTCGGGGCTCTTCTCCCAGGCCGCTGCCATTAGCGCGTCTACCGCCTCAGGTGTGTGTACCCCGCGAGTAGAAATGTGGATCGGGTTCGGCCGTTGGGACCACACAGGTGCGTAGCCATATCATCTCGAAGGCGGCCAATACTGCCTTCGGAGACAAGGTGCACAAATTATGGCAAAAATAACTATAGATCTTGGAGGTTGGATGCCCCTCAGCATCCACCTCGGGGCTCTTCTCCCCCGCCGCTGCAATTAGCGCGTCTACCGCCTCAGGTGTGTGTACCCCGCGAGTAGAAATGTGGATCGGGTTCGGCCATTGGGACCACACAGGTGCGTAGCCATATCATCTTGAAGGTACTGCCTTCGGAGACATGGCGCACAAATTATGGCAAAAATAACTACATATCTTGGAGGTTGGATGCCCCTCAGCATCTACCTCGGGGATCTTCTCCCCCGCCGATACCATTAGCGCATCTACCGCCTCAGGTGTGTGTACCCCGCGAGTGGAAATGTGGATATGCTTCGACCGTCGGGACCATACAGGTGCGTAGCCATATCATCTCGAAGGCGGCCAATACTGCCTTCGGAGACAAGGCGCACAAATTATGGAAAAAATAACTATAGATCTTGGAGGTTGGATGCCCCTCAGCATCCACCTCGGGGCTCTTCTCCCCCGCCGCTGCCATTAGCACGTCTACTGCCTCAGGTGTGTGTACTCCGCGAGTAGAAATGTGGATCTTCTTCGACCACGCAACATGCTGAGTGAAGACATAATCCCTCTAAGCAGAAAATGGGAAATTTTTTGGGCATCCTTGCGGTGACATACTTGATGATGGCATAACAATTCCTTGTACACCTCCATCATTGCGGGCTTCTTCGCTTCGAGACCTACCAACTCCTCCTTGCAAGGAGTGTACTCTTTGTACGGCTCGTCGCCCCAGGGGAGTCTCGAGATTGCATACATCTCATGAAGCGCCAAACCCGATTCGCCTCTGGGAGTATAGAAAGTCCCGGTACGATGGTTGTACATTTCCAGCAGAGCTAGAAACATATGTTGATTTATCTCCATGCCTTACTGGGTGGCCCGAATGGCATAATATAGGCCAATGCCCTTGAGCTCCATTTCATATTGCTTCAACATCCACAACGTCAAGTCATGCCACTTGGTCGCAGGATGAACCTAGCCCTCGGCGCGAAAGGCCCCATCGGGTACGAGACCTCCTCGGCGAGAAGGCGGTTGGCGAAAGTTGAGGCCCTGAAAGGCATAGTGTCAGGGTTCAAGTCACTAAAGATATTCCCTGGGCGTAGCACCCTCAAATTGTAGGATGGCCCATCACGAACATAGTTGAAAATATTCTTCTGTCGGGAGCTGGAGTAAAGTTTAAAGTGGCCCATCAACACTCCTCCCTGCATAGGGGACAGAAGACAGGTGCACAAATTGGACACCAATTGAACTTCAGAGCATGCACTGTTCAGTGGCCATGCACGTCAGCAAGGAAGCTTCAGCATACACTGTGCAGTGGCCATGTGCGTCAACAAGCGAGCGTCAGCATAGGCATTGTTCAGTGGCCATGCATGTCAGCAAGCAAATTTCAGCGCAGGCACTATTCAGTGTCCATGCGCGTCAGCAAACAAGCTTTAGCGCAGACACCATTTAGTAGCCAAATGCCAAAGTAAAATTTTATCTCCCAAAAACCCCTATTTATAGGGTGGAGCCACAACAGATAAGACAGAAAAACGCTTCGGATATAGGGTGGAGCCACAACAGATAAGACAGAAAAATGCTTTGAAACTTATGAAGTTGTGGATTAAAATCATTTTGATTCTCTTCCAAAATACGAGTCATTATCATTAATTTAATAAGAGAGCCTACCTCTAAGAAAACAATGAAGAAAACTTTTCCCTCATCTCTGATTGGTGTTCCTAGGTCGACTCCTCGACCGAATGGTTCCTCCAGAGTACGCGGACGAGACGCCCGATTTCAGAACAATTTATCTTTGCGCTTCAAGACTTGGATCAGTTCCTCTACATAAGACCAAGGTTCACAGTATCGGTATCGGACTATTCCTACGAGTATTGGTATCGGCGATATTGGTAGTATCGGCGGTTTCGGATCGGAGTACCGAATTTTTTGGTATCGAAAAAAATAATTATTAATAAACTATTTACATTTAAAAACATATATTTTATACATTTAGGCATAATTTAAGTATTTTCAGTATTATTTCGTAGTACTTTTGAAATTAAACAACATTGTAATCACCCTTAGCGAATGGTTTACATATAATAGATTGATTTTCTTCTTTTACATGTTTTTACAATCTTATTATGCTTTAAACCCTTGATGATTTGTCTTTTTCATTTAATTTTATTTGCCAAATTGACCGGAAAAGAGACCCTCAATGTTGGTATCGGTAAGTATCGGGTATCGGTCGGTATCGGATCGGGACATGCCAAACCGTATCAGTATCGGCCGTATCGGATCGGTATTGGCCGATACTTTAAACCATGCATAAGACAAGTCCGCATTCAGATTCAGCTGACCAAAATCTATCACGTGGCTCGAAACGTGCACGTACTTCCGCAATTGAGAGACATGGAAGACATCGTGTACATCCGATAGTGCAGGCGACAACGCAACCTGATAAGCTACTGGGACGACTCGTTTGAGTATCTCGAAGGGATCCACAAATCTTGGACTCAACTTGCCTTTAGCTCCAAACCTGGTGACTCCTCGTATGGACATTACTTTCAAAAACAAATGATCACCTTCTAGGAACTCGAGGGGACTCCTTGCTTGGGTAGCTCGAAGGGACCCATAAATCTTGGACTCAACTTACCTTTAGCTCCAAACCAGGTGACTCCTTGCATGGGCGTTACTTTCAAAAACATATGATCGCCTTCTAGGAACTCGAAAGGTCATCGATGGGTGTCTGCATAGCTCCTTGTCGACTATGTGCAGTCTTCGGCCTTTCCCAAATGAGCCGGACTTTCTACACTGTCTGTTCTACCAGTTCCGGGCCACGAAGCTGCCGCTCCCCTACTTCATTCCAGCAAATGGGTGATCTGCACTTACGTCCGTACAAGGCTTCGTACTATGCCATATAAATGCTGGACTGGTAGCAATTGTTGTATGTAAATTCCTCTAACGGTAGATGAACGTCCAAACTCGACTTCAAGTCAATTGTGCAGAGCCGTAGTATGTCTTCGAGATTTGATTCACGTACTCCGTTTGGTCGTCGGTTTGAGAATGGTAACCCGAGCTAACCTTCAACTTAGTACTCAGAGCCGACTGATGGTTACACCAGAAGCGCGCCAAAAATTGCCCATCCTGATCTAAGACGATGGGTACTTGCACTCCGTGCAGTCGCACAATCTCGTCAAGGTAAATCTAGGCCAGACGATCGACGCTCCAAGTAACTTTGATGGCAATGAAATACGTTGACTTGGTTAGTCGATCGACGATGACTCAAACGGCGTCGTTCTCCCATGGCGTCTTCGGCAAACCAACAATGAAGTCAATGCAGAAATGCTCCTACTTCCACTCTGGAATGGCAAGTATCTCCCACCCGGTATCTGGTGCTCAGCTCTCACTTGCTGACAGGCCATGTATTGCGACACAAAGAGTACCACATCTTCCTTCATCCCGTGCCACCAGAATGTTGTGTGGAGGTCTTTATACATCTTTGTGCTGTCAGGATACAAAGAATATTTTGCGTAATGCGCCTCCAACATTATCTCATTTCTGAGTTATGAGTCATCTAGAACACAGTCGACCCTTCAATCACAGCACGCCGGTCTCATCTTCCGCAAAGTCGGTCGCATCTTCTTTAGGTACGAATCGTCCGCTATACAAGACTTCATATGGCGCCATCTGGATGCTAAACTGGTAGCTATTGTTGTATGCATATTTTGCTAGCGGTAGATGAACGTCACATCTCAATTTCAAGTCAATTGTACAGAGCCGTCTTCGAGAATTTAATTTACGCGCTCCGTTTGACCGTCGATTCGAGGATTGTAAGCTGAGCTAAACTTCAACTTAGTACCCAGAGCCGACTGAAGGCTATTCCAGAAGCACGCCAGAAATTATCCATCCCGATCCGAGACAATGGATATTGGTACTCCATGTAGTCGTACAATCTCTTCAAGGTAAATTTGGGCTAGACGATGGACGTTCCAAGTAACTTTGATAGCAATGCGCTGACTTGGTTAGTCGATCGACGATGACCCAGACGGCGTCGTTCCCCCGTGGGGTCTTTGGCAAACCAACAATAAAGTCCATGCAGATATACTCCCACTTCCACTCTGGAATAGCAAGGTTCTGCATCTCCCCGCACGATCTCTGGTGCTCAGCTTTTACTTGCTGACAGGCCATGCATTGCAACACAAAGAGTGCCACATCTCTCTTCATCTCGTGCCACCAGAATGTTGTGCAGAGGTCCTTGTTGTGTCGTGCAGCAATAACTTATCTTTTGTGACTCTAGACCATTCATGTGCCAACAACAGTAACGTATCGACTCGTGCTTGCCTTTTGGCTCATACCTTGAGACGCAACAACATGGTCGTGTCATAAACTTTGTTCGTGCTTCAATATCCAGGCCGTACCTCACAACTCAACATGACATAGCCAAACTTAACTTGAACAAAACGTGTTCCATATGTGGGATAGACCGTGGCATACTTCTCATTGATCCAACCGTGGTCCGTGCCTTAAACCAATTGTGTTTCGTACGACACTGCCGCCCAAGTCATATCCTATATGGCGAGCCTCGAGACTGTAGGAACGTGTGGCTATACCAAGTCGTCGAATCGTGGGACAGTGCCTGCTATCACAACAAGTCGATAGTCTGTGACGTTGCTTTGCTTAACTCAATTCATGTGGTCGAAAGACCGAGTGCCACTTTGAAAACCATCGTGGACTGATATCTAGGCAACAAGTTAACCATTTTTCATGTTCTACTCAATCTGACTCGGAGCGGAATTACGCCCTTTAGTTATGTGGGTTCGTATCTTTTAATATCAAGCATATTCAGTGCCATGAAAACTTCCAGTTATTAGAATGAAGGTCAAGCTGAGGCAAGTTCACTCAATCTGACTCGGAGCGGAATGAAGTCCACACACCATTGCGTTTCGATTCCATCGATTGAACTGAGCGTGACGGGGCATTACATAATACACTACTCAGAAAAAGTTGTCCTCGAAACTTATCGAGCACACACTCTCGACTTATTACTAGATTCAATATTCAATGGTTCTTGCACATACTGTTATGCGTTTCTTCAATCCAAGCCATGCTTGTGCCTTAGTTATTTTTCACATCGAACAACTATATCTCAAAACTGGGGTAACTTATACTCGTCGTGAACATGGACAACTTAGTTCTAGGACAAACCACCCGGGCGGTATCCTTAACAATTTTCTGAATCAAAATTTTATGAAGTCATTTGTTCGTCGTCTCCTAGTCAAAACCCAGTGTTACCCCTCTTTAATCGATCTCTGAAACCTGACTTGCAGCAATGCCTCAATCAAATTCGCACGTGTCCATATTGAAACATTTTGCCTACCGATTTTACTATCTTCCAAAATTATTAATTTCGATTCGCTACACTCAATACACAATGGTTCTTTCGGTCACTCTAGTGTGACATCAACATAATCATCCCGAGTATCCAAGCTAAGCAAATTCGACTTGTTTACCTCGAACACGATCAATCAACTTTCCAGTCCATTTCAAATCCAACAATCGCACTACCATCAATATTTTCTATGAGATACGATTTCAAAAATCCTCGATACCGTTTCGTTCCTTTACTCTTACTTGAATTCAATGTATTACTTAGTTGGATCGTGCACATATTTAAGGCATCCCCGAAATATATGTATTTCAGCCAAGCCTCGTGATAGAGAATCCATCATTATCACTCAAGTCGGATCATGCACATATTTAAGGCGTCCCCGAAATATATACATTTCAGCCAAGCCTCGTGAGTGGTGTCTCTACAAATTGAATCATTCTATCCACCAATACCAATATCCAATCCTATCAATCCTCAAGATTTTTTCAAGAACACTTCTAACTAGCTACCCAGCTCTATCATCTACGTGGACATCTCTCACTAGGGTTGATCTCACAATTTCTCTCTCCGTACAGGGACGTCTGCCTAACCGCTAGGCTAAAGTCAAAGTCAGTGTTGGGATCACCATTGCCAAACAACAATATCAAAACACTCACCTCCTAATTTTAAGGTCAAACCCTAGTCGATAGTACAGGGTCCTCCAAACCCAAGCTCGCATCACTCCGATTTCTAAACTTCGAGCATAGATTTCTCCTATCCATAAATCCAAGGGGTTCGAGTCATTCAGCAAAGCCAATCTTAAGATAATTCCATTCACGATCATATTCGTGTACATATTGGTTCAACGACGCAACTCACAACTCTCAACTCGCAATCCACAATTCGTTCAATAGACCTATCAATCCAAACTTGTATACCTCGAGTACAAAATCCCAAAGTCATAATCCACCGATCAAGTCGCGTTGTCGATTTTTCATTCTCAAGTCGCATTGTCGATTTTTTATTCTTAAGTCGCATAACATCAATCATGATTCTTCCATTGTAACATCACTCAAATTTTCAAACCTAAATATCATCAATCTCGTATATCTATCTCATCGCACAATCGTAAGATCGCCTGCTATAATTCCCGAGTCATATAATTGTCATATCAACGATCATCAACTTTGTCAATATTTTCGTTTTGTATAGTCCGACTATCGTTTATTCATGTATACTTCAAGTTCATCTAATCAAGTAATCCAAACAACCATTATTATCAAAATCCCAAGTATAGCATCCATCTGAACAGTAATATTTAACACGATCATTATTCATCGAATTAAAGTAACCCCAAGTTATCGCATATCGATCTTTGATACGCCTCAATTCTATCGATGATATACATAACCTGACGATCTTCCTTTGTAATGAACTCTGAGTCGTGCAACTGATGCTATCATCCGAACTAGATATACCACAATCTTGGGAGTGTGCAACGTTTTCTACGTCACAGCTCAGACGTTACATTTCGGATCCGAGTCACATTTTGGATAATTCAGAACTGAAGATTGGAATCAACCTTTCAGTGCCAGAGAAATCAGTTGCAAGTCTAGTCAGAGATGAGAAGAAATCAGATTTTGAGCCATCACTTAAACTCCTATTTTCTTATCTTTTCGTTTTAAACTTGACTGATGCTGACGAAGTTAGCCTAGTTTTGCAAGCTACCTCTTTATCAAGCTTGATCATGACAGTATTTTATTGGGTGCACCCACTAATATATTGTCTAATCAGGACCGGTGCATGATGGTCTGATCAACCTCGTGTATTTTGGTTCGTTTTTTTGTATTCTTTCTGCATGGATGTCACCATAAATGAAACTTGCCCCTAAACTGTCTCATCCATGACTGCCTTGGAAATCCTTATGGTTGGACCTGAGTTACGGGCGCAGTACCCGTACATGTTTGTCTTTCCTACCTTACTTTAAATTTCGAGGACGAAATTTTCTAAGGAGGGAAGATTGTGAAACCCATTGTTTGTAAATATATATTAAATAATGTTTCATTAACGTTTTCAAATTATTATTATTATTAAATATTATTATTAATTATTTTGGGTGAAAAAGGATTTTTGAAAAATTATATCAACTTAGATTTTTGATTTCGGACCCAGACCCGAGTCCGAACCCAGACCCAGGCCTGAGCCCGAACCCAATTTTATTTTCCCTTCCTATTAAATCTGACTTGGTTTAAATTAAAAAAAAACATATTTGGTGAGCTGGTCCCGATGGACCAGCACCTACAATCTTCTCTCACACGTTCTATTACTCACCCCCTCATTTCCGTAACTCCTCAAACCCCTCACTTTCCTCCCCTACGGTTACTCCCAGCTCACCACAGAACCACCCCCACTCCTCTATTAACTCCCCTCACTTTCTCCACGTTCCTACTCACCCCCTTCTCTGAGATCAACTCAAAATCTCTCACTCTCTTCTTCTCTCAATCACTCTCAAATCTCTCCCTCTCCTCTCTGTGGAGAAAACCCCCCAAGCCATCTCCTCCCGCAGCCGTGTCTCCGCACGAGCTCCTCTCGGCGACCCCCGCCGTCAGCGCCTCCGCGCGACCCCACCGCTCACCCACGGCCACCCCGAGCCACCCTCCGCGCGATCTCTCCCCCCGCGCGGTTCCGCCGTTGCCCCGCGCCTCCGCGGACTTCCCCGCCGCGCCCCTAGGGCGACCGCAGCCGCTGTCCAGCGCGGTTCCCCGAGCCCCGCGACCGATCTTTCAACAGCGGAGCTCCTCCCCACCGTTCCCCGTCCAGCGAGCCTTTCCCGCGACCCGAGGCGCTGCCCTAGCCGCGCCCTCCGGCCTTTTCCTCCTCGGTCGCACTTCTCCCCGCGGCAGACCCTTTCTCCGACGAGTTTTTCTGCCGCCCGTACCAGCGCCTTTTCGGCAGCGCCATCTCGGCAGCGCTCTGTGGGTTTTCATTCCACTGTACACTGCTTCGTGGAGCTCTTGCTGTCTGGATCTGCAAAGTTTTGCTGTCCGGGATTCGCGACGTTGCTGTTCGAACGTCGTTTCGGATTTTCCCAAGCTTTTCCCGCGGCTCCCCGCCAACGGAATTTGGTAATTTCTTGTTAGTCACAGTAGTTCGTCCCTTCCGTAGAGTCGGTGATGAAAATCGGTCCCCGGATTCCCTTCGAGAAATCCGATTAGCAGCGTAGTATTTTCGGTTAGCTGCGTTAGCTTATTTTTCTGCGATTTTATCTGCTGGTTTGTGTGGATTGGTTTGATTATGGAATTCCCGGATATTTCGGGAAATTCGGTTGTTTGGGAATTATTTTTCTGGTGGTTTGGAAATATTTTGGTGGATATATTTGTGGGATTATTTGGGTTGGAATAATTGCAGGTTTTCCGTGGCGCATTTCCCAGTTTTGGGTTTGTCCCGAAATAGAGGAAGTGCTGCCCAAATTTTTACAAAAACTATATTTATATTGATTTCAAAATTGGCTTTCGAAAATGAATTTCTAAATTGATTTTTCGGGCGACGACCGTACCGGTCTGTGGGCCCCGGCGAAATGCAAACGCACCGGTCCGACCGGACGTTGGGGTATTAGCCGAATTTTGAGGAATGGACCGAGTCTGAGACTCTTAGCTATCTTTTTAATTATTTTAATTAATATTTAGGCTATTATTTATAGTTATTTAATTCCTGCACTTTATTTAATAATTAAGTCATTTTCTCTTATTTTGATGTAAAAGAAAATTGTACAGGACATAAGCCCACCCTAGGACCATTAGCTGTGCCATTGTATTGTGTAGCATAGTTTTATTTTATTTTTCTGGTGGATGTGAAATTTGGGTGGTTTTTGATTAGTCGCATAATCGTAGATTAGAGCGCGATTTACTGATTAATTAAGAACTAATTAAAATGGATAAAATATTAGTAAATAACTAGTTCACGGTTTATCACTAAAAGAAAACTGTATTTTTATAAATATATTACAAAACACAAAGTTTTCCAAATTGTAATTGATTCTCGTGTATTTTCCAAATAATCCAATTAACCGGTTTAATCAACGCACGTAGTTGCGACGTAATTGTTAGCTGTAGTTTAATACAATTTAAAATCTGACTAGGACAGGACTACTAGATATTGCAACTAGCACACTTAGTCTGGTTATTAAAGGTTCTAAGTCGAGTTCCCAACTGTAGGAACTCGAAGTTACAACTGACGTTCCTCCTCGGTACCGACTCGTTCTTCTAGTCAATCTAATACAAGGCAAGTTACGATTTGTGTATTCCTGTATTTTATTTAGTAAAGTTAAGATGCATGTTAAACCACACTGCTGGCACGGAACTCTACCGACTGTTACTGTTACTGAATCTGGGACTGGGGGAATAGTGTAAACGTTTATGACCAAAGCCTCTACTGAACTGACTGTGTTAGCTTACCCCTCTCACACACGGGGATAAGCCATATCGTATCGCTAGGATACTACTGATCAACCCAAGCCGGTCATAGACGTTTGCATATTCAAAACACACTGAACTGTTTTAAACTGCTGTAAATCATTATTTCAAACTGTTTATCCTGCACTTTCCAATTACTATTTAAGATATGAGATGCATATTTCGTTCTTGCTCCCTCCTGACTGGAGACAACATTTTAGGTAACACTGAGGTTGACGAGCTATTCTATTATGGCTACTACGACCCGGTTCTCTACCCTGCAACGGTACCGGAGCCGTCTCTGGAGGACGCTGATCCTGGGACTGCTGAACCTGATGTCTAGATAGTTTCATTTTCTGTATTTTCTTTTATTTGGAGTTTTTAGTTTTATTTCAGCATTTTCCTTCCAGTTGTATTTCTGAATATTTATTAAACAAAGTTTCAAATTCCGAATAGAACAGTTGTGACAAATGTACTTGTGTTGTTGTGAATACCTGCAATGGAACAGCTTACTGCCGCCGTCTCACCACGGTGCAGGCTGGGCATGGTCCGGTTCGACCCATTAACTTGGGATCGGGTCGTGACAATTAGCGACAATTAGCAACGAATATCTACTTCGCTAATTAGCAATGCCTCGTCGGCAAACGTCGTTATCCACTTAAAAACTAGCGACGTATGTGCGTCGCAAATGGACATCGCCATGGCGATGAACAGCGACGTATTCTGTGTTAGCGACCAGGTAATACGCGACATAGAGATTTCGTCGCTAAAAGAAATCAACGACGATTTTTTTCCCGTTTAGCCACGTCCTATGACGTCGCTAATGTGACTTATTTTGGTAGTGTTTGTTGCCTGGTTTGGTTCCTGGAATCATGGGATAGGGAAAGGAAAGTGATTATTTTTCTATTTTGGGTGCCAAATGAAGAGAAAATGAAAGTGATTCCCAATGGAAGAAAAAATGATACCAAGAATCATTTTTCCACATTGAAGTATTCACTTTCCTTTCCAAATTCTTTGACATTTCCAAACATTGGAAAAGTAAAATAAATGGAAATTATAATTTTCCAAAGAAAAAAAATGCTAAGGAATTGATTTCCTTTCCATTCCTTTGCGTGAACCAAACAATGCCTAAAAATACCTCATAATCGCTACACCTACAATTGTCAAGCCGATCCTAAGGGTCTGCTTGGATTGAGGGGAAAAAATAGAGTTAAATGGGATTAAGTGAGGGAGGGTAGAGTCAATACATAGAACCTTGTTTGGATTAGAGGGAGAGTTAAGTATGGGTGTTTAATAACTCTTGCTTGGATTGGAGGTTTTGACTGAGAGGAAGATTAATAAAAATATAATAGTTACCAAAATAACCTTATTACATGTAACACCCAGTTTTCTAAATGAGGGTAATTTTAAAATTTTATGATTTTAATTATTTATTAATGATATTTAAATCATGATATAATTTTTGGTGATTTAAGATTAATTTTAAAAACTATTTAAAATTGTGACTTGTGATTAGGATGTTTTATTTGCCATTTTGGCTTAAGGGTATTTTGGTCATTTTGAGAATTTTGGATTTATGTTGAATTATTGGAGTGATGGTTGTTATTTTTGACCTTTGCTAGTTGAGACTTTGGAGACTAACCTAGATGTTGACTTTAGCTATGGTGACTTGATTAGCATGGTGGGACCATAGTCTAACTTAAGTCAACCCGAGTTAAGTCATTTTGAATTGAGTTTCATATAGGAGAATAAATGATTAGGTTCATAGCCTTTTGACTTATGAATTGATTTCCTTTATCATTGAAACTTGGCCCAAGCCCATTATTCATAACCCTAACTCTAATTTTCTCCTTACTTGGCCGGCCACATAGGGATCCCCCCTATATAATTCCTCTTCCTAGTTCTTGCCTCTTTTGCATCAAATCAACTTTTGGAAAAAAAAAGAAAGGTATTGGTCTTCTTCCCCAATTCATAACTCTTCCATTTTAATTCCTTTTTGACTCTAGTTTCTTGCATTAGAACCTAATCCCACTCTATTTTCTGTTCATGGAGAGAAATCTCAGATTTGGTACAATTGGGAGATTTTGGCTTGCAAGGAGAATCATCCTATTTGGGGCTTTTTTCCTTGTCATTGATACTCTATAGGTAAACACCCTAAACTGTATTTTAATCCTGATTTCATTACATGATAGCCTAGATCTAGGTGCCCCCTAGCTGTGGTGTGTGTTTGGTAAAGTTTTGCATTGGTTTTGTGTCCGTATCGGACACGTATCATTCTCTATTTGTAAGTGTTTGTTAGAATGCCACATAGAAATGGATTTTAGTAATTTGCAAAACTAATTACATATTTTCGTAGCCATATATGTGGGGAATAGATTTCCAATTTACTGAGTTTATTTTTGATAGGTTTTGTGTCGATTTTTGGACACGTACCGCGCGCACGACACGCACGAGCAATCGTGCTGTCCCCTGCTGCTCGGGGTACACACAGGACACGACACGACACGACACGATAGGGGCTGAAACTTGGTAGATACGTGGGCCTAGTGTCTGACACGACACCCAAAAAATTTCATGGGTCCTCGTTCAGTGTGCGCGAAGAAATCGACCATGCACTGATTTTCACTGTCACTGTGTATACGAGAATTGATTCTATGATACGCCCTAATAACACTGACACGACATGACCCGACTCGGTGCAGGCCCCTAGACACGTTCACTTATATCTAGACTAAGTGGGGACACGACCACGTGTCCTATTGTGGACTGTGTCGTATCCAATCTAGACCAACCTGGCCGCACGACACTTAGCACGCAAAGTACACTGTTTGCTGTTACCACCTGTTTTATGGCATATTCGACACTTCGTGTCCTATTTGCTGGACATGAGGACACGAACAGACCCCCACCTATATTAGCATGTATTTTCCCCCTTGATTTTGAATGGATTTATTAGGTTTTCAAATGATTTTTGGTTCAAATTTGTGGCATGACTGATACATGTTTTAATAACAGTTTTCAAATAAGTTTGAAAAGATAAATTCGAATTTAGGATTTCAAATAAGTTACCATATTATCACCTGGGTTTAAATGTTTGTTTCCAAATTGGTTTCATGATTGTATTGGGTTCGAATTCAATGATGTAGGTTTCAAAAAGGATTTCAAAAATTATGAAGACTGATACTTAAATTTCAGGTATTCGAAAATGTTTTCAAAAGGGATTGAATTCGATTCCAGATTTTAAAATGAGTTCAAATATTTTACTTGGGATTAGTTTTGTATTCCAATTGGTTTTCAGGATTTTTTTGAGTTCATATCGTATATGTATATTTGTATGTATGCATGTATTTGTCTTATATATATAGGTGTGTATATGCAAATAGTTATATAAGGTATCATATATGTGGGTATCATATATTGAGAGTGAAGTGGTGAGGTGTGTTGTGACTGAGTGTGTGAGCTCTGTCACTTGGCAGTGGTTTGGCCACTTGGCCATTATTTTTATGAGTGTCTAAATATTTTTGTGTTGTGTGTGTGTCTTGCTGATATCAGAGTTTGTATCAGTGGTGGGGTGTTAGAGTTTTGGCCATCTCTTTGTGAAAAGATTGATGTTTAAGTGGTTGAGAGAGAGGTTTAGATAGAGTGTGTTAGTGTTCAGTTAATTGATTGGTAGGGTTAGCATCTAAGTTATTGGGATTTCAGATATCAGATTTAGGTGGTTTGGGTTGGCCAGAGATTTGGGAATACAGGGCATCAGGCCTTGGCTTGGCCTGACTTTTGCTATGCAGCAGCAATTGCAGCAATGTAATGCAGCAGCAAGCATGCAGTAGTAGCAGCAGCAAGACTCAGGAGTCTAGGTGTGAGTTAGTAAGTTTTGAGATAGAGACCCATGTGTACATGCCCATTGTATGTTGTGTGTTGTTTGATAGTTGAGGGTGTCTAGTAGAGAGGGGGAGCAGGTGCAGGTTGTGTCACGACCCGGTCCCAATTACTTGGGTCAAATCGGATCATACCCAGCCTGCACCGTTGTTGAGACGGCGGCAATAAGCTGTATCACTCATGCAGGTAAATAAAACAACACAGTCTAATTGCCACAACTTTAATAATTCGAATAGTTTAAAACTTTTTACAATAAAATGAAAGATACATCTGAGATACATTATTTCCACAAACATCATGAATTATAAAAGAAGAAGAAAAATCTAGGCAACCAGCTCATCAGTCTCGAGATCATCGTCCTCTAGTTGGGACCTCGGGAAATATCGCGGAACAAAACCTCATCAGTGATACCTAAAATGTTGGGTCTCCAGTCAGGAGGGAACAAAGTACAATTTATGCTAATTTAACAATTGAAATAATATAGAATCATGCACTTTTAAACAATTTTGAAACCAATAATTTAAGCAGTTACAGTTTTAAAACAGTTACAGTTCTGTGATGTGAATAGGTAATGAAATATGACCGGCTTGGGTTTGTTACAGTTCAGATACAGCTTATCCCCGTGTGTATGAGGGGTAAGCTAATAGTTACAGTAGTTACAGTAGTTTGGATGTGGTCATACTCATTACACTACTCCCCCAGTCCCCAAACAGTTACAGTAGTTACAGTCAATGCTCTCAGGGAGAGTTCCGTGTTACATCGTGGTTTAAACTTGCATTAAAACGATTACTAAATAATTGTAAACTAACACAAAATGTACTTGCCTTTGTTTTATTGACTGGATTCGTTTGTTGATTCCGGGGTGATGCTAGTACAGTCCTCGAAACCCTACAATTGAGAATTGACTCAGATTTCAGGTTTACCAATCTAGCTACGCTAGTTGAAATCTCTATTTGTGTCCTAGTCCAATTTTAATTCTTTAATTAACCAAACACGAAAAATACGATTATTAGTGCGTTGATTTAGTACGAGGGAAAAAGATCGTTTTAAACTTTTGAATTCGGAAAACTTCGTCATACCAGATTAATTATTAAAACTTGGTATTTTTATAGTATATAAATATAAAGCTAATTTTCTTATTTAGTGAGAAATACATGATTTTTAATTAAATAGAAACTTGTCAATTTTTAGGTGAGAAAATCTTCATTATTTTTTTTATACGAAAATACCTTTTTATTCAATTTACTCGTTTAATACAAAAACTCGCAAAACCAGAAATAACTAAAATCTAAGCTACCAATTACAGTTACAGACCACAGCCAGCTGGGCTTATGCCCATTACAATTTATTTACATAAATTGAAATAAGACAAAATCGCCGTTAGTCCTAAACTTTAAATAAATAAAATATGAATAAAATTAAATAGTAAAAATAAAGATAAATATAGAGTCTCAGATATGGTCCAATCCTCAACTGGCTAATGCCTCAACGTCCGGGCGAAGCCGGTTTCGTTTGCACTTAGCCGGGCCCATTGACCGATACGGTCGTCGCCCAAAACCAAATATCAATAAAATTCCGAAATCCATTTTAAATTCATTTTTAAAATAATCTAGAATTTACGAAAAAATCCGGCAGCATCTCCTCTGTTTTTGGTCAACCCAAAAACTGGGAAATAGCGCCGATAATTTTCCTGCAAATCCCAAACCAGGGAATCCCCAAAATATATATACAGAATAAACACAACCAATCCACGGATAAATTCGGAACGACCCGAATAATTTTCAGAAGTCCGATTCCAACCCAAAAACTCACAGAACGCTACCGGAAAAATCTGGAAAGCCAAAACATACCAAAAACCAATTCTCAAAATATTTCGGAAATCCAAAATAATCCACAGAACCTTTCCGAAGGTTCCGGAAAAATACGACGTCGCTAAAACCGAATTCCCAAAGGGAATCGGGGACCATTTCTCATCATAGACTAGAAAAAATGGGCGAGACAGGGGTTATACCTCCGGTTGCCCGGCTAGAGCTCTCAGATGAATAATAATAGAAAGAATTTAAGATCCACACAGCAAAATAATCCCGGAACAGCGCTGGTTCGGAGTCCGAGACGCGACGGGGCGCTGGGACAGCAGCGGACAGCGGCAACGCTGCCACAGAACAGCAGATCGGGTCACGAGGTCGCAGCCAGGGGAGTGCGCGGGCTAGGGCACGCGCCTAGGTCAGCGGGGAGGCCGACAGAGGGCGGCCGGAGCGCTGGAGAAAGGGGCACGGGTTCGGGGCACGCTGGCGAAAGCTCGGCCACGCGGGCTCGGGCGCGAGCGGGATCCGGCGGCGGAGGCCGGCGGGGTGTGGACGCGGCTCCGTTGGACGGGCGGCCGTCGGCGGGAGGGGGCGCGCTGGGGCGCGACGTCGAGGGAGTCGGAGGCCGGCGGGTCCTCGGGGTCGAGCGGAGAAGCTCGGGGCCGAAGCTTCGGGAGAATGGTTGAGGGAGAGAGATTGGTAAAGTGATGGAGAAGTTCTCCTCTTCTTAGTGAATTTGATGAGAAGGAGGAGAGAGTGGTGAGTTATTCTCTGTTGTGAGAATAAGTAGTGGGGGAAACGTTGGAGTTATAAGGGGAGATGATGGGGGAGCTTGTGGAGAGGAGAATAAGGGGGTTATGGAATGTGGGAAGTTGGGGGGAGTGTGCTGGTCCTTCGGGACCAGCTCTCCAAATGTATTTTTTTTAAATCATTAACCAAACAAATTTTAGGAAAGAAAAGGGATTGGGTTCGGCTCAGGCTCGGGTCTGGGTTCGGACTCGGGTCTGGGTTTGAACTCAAAAATCCATGTTATTTAATTTTTTTTTTGAAATCATTTTAACACTCAAAAAATATAATACTAATAATAATAATAATAGTAGAAATACTAATAATAATACTAAAACATTAATAATAATTTATCACAAAAATATGGGTTTCACAATCTTCCCTCCTTAGAAAATTTCGTCCTCGAAATTAAAGGCAGGGTAGAAGAATCAAACAGGTACGGGTACTACACTCGTAACTCAGGTCCAACAATAAGAATTTTCAAGGCAGTCGTGGATGAGACGGTTTATGACATCATCCATGTAGAAAAATACAAAAGCGAACCAAGGTACACGAGGTTGATCAGACCATCATGCACCGGTCCTGATTAGACAATATATTAGTGGGTGCACCCAATAAAATACTGTCATGATCAAGCTTGATAAAGAGATAACTTGCAAAACTAGGCTGACTTAGCAGCATCAGTCAAGTTTAGAACGAAAAGATAAGAAGTAGGAGTTTAAGTGGTGGCTCAAATTCTGATCTTCTTCTCACCTCTGACTACGCTTGCAACTGGTTTCTCTGGCACTGAAAGGTTGAGTCCAATCTTCAGCTCTGAATTATCCAATATGGGACTCGGATCCGAAATGTAGCGTCTGAGCTGTGATACGTAGAAGACGTTGCACACTCTCAAGATTAGCTGATAGAGCTAACCGGTACGCTACTTCCAACTCGTCTTAAAACTTCAAATGGCCTGATGTACCTGGCTCAACTTTTCTGCTCTGCTAACACTGATCGTTCCTCTGGTAGGAGAAAATCTTCACAAAAGACGCTATCTCCTTCTTCAAACTCCACTGATTGACGATGCTAACTTGGTAGTTGTTGTAAGGAAACTCTACCAATTTTAAATGATCTTCTCCAAGACCCTCCAATTTCCAAAACACAAGATCTAACATATCTTCAAGCGTCTGGATTATCTTCTTTGATTGTCCGCCGATTTGTACTCCATAAATCCGGTAGGGGTGCCTCTCGTACAATGCTGCCAACTTCTCGGTGAATAAACTAACCTTGAAGGGAATAAAGTGTGCTGACTTAGTCAGTCGGTCCATTATAATCCAATTGGTGCCCTTCCCTCCTTGGGAACAAGGCAATCCTTACTCAAAGTTCATTGTTATATGCTTCTACTTCCACTCCGAATTGTCCAGCGGCTGCAACAAACTTGTTGTTCTCTTGCTAAATTCCTCATGTTGACAAATTCACATCTAATCCCATACCTGGAATTGTCCTTCTTCATTCCATAGCACCAATCAATGGAGGCATATTTCGATACATCTTATTAGCTTCTGAATATATGGAATACTGCGACTGGTGCATTTCTTTCATCAACTCGTTCCTCCGTTTGTCAGCCGATACGCAAAGTCTCGTACCATTCTTCAGAGTTCCACTGCTGATCAATTTTGAAACCCTCAAGTGTTCCTGCCAACACTTGATTTCTAAGCCTGCAAAGTGCCTCATTTTGAAACTACGTTCTCTTGATTTTGTCCATCAGCCTCGAACTTCATCAATACTGAATCAGCATCCAGCTCCGTCCTTCTATCTCCAGGTAGTATAACCTCCAGTCCAAGCTTCTCGACGTCTTCTAGTAGGTGCCACTCCTTGGTTAAGAACATCGCCACTGGGTATCGACTAAGTGTATCAGCGATCACATTAGCCCTACCCGGGTGGTATAGCGGGTCGATGTTGAAATCCTTCATCAGCTTCAGCCATCTTCTTTGTCTAACATTCAGCTCTTTCTGAGTGAAGACATATTTCAGACTTTTGTAGTCCGTATATTTTTACTCCCTTCCCATAAAAATCATGCTTCCGTAGCTTCAAAGTAAAGATAATTGCAGCAAATTCCAAATTAGGTGTGGGATAATTTTTCTCATGAGTCTGTAGTTGCCTAGATATGTAAGCAATTACTTTCCCATGTTGTTGAAGAACGCAACCCAGTCCTTTTTCAGAGGCATTACTGTAAATTGAGAAACCACCGGTTCCTGCGGGTAGCGCAAGGATTGGTGTAGTGGTAAGTCTCTTCTTCAGCTCCTCAATGCCGCCTGACAATCTTTCGTCCAGATGAACTCTTCATTCTTCCAAGTGAGCTTTGTCATCGGCTCAGCAATCTTGGCGAAATCCTTCACGAACTTCTGATAGTAGCCAGCCAAGTTCAAGAAACTTCCGAATTGAACTTGGGGTATACCACTTTTCAACAGCAGCTATCTTCCATCGAAATTTCTTCTCTTGACAACATGGCCAAAAATCCACCTTGTCAAAGAACATTCACGTTCAGATAACTTACCATAAAACTTCTTTTTCTTCAAAGTTTCCAGAACTTTCCTCAGATGTTCTTCATGCTCTTCTTCAGTCTACGAATATATCAGAATGTTATCTATGGAGAAGGTAAACTGATTCAAATACTCATGAAAAAACTCTGTTCATGAGATTCATGAACACAACAGGAGCATTTGTCAGTCCAATGTCATGACCAAAGAAAACTACCCATACTTGGTGTTTGAACGCCGTCTTGGAAATGTCCTCCTTCCTGACTTTGATTTGATGGTAGTCAGATCTTAAGTCAAACTTCGAAAACACCCTAACTCCACACAAACAGATCAAACAGATCCTCGATTCGGGCAGAGGGTACTTGTTCTTTAGTGTCTGGTAATCGATGCACATCCGTTGTTCCATCCTTCCTGGGCACAAACAAGATAGGTGTTCCCTAAGGTGAAGTTCCTTCCTGAATAAATCCTAGAGCCTTCATTGATCTGGTCCTTCATCTTCTTGGTCTCCTTCGGGTTGACTCTATAGCATCCCTTAGAAATAGGGGAGAGCCGGGGACTAGGTCAATAGTGAACTCTATGTCTAGATCTGGGGTAATCTGGGAAAATTATCAGGGAAAACATCTACCATAAAGTTGTAACTAAGAATTTTATTCATGTGAAGAATTACAGCAAAAACTCTTATGATTGATCTAAGGACATCCTGTTACAACTTTCCAAAAAAAAATAGATAATGCTATTCAGCAGTCCTAGGTACTATTCTTCATGGTTCTGGCTCTTGCATGAGCAGTCTCCAACTGCTTCATCTTCTATGAACCTCGAGTATGCATCATGCCTTATTGTAGGAGGCAGGGTCTGCTGGATAGGAAGAGAGTCCCTAGGTTGTGGCCTAACAGGTGTTACTGGGATAGGTATTCTGGTATGATGGAAAGATAAGGGGCAATCCTTTACCCGATGTTCAGCAGATCCACATACCAAACATTTCCCCAATCTCTTACGACAAATATTGGCTTGGTGACCAGGCCTTTTACAGTAGTCACAAACCAATAGCTTCTTACGATATAACTGCCGGATAGGGCTCAAAATGTCTTCTAGATTTCAGGGGTACCCCTCCTAGGGTGAGGTTCCGCTCCAACTTGGTTTAAGATAGCTAAGGCTACATCATTGACGTTCTTCATATCTTCTCTCGTGATATTCATCTGTTCCTGCTGGGCTTCATCTTGAGCTTTCTGGGACTCCATGATTACTTGAAATAGGGCAACCATTTGGGAGGTGTTTGCTGGTACTGGTGGAGCAACAGAAATGGGTACTTCCCCAAGGAAATGTAACTCAGTTTGAGAAGAGGTAGGAATCGCCAGTGTAGTAAAAACTTCACTGGATGCATTATGGGGACGGTCAATCAGCTGCGAGGGAATAAACCCTGGACTTGGTTGAGGAGATGGGATATGATCCGGAGATGACACCTCATCGCCAGCAGGATTGGTCTTATCAATGGTCATTCTCTGGAAGGTTTAGGATGCAAACATAAGCAAGGTATCCTACCAGTCTATAATCAAACAAAAATATTTATTTAATATATTTTGGTCCTATGTTGTGGCAAATTGATGTTCTAGTGTTCTAATTATTTCTAAATATATTTTCCTAAGTTGTTGTTCAGACCTGCATGGGCCACCACTAAAAACATGTCACGATCCGGTCCCAATTACTTGGGTCGAATCGGATCATGCCCAGCCTGCACCGTTGTTGAGACGGCGGCAGTAAGCTGTATCACTCATGCAGGTAAATAAAACAACACAGTCTAATTGCCACAACTTTAATAATTCGAATAGTTTAAAACTTTTTACAATAAAATGAAAGATACATCTGAGATACATTATTTCCACAAACATCATGAATTATAAAAGAAGAAGAAAAATCTAGGCAACCAGCTCATCAGTCTCGAGATCATCGTCCTCTAGTTGGGACCTCGGGAAATATCGCGGAACAAAGCCTCATCAGTGATACCTAAAATGTTGGATCTCCAGTCAGGAGGGAGCAAAGTACAATTTATGCTAATTTAACAATTAAAATAATAATAGAATCATGCACTTTTAAACAATTTTGAAACCAATAATTTAAGCAGTTACAGTTTTAAAACAGTTACAGTTCTGTGATGTGAATAGGTAATGAAATATGACCGGCTTGGGTTTGTTACAGTTCAGATACAGCTTATCCCCGTGTGTATAAGGGGTAAGCTAATAGTTACTGTAGTTTGGATGTGGTCATACTCATTACACTACTCCCCCAGTCCCCAAACAGTTACAGTAGTTACAGTCAATGCTCTCACGGAGAGTTCCGTGTTGCATCGTGGTTTAAACTTGCATTAAAACGATTACTAAATAATTGTAAACTAACACAAAATGTACTTGCCTTTATTTTATTGACTGGATTCGTTTGTTGATTCTGGGGTGATGCTAGTACAGTCCTCGAAACCCTACAATTGAGAATTGACTCAGATTTCAGGTTTACCAATCTAGCTACGCTAGTTGAAATATCTATTTGTGTCCTAGTCCAATTTTAATTCTTTAATTAACCAAACACGAAAAATACGATTATTAGTGCGTTGATTTAGTATGAGGGAAAAAGATCGTTTTAAACTTTTGAATTCGGAAAACTTCGTCGATACCAGATTAATTATTAAAACTTGGTATTTTCATAGTATATAAATATAAAGCTAATTTTCTTATTTAGTGAGAAATACATGATTTTTAATTAAATAGAAACTTGTCAATTTTTAGGTGAGAAAATCTTCATTATTTTTTTTTATACGAAAATACCTTTTTATTCAATTGAAATAAGACAAAACCGCCGTTAGTCCTAAACTTAAATAAATAAAATATGAATAAAATTAAATAGTAAAAATAAAGATAAATATAGAGTCTCAGATATGGTCCAATCCTCAACTGGCTAATGCCTCAACGTCCGGACGAAGCCGGTTTCGTTTGTACTTAGCCGGGCCCATTGACCGATACGGTCGTCGCCCAAAACCAAATATCAATAAAATTCCGAAATCCATTTTAAATTCATTTTTAAAATAATCTAGAATTTACGGAAAAATCCGGCAGCATCTTCTCTGTTTTTGGTCAACCCAAAAACTGGGAAATAGCGCCGATAATTTTCCTGCAAATCCCAAACCAGGGAATCCCCAAAATATATATACAGAATAAACACAACCAATCCACGGATAAATTCGGAACGACCCGAATAATTTTCAGAAGTCCGATTCCAACCCAAAAACTCACAGAACGCTACCGGAAAAATCTGGAAAGCCAAAACATACCAAAAACCAATTCCCGAAATATTTCGGAAATCCAAAATAATCCACAGAACCTTTCCGAAGGTTTCGAAAAAATACGACGTCGCTAAAACCGAATTCCCAAAGGGAATCGGGGACCATTTCTCATCATAGACTAGAAAAAATGGGCGGGACAGGGGTTATAACTCCGGTTGCTCGGCTAGAGCTCTCAGATGAATAATAATAGAAAGAATTTGAGATCCAGACAGCAAAATAATCCCGGAACAGCGCTGGTTCGGAGTCCGAGACGCGACGGGGCGCTGGGACAGCAGCGGACAGCGGCAACGCTGCCACAGAACAGCAGATCGGGTCACGAGGTCGCAGCCAGGGGAGTGCGCGGGCTAGGGCACGCCCCTAGGTCAACGGGGAGGCCGACAGGGGGCGGCCGGAGCGCTGGAGAAAGGGGCTCGGGTTCGGGGCGCGCTGGCGAAAGCTCGGCCATGCGGGCTCGGGCGCGAGCGGGATCCGGCGACGGAGGCCGGCGGGGTGTGGGCGCGGCTCCGCTGGACGGGCGGCCGTCGGCGGAAAGGGGCGCGCTGGGGCGCGGCGTCGAGGGAGTCGGAGGCCGGCGGGTCCTCGGGGTCGAGCGGAGAAGCTCGGGGCCGAAGCTTCGGGAGAAGGGTTGAGGGAGAGAGATTGGTAAAGTGATGGAGAAGTTCTCCTCTTCTGAGTGAATTTGATGAGAAGGAGGAGAGAGTGGTGAGTTATTCTCTGTTGTGAGAATAAGTAGTGGAGGAAACGTTGGAGTTATAAGGGGAGATGATGGGGGAGCTTGTGGAGAGGAGAATAAGGGGGTTATGGAACGTGGGAAGTTGGGGGGAGTGTGCTGGTCCTTCGGGACCAGCTCTCCAAATGTATTTTTTTTAAAATCATTAACCAAACAAATTTTAGAAAAGAAAAGGGATTGGGTTCGGCTCAGGCTCGGGTCTGGGTTCGGACTCGGGTCTGGGTTTGAACTCAAAAATCCATGTTATTTAATTTTTTTTTGAAATCATTTTAACACTCAAAAGATATAATACTAATAATAATAATAATAGAAATACTAATAATAATACTAAAACATTAATAATAATTTATCACAAAAATATGGGTTTCACAGGTTGGCCTTAGGCCACTTGGCCATAGCCAATGTGTGCCAGGTAACTAAGGGATGGGGGTATACTAAATTCAAGTATAAGTGATGATGGTATGTATATAGGTTAGTGTATAGCTATGGAATATGGATGTGTGTAGGTATATAGATATGTTAGGTACCCAATGTGATATGTATATTCACATATTACATATATATGAGGATAGATGTGGGGTAGTAGCTTGATAAGTGGTATGGTAGACTTATTGATATGTTGGTATCTTAGTTAACTAGTGTTAGCTCAGAGTATAGCTCTAGAATCCTGGAATAGGACTAATTTAACCAGTTGACCAAGTTAGCCTTAAATGTTGACCTAGTTTGACTAAAGGTTGACCAGAGTTGACTTAGAGTTGACTTTGACCTAGATTGGCCTAGAAATCATGTAGATTGCATCGTAAACTTTATTTACCTTATTTTAAACACATTATAACCCATACTGCTCTATTTAGGACATTGTGACTCCGGTGCAGACAGCTGATATTATACTACGTTTTTCAGAGTATCAGGCGAGTTCATTCTCTGATATTCATTTCATAACTTGCTTAGGATTAAATTCTTGTTCTAGATTACCTCACTTGATGCTGCCACAATATTATCACGGATTGGTACTATATGGATCCCTACATTGAGATGTTATCCCCCTCGGGAGCATCGGATACTTCATGTCATGTGTTTCATGTGCATTATGTATTCCTCGCTCTCATGTTATTCATGTGCTTCATGTACGCTCGTGTAATCTCATGTGCTCTCATGTACGGCCATGTTTGTCATGTGCTTCATGTGTAATCTATACTTCATGTGTACCCCTTTATGGACCTTTATGTGAAATTCATGTGCACTCAGTTCTGAGCCTCATGTATACTTCATGTACACCTATCTATGGGCTTTCACGTGTAAATCATGTGCGTAACATAACTTGTCTTGATCCTTGTGTATTGATTGGGGTATGGGGGAGTATAAATAGTCATGTGAACAATTCCAAAGTAGTATAACCATGTGAGCCTCTTTAGTATATTCATGTGCAAATCCAGCCGTTCACATGTCGACTTTGTACTCTACATCACTAGTCACTGATAGTTCTCTACTTATAGTAGATATTTCTATTACAGTTCTCTCTTTACATCATGTACATTCCTTCAGTTTTCATGTATCGTACTCTCTTGTATGTTTATATTTTCTAACCTGTTATGATCTGCGTGAGATGTATTGTGCTCGCTCCTGTCCTTACTGGACCTGTTGAAAATATTACAGAGGATGATGAGAAACCCTGCACCCCTTACTATGGAGCTTGCCTAGATGACACTAGCGACCTGGACCCTTGGGAGGTTCAGGCAGCTGCTGAGGATGTTACCCATGCATAGTATAGATAGTTTAGACTGTTCTTTCTTTTCATGTCAGTTGTTGTCCTTGATTTCAGAGTTGTATTATTTTGGAGATGTTGAGACTTGTGTTTGTTAAATTTGATTTATTTTACTTCTGTTTGTACCTCAGTTTTGAGGATTTCCTTATCTATTCCATCGTGCTATATTCTACCTCTAGATTGTTATTGAGTTGTACCTTCTGTGACTTGGCCTCCAGTTGGAGAGTATTCATATTGTGTTAGTTATGTTCATAACCTAGAACAGCGTTCTACCGTCGACACTGCGGCGTAGGCTGGACGTACCCACTTCTCGTGCCCCTACATTGGGTGCGGGTCGTGATATTACATATGTCATAAAATTATATTTGATTGAAATTTTAGTTAGAACTTGTCAAAATATATTCACAAATTAGGAAGGTACGGAGCAACATGTTGAAAACAAGAAAAAAATTATGATATTTTACAGAACAAATAAGGAATATTTATGAATTTTTAAACAAAACCTCTTGGTCCCTCTCCTTAATCCTTCGATTTGGAGGTTAAATGGACAAAAAGAGGACGAAATAAACCCTCACTTAACCCTCTATATCTCCTCCTCCTAAACTCCCACCCTCAAACTAAACATGATTTTATTTCCCAACCCTCAAGGTCTGCTTGGATTGAGGGTTAAGAGAGTTAAGTGAGGGAAAAATAAAACTATGCTTGATTTGAGGATGGGGGTTTAGGAGAGAGGGTTATAGAGAGTTAAGTGAGGGTTTATTTCACCATCTTTTGTCCATTTTTTTAACCCCCCAAACCGGAGGGTTAACGAGGGTGATTGAGGGATTTTGTTTAAAAAGTCATATATATCCCTTATTTGTTCTATAAAATATCATAATCTTTTTCTCCATTTTTCTTGTTTTCAACATGTTGCTCCGTGACTTCCTAATTTGTGAAGATATTTTGAAAAGTTCTAATTAAAATTTTAATCAAATTTAATTTTATAACATATGTAATAAGATTATTTTGGTAACTATCATATTTTATTAATCATTCCCTCACTCAAAACCTCCAATCCAAGTAAGAGTTATTAAACACCTCCTACTTAACTCTTCCTCCATTCCAAATAAGGTTCTATATATTGACTCTACTTTCCCTCACTTAATTCCCCCTCGTTTAACCCCACTTAACTCTGCTTTTTTTTTTCTCCTCAATCCAAGCAGACCCTCAATCCCCTAAGGGGGCGTTTGGTTCAAGTTTTCAAGTTTTTGTGGCTTGGGAATGGGTTTTGAAATCCTTACCCATGTTTGGTATGTTTAGGATTGGGAATAAGGAGGGAATATGAGGGGCTTATGGGGGAAAGTTATTCCCATTGACTTGGAAAATCTATTCTCAAGCCCCCCTTGGGAATAGATTTGCTTTCCTAGGAATGATGTTTGGCTATTTTGTTTAGACGGTTATACCCTCTTTTTATTTTCAAATTTTCAACTTCTATCACAAACATGTAAATCATCATAAAATTAATGAAGGGTGCGGCTATCCGCACCCCAGCCATTGCTAAGCCCACCCCACCCTTAAAAAAAAAATATTAAACTTACTATTCTACCCCCGCTCTCCCGACCCCCTCCCCCGCTGCTCCCCCGACCTCCCCGCTCCGCCGACCCTCCTCCTCCGACCCCCCGACCCCGCTGCTCCCCCGACCCCCCTCCCCTTCTCCCCTGACCCCCCTCCCCTCCCCTCCCCCGCCGCTCCCCCTCCCCCTTCCTCCCCCGCCGCTCCCCCTCACCCCTTCCTCCCCCGTCCTTCGGCTCCCCCGCCCTCCTCCTCGCTCCCCCGACCCCTGTCCCCTCCTCCTCCGGCCCTCCGACCCAGACCTCCGAACGAGGAGGAGGAGGAGGAGGGGTCGGGAGGGGAGCAGAGGGTTGGCGGAGGAGGGCGGGGGAGCCGGAGGGCGGGGGAGGAAGGGGGGAGGGGGAGCAGCGGGGGAGGTCAGGGGAGGGGGGCGGAGGAGGAGGGGAGGGTGGTCGGGGGAGCAGCAGGGGGGGTCGGAGGAGCGGGAGGGTGGGGGAGGAAGGGGGGAGAGGGAGCAGCGGGGGAGGGGAGGGGGGCCGGAGGAGGAGGGGAGGGGGGTCGGGGAAGGGGAGGGTCGGGGGAGCAGCGGGGGAGGGGGTCGGGAGAGCGGGGGTAGAATAGTAAGTTTATTTTTTATTTTTATTTTTTTAAGGATGAGGTGGGCTTAGCAATGGCTGGGGTGCGGATAGCCGCACCCATTAATGAAAGAGTATTAAAGAAAAACTAAATAAATTAATATTTATATCCCTTTGTAAACTAAATATGGAGATAAATTTTTTTAAATTTCTGAACTACCTATTCCCAACCTAACCAAACATGGGTATGGAAATGTTGAGTTCCTTTCCCATGGAAAAGAAATTAAAAACCTATTCATAGGAATACAAAAACTTGATCATAATATTTAAGTTACAATTAAGCCTTCCAATAGGTTTTTTTAGGGGCACCTCCACATTTACTAAGGGGCAGCCCTTACTTAGGGGGCAGCCCATTTGGTAGAGATTTTACTAGGAGGCAGCCCAAATTTTACTAGGGGGCAGCCCAACCCCCCAAACTCCCATTTTCTATTCATTTCATCATTTCCTCTCTCTCTCCTCCAAAAGAAAAAGAAGAAGAGCTCTCTCTCCCTCTCCCTAAACCCTAGAAAATTCTCCTCCACCACTCTAATCCTAATTCCTCCACCAAATTTTTTTCAAGAACACTCCCACATTCGACGAGATGACACGCAAGTCGAAGAAATCGGATTCTAGGTACGTTCTTCCCTAATTTCTTCTATAATTTTCTACATTTTATTCGAAACCCTAGAATGATGGGGTTTAAGAAAGAATGCTCACAACGTTGTAAAATGTAATATTGTTACATTCTTTGGCAGAAAGGAAAACCATCCCAAATGTTTGCATGATGGGGTTTAAGAAAGAATGCTCACAACATTATCCTGTTGTGGTGTGATGCGAAGGTGCATATGCTTTCAAGAAAGAATGCTCCGTCGGGAACATTATATCTAGGACTGCTACACCCAGGACAGTCCTTCACATGTGTTGGACTGTCCTGGGTGTGGCAGTCCTAGATGAAATATTATGTGACAGAACATTTCAGCTAGGACTGCCACACCCAGGGCAGTCCTTCACATGTGTTGGACTGTCCTGGGTGTGGCAGTCCTAGCTGAAATGTTCTGACAGAACATTTCAGCTAGGGCTGCCACACCCAGGGCAGTCCAACACATGTGAAGGACTGCCCTGGGTGTGGCAGTCCTAGATATAATGTTCTTACCCTCATGTACACGAGCACTACCAACATCAAAATCCCCCAAGCATGCACAGGACTATCTTCTCAGGCCCGCGGCTCCCCACATGCCTCAGCTGGATCCTACAACTTATTATCTGTTCCCACCGACAGCTTCATCAAGTCGAAGCTCCCAAGAGGCTGAGAGCATGAGGGGAGACCATTTCTATACGTGGGGAAGAGATCGTTTTGCTCCCTTTCCATTACTACCGGTCGACAGGGAAGCAAGCTGGTGGGGCCCTTTACCTCAGTCTACTGGTTCGTCTGATTCCAGCAGCAGGTGGGGAATCTGGCACAGGAACGGCTCTGAGAGGTCATCATCTCAAGGAAGAGCAGAAGGTTCATCATATAGGCCTCCAGTCACTAGGATGAGGCCATAGATCTTTTTAACTGGAAGAAAAAAAAACATTTTGTTATATTAGTTTGTTTGTAAATCGTAACGAAATTTGTACAAAAGGGTTGGGTTGTCGAAATAATTGCGAAAACTTGCAATAATCTGCGGATGGTAATCTGTCAAGAAACAGTTTTGGTTGCGCGTAAGTTATTTTATACCTCAATACTGACTGGTACCTGCATTTTGTAAAACGGTGAGTACATTTAAAGCGTTATCCTGAAATCATGTTGGTTTTCGCAGTTGGGATTGTTAATGGGATGCTGTTTATGTTTATATTATGGTCCGAAAGGAGCTAGATTTTGCAGGAAAAGCTTGGTTCTGTATAGATGAGTAGAACCAAATACTTTAGGAGATTGAGTTATTAAATTTTATTATTACAAAGTTATAGTCAATTATCACTATCATACGATATGCACTAAGTTTTGCAAAAATGCCAGGTTTGGAAAAAAAAATTTCCTGTGTATGTTCAATCACAAGAAATGATGGTTCAAACTTTGCTGCTGACCTGTGGCCCTTGGGTCTTGTCTCAATTCAGTGTCTGGCACCTAAAGCTACTGAAGTTTGGTCATGGATTGATGCTCCCTATCTAATATGATCACTATTTCTTGTGATATCTCAATTTTGATTTTGATGTTGATCACAGAACATTATATCTAGGACTGCCACACCCATGGCAGTCCTTCACATGTGTTGGACTGTCCTGGGTGTGGCAGTCCTAGATGAAATGTTCTGTGACTAGATCACAGAATATTTCAGCTAGGACTGCCACACCCAGGACAGTCCAACACATGTGAAGGACTGCCCTGGATGTGGCAGTCCTAGATGAATTGTTCTGTGACTTGATCACAGAACATTATATCTAGGACTGCCACACCCAGGGCAGTCCAACACATGTGAAGGACTATCCTGGTTGTGGCAGTCCTCTGATATAATGTGAAGTGTCATTTGTTCATGCATTCTACTGTATGCCTTCACTTGTACCCATACATGAGGACAATTTGCTCATATAGATAACACGGAATTAACAGAATAAGGGGAATGGACCTTTCCTCATGATCAAGCAGAGCATAATAAAGTTGGTATTGCTTCAATTTTCTATCACATCTGCGGTTCAACCCACACTACAGTAATACCTCACCAATGCCCACACAGGGCTACATACTCTCAAAGGTACAAAAGTATCAAAGGGATGGAAGAAATGATACAAAGTTGTGTCACATGAGACATTATACAAAGTTGAGTCACATGAGACATTATGTATCTTCGGAAGACAGAAAGCAAGGCGCCTCACAGGGAAGAATTAGTTATATAAAGGCTAAAGAAGACTAAAAGATCAAGCATGATCTCCATTCTCCAGTTCTGAATAACTAAAGTAATCAAACATGCTATGCAAGAAAAAGAAAAAAAAAAAAACCTTCTTCAGCCGCTAATAATTTACAACACATTTTACAATATGAATGGGCAAGTGTATTGGAGTCTGTCTGGCCTCTGGAAAGAGGAATGTATTACCAAAAAATAATCGATTACAAACATGACAGAAACAACTATTACAAACACGAGCACTTCCAGTGGCTTTCAAAATGGGGCTGAGGATAACATCAAAGATTGGTGACCCATAAGTTGCAAGTTCTTGATATCCAGTCTTCTCTTTGTGCCAAGATGGTGCCATACCCAGTAACTATAAATTTCTCTCATAACATGACAATGCAGTTCCAGTCTTCAAGATACTATCTGCAATGTTCTGTTTTCTTGCACAGGTTCAATCAGAAGAGATTTCACATATATAGGACTGCCACAGATGTGGCAGTCCCTCACATACATAGGACTGCCACATCTCTGACAGTCCTGTATATGTGAGGGACTGCCACATTTGTGGCAGTCCTCTGTGTCAAAGTCTAATTTTTGACCCGAAGTAAAGTTCAAGTGTCGTTACCACGAGGGTTTCCGATGCTTCAAAGTGTTCTTCGGAAGTTGTGGGAGGAGAGTATCCAGCATTTGATGGTCCGGGTTGTTCCATTTTTTATTTTTTTCTACATTAAACACAAAATTCAACTTTTATATGTAAAATTTAGGTTAAAACTTAAAATATTACACAAAAATAAATTCGACGACTTACAAATTAATGGGAGAAGTGATTGACACTGTATTCTACCAAAAATTTTAGGTTGGGGGACAATTTCACCTAGCTAGGGTTAATTATAGGTTTATATTAGGAGAAGAAAAAATGAGTGGAGGAAGAGAAGTAGTGGAGGGAGGAAGAAAGAGAGAGATGAAATCTAAAATGAAGTTGGCTTATATAGTGTTTTTTGGGCTGCCCCCCTAGTAAAAAAATCCAATGGCAAACTTGTAATTTTTTGGAAAAAATTTTGGGTTGTCCCTTAGTAATTGTGGAGGTGTCCCTAAAAAAAACCTTCCAATATTAAACGAGTCGTTTAGCATCATCCACATCCAAAGCGACAGCGCGCGGCGAAACGAATCCGTTGGATCATTCTTTCACTTCCAGATTCTTTCCATCGTCTCCAGATCCCAACTTCCGATCGTCTCTCTCGGCTCCGCTCCAAAAAAAAAAAAAAAACCAACTCCCAAACTCCAGATCTACAAAGAAACCCCGGTCCTTCCCGCCGATTCCTGAATCGCTGGCGTGGTCCGGCGGTTCCGAAGCGCCATGGCGAGCACTTCCCGCTCTCGCCGGGACGGGAGGAAGTCCTTCCGGCTGCTACGGTGGAGATGTTCGCTGTTGATGTTCTCCTTCTCTTTCCTTTCCCTGGTCTACTTCTCTTTCTTCGGGGTGGATTTCCCATTGCTCGGTGAGTTCTTCGTCCATCGACAAATTTTTTTGTTTTCGCACGCGCTGATAAAAATTGTGTTGCCATTGAGGACGCATGAATTACTAAGGGGCTAGTGAAATTATAAGCTGAGAGAGTAACTAAAGAGTGGAAAGTTGAGGTGTATGCAAAACAACTTTCTTAAGGTGGATGTTAGAGTTTGTAAATAACGACAACAACAAAATTGGAGAGTAATAATTGGTTTCCATAAGTTCCCACCATTCAAAGTTGCATGGACACAAATGTGCACAGTCAGGCTGAGATGAAGGCCTATTCTCATATATATATATATATATATATATATATATATATATATATATATATATATTCTAAGGCTGTGTTTGATTGAGCTTTTTTTCCATGGAAAATATGTCTATCAAAAAATTTCCACCAATTGTACTCTTCGATAACGTATATGTTCCATGGAATCATTTTCCAAAAAACTATCATTTTCCTTCAAAATGGTGGAAAATAAAACTGGCTCAGCCCATAGGAAAATATCATTTCCATGGTAAATAACTATTTTCCATGGTAAATAACGACAATTAAACACCCAAATTAATTCCATGGATTTTTTCCCTAGTAAAATAATTCAGTGGAATTAATTTATTTTCCACCTTCTAATCAAACGCACCCTAAAAAAATTCAGAAATTAAATTATCCAAAATTAACATCAACTAAGAAAATTGAACTACAATATCTTTCAAATGGAGATAAGAACTACCATTTACCCTATAATTATATTTTTTAAGTTTCCTAGAATAGTTGGCCCTGCGGAATATTGATTGTAACAAAGACTTAACATATGGGTCGAAAGTTTAATTTTACTAGTTTCTTCTATATGTAATTATATATAAATAAACGTAAAATATATAACATATACATATAAAAAAATTGGAGACCTGTAAATTCCGGAGGCCTAGTGCAGTCGCATCCATTGCGCTCCCTTAAAATCGGCCATGTGCCAAGTACATATTTTGGTTGTGTCCTGTTCATTTTGGAGTGTTTCGTATCCAGTACGTGTTCGAAACGATGCTACACATTTCATGTCCGTGACTCCTAGTTTCCACCTATTTGGAGCTTTGCTTGCCAAAGGTAGTTCATATTAGTATCCATCAGTTTCCTGAGTTCCATCTACGTACACCCTTAATGCAGATTTCTAAGCATAATGTCACGGACTTAGTATTTTTGCCTGCACTTCGTCCCATGCGGTGCACTATCTTCCTTCTCAAAGACTCGTGCAAGCCTTCCCAACCCGCTTAGCTAGAATACTAAAGAAATAAAGAAGAGTGGAGCAAAGATGGAACTCGTAAGAACTTCTTATTTTACTTGGAGAATGCTTACAAATTTTGGTGGTGAGGAACAAATGAGACCTCCCCCTTATTTATAGTGCTCATAGAGCTTACATGGAAACTTCTGGAATCGGCATATTCCAGAAATTATTCTCTAAGAGATAAGAACAAAGGAAACTTCTATACATCCAGAAAGATCATGATACATCAAGAAGGATCTGGAGTCTTCTGGAAGATTCTTGTGCCCTCTAGAGGATTCTGGGGCCTTCTGGAAAGTTCTACTATCTTCTAGAACGTTCTGGAAGCTTTCCGCATAACCTTGGTCGTGGAAGGCTATGTAACTTTGCCTTGGGCGGGGTGCAACTTTTCGGACGTTACATTCTCCCCCATCTAAGGCGTTGACGTCCTCGTCAACCATGCTCGCTGAGAAACGTCTGGACCTCGGCCTCGAACTGATACAACATATCAGCACGTTCCCAGTTAGACTCGCTGTGCGGCATGTCCTTCAATTGGATAAGGTACTCCACATATAGGTACACGTCTCGCCGACGAATGGTCCTCTTGTCCAGCACGACTTCCACTTCCTTGTCGAAGGACGTAGTCATGGTCGCCGTGGGTCGCTTCGGAACTCCTCGCTGGAGATCCTCCAAGTCTTCATGATAAGGCTTCAGGCAACTCGCATGGAAGACTGGATGAGTCTTCAGCTTGGCGGGGAGCTCGAGCTTGTAGGCCACCTTGCCTACCTTCTTGAGCATGGGGAAGGGGCCTTCGTACTTCTGAATCGGTCCTTTGTGCACTTTCCGGAATACCTTGAACTGTTGAGGCTGAAGCTTGACCATCACCATATCCCCCTCCTTGTACTCAACCGGCCTTTGTCTCACGCCGGCCCACTTCATCTTCCTCGCGGCCTTCTCCAGAAATGTCTTGGCAATGTCCGCCTTTGCCTTGAAATCTGAAGTGAACTGGTTGGCCACGGGGCTTCTACTCGAGGACCCCGCACTCAACGTGTGCGGGGCAAGCGGCTGTCGACCCATCACCAGCTCGAATGGACTGTTGTGCGACGACTCGTTCCGTTGAAGATTGTAGCAGAACTGAGCGACGTCGAGGTGATGCACCCAATCCCGCTGGTTAGCACTCACAAAGTACCGCAAATACTCCTCGAGCAGAGAATTGACCCGCTCGGTCTGTCCGTCCGTCTGCTGGTGGAAGCTGGTCGGAAGTGCAAGTCCGTCCCGAGGATCTTGAATACTTCCGTCCAAAACTTTCTTGTGAAGCGGGGATCCCGGTCGCTGGCTATGTTCTCCGGGATGCTCCAAAACTTCACCACGTGACTGATGAATAGTCGTGCGGCCTCCTCTGTTGTGCAGTCCGTTGAAGCAGCAATGAAGGTTGCGTACTTGGAGAATCGATCCACCACCACGAGAATGGACCAAGTGCTCCCACTTTCGACAGGGTGGAGATGAAGTCCATCGATATGCTCTTCCATGACCGGGTCTCTGATGGTCCACCTTGTCTTGTTGGCACACAAGACAGGTGCACACAAAGTCCTCCACATCTTCGCGCATGCGAGGCCAGTAGTAGGCGGCCTCCAGCAACGCCAAGGTCCGCTTCTGGCCCGGGTGTCCAGCCCACTTTATATCGTGGTACTCCTTGAGCAACTGTCTCCGCAAACCACTCCACTTAGGCACGACGACCCTGTCGTCTTTGGTATAGAGAAGCCCGTCTTTCAGTTAGAACCGTCTCATCTTGCCCTCTTGAACGAGCTTCACTATAACCTGTGTCGGCGGGTCCTCCATGATACCTACTCAGACACGGTCCAGAATGTCTCCCTTGCGCAAACACACCGTCGCGAGCTCGGCCTTCCTGCTGAGAGCATCGGCTACCTGATTCTCCTTGCTGGGCTTGTATCACAGCTCTATGTCAAATTCGGCTAGGAAATCTTGCCATCTCGCTTGCTTCGGGGATAGCTTCTTCTCGGATTGGAAGTAGCTCGTGGCAATATTGTCCGTCATGACCACGAACTTGGTGCCGAGAAGGTAGTGCCGTCATGTCCTCAAGCAGTGCACGACCGCGGTCATCTCCTTCTCTTGTACCGTGTAGCACCACTCAGTATCATTCAACTTGCGGCTCTCGAATACGATGGGGTGCCCTTCCTGCACCAACACCCCATCGATGGCAAAGTTGGACGCGTCCGTGTGTACTTCGAACGCCTTAGAGTAGTCCGACAGAGATAAGGCCGGCTCCTCCGTCACAGCCGTCTTCAGTGCCTCGAATGCCCCCTCGCACTTGGGCGTCCAACTCCATGTCCGATCCTTCCGCAGCAGATCGGTGAGAGGTGCTGCTATGGCGAAGTATTCTCGGATGAACTGCCAATAGTAGTTCGCTAGGCTTAAGAATGAACGCAGCTCTGTCGGCCTGGTGGGAGCCTTCCACTCCCGTATGGACTAGACCTTCGTGCCATCCATCCATATTTTGCTATGTCCGATCCAGTGTCCCAAGAACGACACCTCTTCTTGTGCAAATGAGCACTTCTTCCGCTTGACGAAGAGGTCGTTCTCCCTCAGTACTTGGAAGACTGCCTTCAAATGCTCAATGTGCTCCTCCATCGTGTTTGAGTACACCACGATGTCGTCGAGATAGACCACAACGAACCGATCCAGGTAGGGATGAAAGAGCTTGTTCATCAAAGTGCAAAAAGTCGCAGGAGCATTTGTTAGACCAAAAGGCATAACTAGAAATCATATGTGCCATACCTCGTGACGCATGCCGTCTTAGCCTCGTCGCCCATCCGCAAGCCGGACCAGGTAGTGTTTCGAGCGCAGATCGAGTTTGGAGAAGTATCTTGCGCCTCCCAGTTGGTCGAACAGGTCCGCCACCAACGGGATGTGATGTTTGTTCTTGACGGTCATTCCATATTCATTTTATTAAAAAAAAACTTAGTTTTAAATCTTTGGTACGATTCGTATTTTTGTGGAATAGATCATAAGAAAATTCATGTATCTAGGGAAGGTTCATTTTAGAAACGAATATTCCCTAGATACTTTCATCATGGTATTTCACGGTGGAATCAAATTTGAAAAAGACCTAAAGTTAAAGATTTATCAATAGGTAATGTTGCTCCAATACCTAACCAAAGAGCTACTACGGTACCAATAAAAAAGACTGTTGTAGCTACTGGACGACGAAATAGATTCTGGATAGGTATCCTATATCTGAATTGAATTCTTTCTGGTTAAAGAATCTCTACCTTGTTTAGTACACAATAGTCGATGCACAAACGAAATCTTCCATCCTTCTTCTTCTGGAATAGCACTGGTGCGCCGTACGGGACCTTCGACGGTCCGATGAAACCCGCTTCCAACAGCTCTTTGAGTTGCCTCTTCAACTCGTCTAGTTTGGACGGGGCCATACGGTATGGAGCCATGGCGGGCGGCTTTGTGTCCGGCTCCAACTCGATGACGTGGTCTACCTCCCTCCGCGGAGGTAGCCTCTTTGGCAACTCCTTTGGCATGACGTTCCCAAACTCCACAAGGACATCATCGATCTCAGGCGAAGGATCCCCCTGCACGGGCGCCTCTTCCGTCTTGAGCACCGCAAGGTAGGTCATCTCTCCGTGTCGCATCCCCTTCTTGAGTTGTAAGACGAAGAGAGCCTTCCCCTTTGCCAGTTCGCCTCGTGCCACAGTCACCATCCACGGGGAGCTCTCCTCCATGATCCGATGACTCCCAGATGCAGCATTGGGACCGCCTTTACCGATGTGAGGAAGTCCATCCCAAAGATCATGTTGAAGTCGTCCAGTGGTGCGGCCGTGAGACTGGTGACACATGTCCAGTCTCCCACTTGGATCTTGACTCCTTTGGCCACCCCTTGCACGGGACGCACCTTTGAGTTGACCGCCTTCATCTTGCTCGAGTCTTTTTCAAGCACCAGACCCAAGCGTTGGACCTCCGTGTCCGAGATGAAGTTGTGGGTCGCCCCCGTGTCGACCATCGCCCTTGTGTTATGGCGGTTGATCTTCACGTCCACATACATCAGCTTTCGACTCGGGGCTTTGGCCACGACCGGCTTGCTCTTCAAATCATTGAGTAGGCGCAAGGCGCCCATGTGAGCCCCCATCCTAGGCTCCACGTCCTCGACCTCCTCGTCTTGGACTGCATTCACCCTCTTACCTTTGTTATTGCAGTCGTGTGCGAAGTGGTTCCCACCGCACACGAAGCACTCGATCTTTTGCTCCGTCGGAGGCTTCGTAGGCTGCTTGTCCTTCGGCGGGGCTCCCTTTCCGTTGTTCTTCTTGTCTCCTCCACCATTGAACTTGGTGGTGGTCTTGACCTTGGACTTGGGGGTATCGCTCCGTTGATACTCCATCAGCTTCTCAGCCGCTGCAACGGCCATGTTCAGATCTGACACGCGTTGTTTCTGCAACTCTTGCGCCGTCCACGATTGTAGACCGTCCAGGAAGAAAAACATGCGATCTTCTTCGTCCATACTGGAAATGGCAAGCATCAGGCGGGTGAACTCCGCCACATACTACTTGATGGATCCGATGTGCTTGAGTTGTCGCAAGCTTTGCCTCGCAACATACTCCACGTTCTCCGGATAGAACTGAGACTTGATCTCCTTTTTGAGATCCTTCCAAGTCTCGATCGAGCAGAGTCCCTTCTCTTTCTCGATGCACCTGCGTCGCCACCACAACATAGCATCATCAAAAATATATAGGGACGTCGTGTTTACCTTATCGGTCTCATCCTCGATGCGAACCGCCTTCAGGTACCGCTCGATGTTCCAAATGAAGTTATCCACCTCCTTCGCATCTCGCACGCCGTTGAAGGACTTGGGTTCTGGATACTTCACTTTCTAGGTCGCCTCCCTCCTCGGAGTCGTACCACCAGCAATGGCCTTCTCGAGGATCGTCGTCTTGATTTTTAGCTCCTCGTGCAGTTCGGCAATCTCCGTCTTGGTAGCGTTTTGTTCCTCCTCAAACTCGGCTTGTATCTCGCCGAGATTCTCCCGAAACTGCGCTATGGCATGTGGGCTGTCTTGTTTGCTCCACTTGAAGTTGACGTCCGTCACGCCTTTCTCCAGCATATCCATCCGTGCCGCCAACTTGCTAAGAGCCTGTTCCGTCGACGGTTCTTTGCTTTTGCCTTTCTTCGAGGGCCTTGCCTTCTCCTTAGGCGATGCGGGCTGCTCGTCGAGAATTACGTCGGACGAAGACATGGGGACGATAGACCTTTGTTCTGATACCACTTATCACGGACTTAGTATTTTTGCCTACACTTTGCGCCGTGCGGCGCACTATGTTCCTTCTCGAAGACTCGTACAAGCCTTCCCAACCCGCTTAGCTAGAATACTAAGAAAATAAAGAAGAATGGAGCAAAGATGGGACTCGTAAGAACTTCTTCTATTACTTGGAGAATGCTTACAAGTTTTGGTGGTGAGGAACAAATGAGACCTCCCCCTTATTTATAGTGCTCATAGAGCTTACATGAAAACTTCTGGAATCGGCGTATTCCAGGGATTATTCTCTAAGAGATAAGAACAAAGGAAGCTTCTAGTACATACAGAAAGATCATGATACATCAAGAAGGATTGAGAATTTTCTGGAAGATTCTCGGGTCCTCTGGAAGATTCTGGGGTCTTCTGGAAAGTTCCACCATCTTCTAGAACGTTCTGGAAACTTCCCACATAACCTTGGTCCGTGGAAGGCTATGCAACTTTGCCTCGGGCGGGTGCAACTTTTCAGACGTTACAATAAGCCCTTGATATAGTAATTTTCACATTAGGTCACAATGGAAACTAACATTTGCATACAATTGTTTTGAAGGACTCAAATATATTTCACATTTTCGTGCTAAATGCTAGTTGCCCTATGTGCAAGGTCTAAAAAGTTGTCTGGTACGGATACATACGTGTTGACTGTAGATCTGAATCATATCACATTTGACATGAACCAATCTGAAACTGCACTATGAATTCGGTATGCAAATACCTTCGATATTGGGGATTTTTTTAATCAGATGTTGGTAATACTATATCCTAAAATTGGCTACAATTGGTCGGAACTTTTTGGAACTGACCGAAACTTCCGAAAGCTCTCAGAAATTGGCCAAAACTGGTTGAAAATTCTCAAAGATCTGAACTGTATTAAAATGGAAATAGTATGAAATGTTTACATAAGTGGCTAACATGATGCCACTTGTCACACATCAACGACTAGAACCTTCTTGATACAAGATATTTACATGATGGAAAGATCTAAAAATTCTAGAAGGCCTAGGATGTTCTAGAGACTTCTAGAATGATACCTCTTGGAAAGGTTATGCAAAGCAGCCTTGTGGGACAAAAATTTATGTGCATGACACTGGCTTGATTTTTTTTTTTCTTCATCTTGAAGGAATTTAAACTTATATTGAAATGTAAGGAACAACCACTACTGTTGTAATCAATCTTGGAGTGGGACGAGAACTAATTTTTAAAGCTTGAATTCATGTGGTTTATATTGATTTAGAGAAAGCTTAAGATCGAGGTCCTAGGGATATAATGTGGTGGGCTTTGGAGAAGAAATAAGCTCCTAGTTGTTATATTGAGACTATTAAAAATATGTATGATAGAGTTATGATGACTATTGGAAAAGTAGTAAACCATTTCCGATTAAAGTTGGTTTATATCAACGATCAACGTTCAGTCATTACCGTTTTGTGGTAATTATGTGTGAAATTACTAGGCATATCTAGGAGTAGGTTCTATGGTGAGTGGTGTTTGCCAACAATATTGTGTTGGTCGATGAGAGTAGAGAATGATTATATGCTAAAATAGAAGTGTGGAGAATTTTTTTTGGAATTTAAGAGATTAAAATTAGTAGAACAAAAAAAAAGTACATGAAATGTAACTTCAACGAGAAGTCAAAGAGAAATGACAAGGGAGTCCATACATAGACAAGAGATATCTAAGAGCTGAGAGTGATAACTTTCAGTATTTAGGGTCAATCATTCATCACGATGACGAGATTGAGAAGGATGTCATGCATAGAATTAAAACATAATATTTGAAATGGAGGATTGATTATGGAGTACTTTATGATCACAAGATACTTATGAAATTAAAAAGAAAAATTCTACAAGACTGCTATTAGACCAATCATGTTTTATGGATGAGAGTGTTGGGTAATTAAGAAACACCATGAACAGAAAGTTAGTTTAGCCGAAATGGAAATGCTAAGATGGATGAATGTATGAGCATATCCCTGAAAAGTTAGTGGTGACCTCAATTAAGGACAAAATGATAGAAAATCGTTTTAGGTGGTTTGAACATTTGAAACGTATACCAATAGATGTTCCCGTAAGGAGTGATACTAGTAGTTAATGTTAATGGAGCCATCATGAGTACAGCTAGGCCTAGACGGAAAAGAAGGATATGATTTTTGTTAGGTTACATAGCATAGACCTTAGGAGAGCTGAATGGAAGAAGCGAATTCGAACAGCCGACCCCAAAACTTGGGATAAAGGCATTGTTGTTGTAATATATGTGTGTAGCTTTTGGTTATAAAAACCATTGTGACTAGTGCGCTAAGATTGTTTTAACTGATTTTGTTTTTCTTGAAATCTTATGGATTTTGGTCAGGTTCACGCAACTTCCCGGATAACCAAGGAACTTCTACAATAGAAATTGTGAAGGACAGTTGGAATTATGCCAATGACAACTTAACTAGCAATATGTATAACTTGGATGAAGTTGGTGATTTTATTAATATAGTTGAGAAACAAGGCTTCCAAAGGTCACCGGCTTCGCCAACTCAATATGGCACTCCATCCACAATCAATGTGCACCCAAATATATCGGAAGTGGAGTCCCCTAAGCATCCAAAACCCAAATCTCGCAATCGTTGTAAGAGTTCTCCTCTCCCTACATATTTCCTTTGAAGGTTTGTTGCATGTTCCTTTACTAAACTATTTGTCAGGTTTCGCAAGGTAAAAAGAATTTTTTCTCTTTTTTGGAGACATGATATGTGGCGCACGTCTCCCTATTAAACTCGCAATGTATATCGTTCTCCAACAGGACATATGTCTTCATATGTTTTATGTATATGTATTTGACACTCGCTTGACAATTGTAAATGTGTATCTCTCATTTTTTTCTAATAACACTAACATAGTCTCAAACATAAATATGTTAAAACATGCATGTATATTTACAAATACACCTATGCATGATTAGATTCACTACACGAAATTGGATCCATCCTTGGAGTGAAATTTGAGACCATGAGCTAAATTGAAGAATTTTCTCAAAAACATATCATCAGATGTATGAAACTTATTTTTCATGTTATACTGACCAGTATGGATGAGCTCATGTTTATTTTCTTATTTTAGGATGGTTTACTAAGAACACATGTAATTTATTAATAGAATGGTTGACTAATGACATGTTTATATCACAATTACCATTACTTTGGTTGATAAAACTAGGGGGATCGTCGCTGATGTGTATGGAAATAGAGAAGTTAAGGTAGTCCTACCAAATCAAACCACAAAGTTGCAATATATTCTCCTAATTATTTGTTACAAGATTTTCATTTTGATATAAGAAATGCACTTCTAATTGGGATGTAAAAGATTAGCAGTTAAATCTTGCTCGTCTCTGAGCTAGTAAATAACCTATCTTTGTAATCAATCTATTATCATGAAGTAATTTCTTTTGTATGCCACATTTTGATATAAGAAATGCATGCAGTTCTAATTTTGATGTAAAAGATTAGCACTTAAATCTTGCTCGTCTCTGAGCTAGTAAATAACCTTTCTTTGTAATCAATCTATTATCATGACGTAATTTCTTTTGTATGCCACACCTTTCAGATCTCCCATGTGAGATTGGGTTCAAAGAGTCAGTTGATGATCTGTTGGAGCCTGAGTTATACACGAATTTCACACATTTTTCACTAGAATATATCATTGAAGAGGAGAGATCTTCTGGAACTCTTGTGTTTGAACCTCAATTTGGTGGACATCAGTCCCTTCAAGAAAGAGAAAACTCTTTTTATGCTAGAAATCAAATGCTTCATTGTGGTTTTGTTAAAGAACCGGAGGGATATCCTAGCACGGGATTTGATTTGAGCAAAAAAGACAAGAAATTCATGGCTACATGCAGAGTTGTGGTATCTTCTTGCATTTTTGGGAGCTCTGACTTTTTGAGGAGACCGGCCAGAAAGATGGTAAGAAGTTAAATCCAATTCTTATCAAGAGTAGCTGCTCATATGCCTCTAGATCTACTGTGTTTGTGTATTTGAGATTATGCTAGGAGTGTTGCTGGGTTGGACTGCTGCAAGCTATGTTGTACGGTTCTCCTCTAGATCTACTGGGTGTGTGTATTTGAGGACCGTCCGACATGGTGTGGTTGAAAGTTATTTGCATTTTCCTGATCGTGCCAAACATAATTGAAGTACGAGAAAGTAACATTCTTCGTATCAAATCCTTTCTAGAACTTTTTGAAACATAGTTGCTACTTAAATCATGCATAAATATAAGTTTATTTAAATCTAATAATAAAATATGTATATAAATATGTTTTGTGTATATGTACAGTACTCATACCATAAATATATCCAGAGTTTTCTACAATTGCCATATTTCAAATTAGTATCGTGTACGTATTTGAATCCGCGTTGGTGACTATGCAACCTAGGCTGCCAGCAATTTTTGTTATAATATGTTGGTTTTCTTGTGTCATTTTCCTTCTTCATAACTAGATGGTGGTATGCAAGAGAGTTATCTTTAGCTCATTCTTTAATGGCTCTACTCCCGCAAATGATACCTTGCACCTTTTTATCATTCTACAGCTGACAATTGTCACTAGTCGAACTGTCATTATCCTGGTTCAGCCTGGAGGTCGCAGGGCAGGGGACATATTGGTTTAACTGTAATATCAAATTTACCTTTCTTTCAACTAACAACTTACAACAGAATCAAAGGCCCTTGAGTCTTTCATAGATCCTCACTAAGCTACTCTCAAAGGTCGAAAAAGAAAATAAAAAGTACCAACATGATGTTCGCATTATATATTATAGGATCCTCATCAGAAATATAATTTATGGCACAACTTTCGCCCATAAACAATGCTCTGCCAGATTATATTTTTTAATAAATATACCACTTGCCACCATGAAATTGCCCCAAACTGTCACATTTTCTTAAACAATGTATTCTTTAGAGATGTTCCTGGATGAACTACCCATAACAAGATTTTGTTCAGGCAGGCAACAACAACAAAGCCTTCATGCCAAATTTTGGGGGTCAGCTACATGAATCCCCATCTTCCATTCAGCTCTACTAAGGGTAATTTCCTCTTTGGCATTAGCTAAAGACAAATCCTTCCTCCCAGTCCCAGTCCAAATTCTCTTAGAAATCATTTCATCTTTTTTTCCAAACGCATTACCATCCATCCATCTCAACATTCTCACTTCAGCTATGTTCATTTTTTAGACATGTTTCTTAGTTGTCCAACACTCGGACCCATTAAAATTGGCTGGTGTTATTGCTCTTTTATATAATATCCCTTTCAATTTCAAGGGTATCCTACTACCAAAAGCACTCCGGAAGTGCTCCTCCAATTTATCAATCCCGCTTTGATTCTGTGAAAACCATCTTTCTCAATCTCTCCATCGTGATAAATGATCAACAAAAGCAATCACTCAGGTATCATTTGGCTATCATTATGGATTTAATCGTTTTCTTCAGAGGGACATGTTCCTGAAATTTCTAAGTTTTTGATTGTAAGAAATAATAATGCCCTTGTTCTCATTGCTAGGGTTTGTTACAATATATATAGTGTCTACATTTGGGCTTATGGGTATGGGCCATATTTACATTACAAATATAATCTAACACCCCCCCTCAAGTTGGAGCATGCAAGTCACAAATGCCCAACTTGGGAAGGAAAGAATCAAACACTTGCTTTCCAAGGGGCTTGGTGAAGATGTCAGCCAGTTGAGAAGAAGTAGGAACATGCGAGGCTATTACGGTGCCATCTCTAATAGCATCGCGAACAAAATGCAAATCCACCTCAATATGCTTACTGCGCTCATGAAATACCGGGTTCTGAGCCAGGTGCAGGGCTGACTGACTGTCACAATACACCGACATAGCAGACTCCTGGCGAACGCCCAAACACACCAATAACTCCTTCAACCATTTCAACTCACAAACAAGCGCAGCAAGAGATCGGTATTCAGCTTCAGCGGAAGATCGGGAAACAGTTGATTGCTTCTTGGTTTTCCAAGAAATAGGAGACCCCCCCAGAAACACCAACCAGCCTGTAACAGAGCGACGAGTCAAGGGACAACTGGCCCAGTCGGAATCACACCAACCAGAAAGACGGAGATCACAATCAGCTTTCAAAAGAATACCCTGTCCTGGTGCATGTTTGAGATATCTGACCACTCGCAAAGCAGCATGCCAATGATCTTGTCGAGGCTCCTGTAAGAATTGAGACAAGATATGCACAGCATAGGCTAAGTCAGGGCGAGTAAACGATAGATAAATCAACCTCCCAGCCAGCCTCTGATAAGTCTCTGCATCCGCCAGCTTTGGACTAGTCGATTCTGCCAGCTTGTGATTGGGCTCCATGGGAAAGCCAGCAGGTCGAGACCCCATCAAGCCGTATTCTGAAATGATGTCCAAAGCATACTTCCTTTGACACAAGGAAATTCCTTCTGCACTCCGAGCCACCTCTATGCCAAGAAAGTACTTCAACACACCAAGGTCCTTCATGTGAAAACAAGAACTAAGGTACTTTTTGAAAGCATCTAAAGCACCTGTGTCATTACCAGACACAATCATGTCATCCACATAGATCAAAACATGCAACTCTACCTTCCCTTTAAACAGAGAGAAAAGGGAATAATCGGAATGAGATTGAATAAATCCATAGGATATCAGAGAAGCAGCAAGCTTAGCAAACCAACAACGTGGTGCCTGTTTCAATCTATATAGTGACTTATGTAGGCGACACACTTTGTTGGGTTCACTATGCGAAAAACCTGGCGGCAACTTCATATACACTTCTTCTGTCAGATCTCTATGAAGAAAAGCATTGTGCACATCCATCTGGTGCAAAGTCCAGCCTCTCACAGCTGCAACAGCCAAGAACGCCCGAACTGTAGGCATCTTAGCTACCGGGGCAAATATCTCTGAATAATCGATCCCCTCAACCTGATGATTACCAAACACAACCAGCCGTGCCTTTAAGCGCTCAACACTTCCGTCAGATTTGTACTTGATTTTGTACACCCATATACTTCCCAATGCTTTCTTCCCAGGAGGCAAATCGACAAGACTCCATGTCCCATTATCTTCCAAAGCCTGTATTTCAGTTTGCATAGCCGCGCGCCAGCCCAAATCTCGCGAGGCCTGGCGATATGAAGTAGGCTCAACACCTGCAGTGATAGCTGCAAGAAAATTTCTGTGTCCAGCAGTAAATATGTCATAACTTAGAAATTGTGTTAGAGGATACGAAGTACCTGAGGAAGTGACGGAAACAGATGAACTGTGGTGAAGGGGGGACTTTTACTTCGAACAGCATTTGTCACAAAATCCTGTAATCGCACTGGCTGTGATTTCTTTCGCATTCCTCTTCCCAATACTACCTCGTCGGGCACCGCTGGCAACACTGTATCCCCTGTATCATTAGTAGTATCCGCATCACCCCCAGCGGACTCTCCTGTCAATACTTCTGCATCTACCTGTGTATCCTAGCCACTCGGTGCCGAGCCACCAGCAACCACTCCGGCCTCAGCAGCCGTAGCCGGCACCATCCCAAAAGCCTCTATATCGTCTCCTGGCACCTCAACAGATGTATGGCGTGTCGCAGAAGACATCTCGCTAGCAGAGTCACACCCAGGAAATTCTTTTTCATAAAAAGTAACATCACGGGACACAAAAAATTCACCAGTCTCCAAATCATACAGTTTTCATCCCTTTTTATCAAGTGGATACCCAACGAAGATATATTTTCTGCTCCTGCTAGCAAATTTATCATGTCGGGATTTCAAATCATACGCATAGCACAGACAACCAAAAATACGTAGATGATCATACGAAGGAGCCGAGCCATATAAAACTTCATAAGGAGACTTAAAATGCAAGGCACTAGAAGGGGTTCTATTTATCAAATAACATGCAGCCAGAACACATTCCCCCCAAAAATCCATGGAAAGAGAACCCTGAAATCGCAATGCCCTGGCTACATTTAAAATATGTCGATGTTTTCTTTCCACCCTTCCATTCTGTTGAGGTGTCCCAACACAGGATGTTTGGAACAATATATCTTGAGATGAAAAATAATCTCGTAAACAATGAAATTCAGTGCCATTGTCACTCCGCACACGACGGATATAAGCCCCAAACTGACGCTTCACCATAGCAATGAATTTAAGAAACATAGAATAAACAGCACACTTATCCGTCAATAAAATAACCCAAACAGCTCTAGAAAAATCATCCACCAAAGTCAAAAAATATCGTGCCCCATTAGATGACGGAACACGATATGGTCCCCACAGATCATAGTGTATAAGTTCAAAGCATCTCAAAGCACGACTACTACTATCAGGAAAGGCATCACGAGTCTGTTTAGCTTGATGACAAATATCACAAGCCTTATGAGAAAACACACTACTACCAGAGAGAAAAGGTAAAGTTTGCATTACTTTATCTGAAGGATGCCCCAGTCTACTATGCCAAACCTCGGAATCACTCTCTTTGCATGCCAGGATCACCAAAGCCAAAGAAGCTGGAACCTTCCCCAAGAAGTAAGGTCCACCCCTTTGTTCACCTGCTCCAATCACCATCCTCGTGCTTCGGTCCTGAACAAAACACAAATCAGGAGTAAATAACATATCACAATTTCTGGCACCAATCAATTGTGAGACAGAGATCAAGTTGCAAGTCAATGTCGGAACGTAAAGAACATCCGTCAACACCAATGAAGCAGTCAAAAATACTTTGCCTCTTAGAACAGCCTCAATAGTGCTCCCATCAGGCAAAATCACAGGACAGACAGGGCCCTCAAAGCAATCAACTAAACCGTCACGAGAGCCTGTCGCATGAAGAGTAGCCCCAGTATCGAATATCCAAGGGACAGAAGAATTCTTACCCATCAGACGATCAGAGTTTGAAGATCCAGGGTTGGAAGAATTGTCGTTACCCAGCAAGCTCATCAGTTTCTGCCATTGTTCACCTGAGAGTGGTGAAGGATACCCTCCATGCATCATATCCGCCGAACTCCCAGCAAGACCAGCAGGGACACCATGACCAGCAGCGGCGACATGATGAACAACCCCTGCGCCACCAGTACCGCGTCCCTCATCACATCTCTGCTGTGGTGCCGGGCCTCTGCCACCACCAGCACCACGTCCACCTTCACGCCGAGGACGAGTCTCCCACCACTCTGGATAGCCAATCTTGGCAAAGCAAGTTGCAACATCATGACCTGTTTTCTTGCAATGAGTACAGATCATACCTGATTTGTCCCTGGAATCTGAGATTCTACTATTAGAAGCAGTAGAAAGACGAGGTGAAGTCTTGATAGCCAGCGCCAACACTTCCTCAATAGCGGATTGGACCTGAGATTTTCGCATATCCTCCTCCTCACGGACTGCCTGGTATGTCCGATCTAAACTTGGCTGAGGATCCTGAGCCAGAAGATTAGATCGGGTATGACCATACAACGCAGTATTCAACCCATACATAAAGTCCTGAAAGTGGTCTTCATCCCTCATAGCCTGTAGCTTTGCAGCAAGTTCACCACATGTACAAGTAGGCAATGGAAAATAAGCAGCTTGTTCATCCCACAAAGACTGCAAATTTCTAAAGTAGGTTTCTACAGACATCGAAGCCGTTTGTTTGCACTCAGCCAAAGCCACCTTAATTTGTTGCTTCCGAGTGCCATTGCTAACAACAAATCTTTTCTCCAACAAGTTCCACAATGGAGAAACCTCCTCAAAGTACGGCAAATATTTCTTCAGAGACGGATCAATGGTATTAAGAACCCATTGAACCAATAGCGCTTGCACGCATCTCCAATCAAGCAATTTACTAGCATCATTAACAGGTTTGACTTCAGTACCTTCCAGAAAAGTGATCTTTCGCCTAGAGATCAGGGAGAGACGTATCGACCGGGACCACTCAGCATAGTTCGGTCCACGGAAAACAATAGGAGTAATGATATTTCCTGGTTGATCAGCAGAACTCAGAAAATATGGATCATTCGGATTAGGATAATTTGGGTTGTGTGCACCCCCACCGCCAGTCGCGACGGAGTAGCTGGACGCAGCATCATCTGCCATCGCGGATGTCGGGTGTACAAACATTTTGTACAACTCCGACGAATCGGCCGCTGATGGACGGGGTCGGCGGCGAATCGGTCGCGATCAGGGGCGCCGGATCTGGCGCGTAGGAGCGAGTGGATGTCGGGTGTACAAAATTTTGTACAACGCCGACGAATCTGTCGCTGATGGACGGGGTCGGCGGCGAATCGGCCGCGATCAGGTGCGTAGGGGACGGCCGGTGCAGTCGGGCACCGGGACGGTGGAGTCGGACGCCGGTGTAGTCGGGCGCCGGACCGGTGGGGTTGGAGCCGGTGCAGTCGGGCGCCGGGTCGGTCGGAAGGCTCAGTCGGAGCCGGGATCACGAGTGTAGGAATGGAAAGCTTAAAACAATGAATTTAAGAAGAGGTGTAGGAATGGAAAGCTTGGTGGATCTGAGAAGCCCAGAAGCTACTCGAGCAAATATAATCTAACAATGCACCGGAAAGCTTGGTAGCTCTTCTGATAATCCCGGCTCAAAGCACGAGCATTGGGGCTCTCATCGTCAGGTTTTGCAAAATCAGAGAAGCCCGGGGTGCAACGTGCAAAGTCGCAGCGTGGTGCCTGCAACGCGCAAAGTCACACCATGGAGGAGAAGAAGAAGCCCCCACGTTGAACCCCACCGACGTCGATCTGCGCCTCAAGGACTGAGCTCTCTGGAAAAAAGAGATTTATCCGTCGCGGCTAGGGTTTTTTTTTTTTTTTTTTTTCGGGAGATGGCGGCTAGGGTTTTTCGGGTGGCTCTGATACCATGTAAGAAATAATAATGCCCTTGTTCTCATTGCTAGGGTTTGTTACAATATATATAGTGTCTACATTTGGGCTTATGGGTATGGGCCATATTTACATTACAAATATAATCTAGCATTGATCTTTAGATTCTCAAATAATTGAACATTTAGCCATAAACAAAAAGTTTGTTTCTTGTCAGAAAATATGAACAGTTCACATGTCATCTGCAGTTGCGATAAACTAATGAATTTTTGTTCTTGATGTTCCTACAAAAAGGACATGATCAGAGTATCTCTTGTTTGTGGGACAACTTTCTTCCATAAGTGATGCTCTGTCATTTTATGATTTTTGGGTATAAGTAATGATACAAGCTTGTAATTTTCACAGATTGGCGCATATTCTAAGAACAATGTTTGCTTCGTGATGTTCCTGGATGAGCTGACATTGACAAAAATTTCTTCAGAAGGACATGTTCCTGATGACAATGGAAACGTTGGTATCTGGAGGATTGTTATAGTGAAGAACCTACCATACACAGATATGCGGAGAACTGGAAAAGTTCCGAAATTTTTGTCCCACAGGCTTTTTCCATCTGCTTGGTAATGTGTTTTTCTGATTCTGCCTTATACACATGCACACAATCAAACCACAGTAACATTTAGCATGTTCACTAAGTGCACATGGAATAAAATGCAATTTATTACCTTTTAAATTTACTAAACTAGTATAAACATGAAGTTGTTGGAAAGGTCAGAATATAATTAGTAACTTTCTCAAGTTCTTTTCATAATAACAATAGTAATGAATCTTTGTGGACGAATCAAAACCTGACTACTCAATTTTTTAAGTAATAAGTTTTGAATAGTTTGTGTATATTTGAGATTACCCGAAATCGTCTGAACAACAATACCTACATTTCCAGCAAGGACAAAGTTGAAAGTACATTAAGATTGGCAATGTTTTCTTCCAGAACCTTTGACTTTTCATCTTGAGGTGGTGACAAGTAGGACTTAGGAATTCGACCTACTTTGACTGCCATGAATCACATCACTTCTCTTTGAGTGAAGTGAAGGATGAGGGCCCACCTGGCTGTGATCTTAAGATCAAAACAACATCACAGAGATTAACTGGTTATAAGCAGGTATTTATCAAGTGTCTGACCTCCTTACCTTCCTTGCATATCAGATAGGTTGGCTTCGTGCCCAGGGGTGGATCCAGAAATGAGTTGTTGGTTACCGGGAGCAAAACTATGACCACAATGATAAAAAAAAAATCTTTAATAAAAGAAATATTTGTTGTTAAAAATGAATACCTAAACTAAAATGAAATGGATTAGATGCAAAACCGGAAAAAAAAAAAAATCATAAATGTTTATAGTGAGCTTCTAACCTAGTTCCAACCATGAAAATACCAAGTTTTAACCATTAGGTTACCAAATTCTTAGTGATATAAAACATATGTTACCAAAGCAATGCTACAAAAGTTTTTGATATACTTGCTACCACAAGTTGACCTTACATAAAAATTGGTGAGACCCCGGATTGCTCTTATAAGAGGCAAAGGTTCTGTTTAAACCCTAGACTAAAGTCACGTCGAAGTTGGTTTCGGATTGGATTTCTCAATTCATACTATTTAACTCAACCCATTTAACTTTTCCTCTGGATCAAATTGACCTTTCTCCTATTTGCAAAAACACGTTATGAGGAATCTCTACTTAAAATAACAACAGTTTTCTATAGCAGTCAGTAAGGCTCTAGTCTCTAGATTTTGCTATATAGAAGGATGAGGTTTTAACTCTTACATGTTTTTTACCACGTACATTTCACAGAAATCCTCATAGCTTGCTGATTAACTGGTTAAGGCCTGGTTTAGTATTGCTGTTGCTTTCCAAAAAGCAGAAGCAGCTTTTGAAAGCCTCCCTCATGTTTTCAAAAGCTGCCTTGAAAATGAACTAGCTTATCAAAAAAATAAGCAAAAGCATCTGTTACCAAACATCTTTCGCTACTTCTCAAAAAAAAAAAGAGAAAAAGCAAGTGCATGCAAAATAAGCCGTACCAAGCGCAACCTACTAAATGTCCCAAAGCTACGAGCTTACCCAACTCTATTCACTAAGTAGGATCAAATTGTCGGGTTCCCTAGCTTCTTTACATACATATAGGTCAGGTTTAGTTTGACATTTTTACGTATTTATCAAATGGATCGAGTTCATGTTGGGGTGACTTGTCTATTATTAACAAGGAAAGACATGAATTGTTCGGCTGCCTGACATCAACCCTCTATGTTGGTGCCAATAGCTAAGGTTGTTGAGACCATAAGCGGGCCATGCCATAAAGCCTAGACGACCAGTTGGCGGGTAGTAGACCTACCTTTTGGCATGCAGGTTAATCATTCAACCGAGGAGCATCCTCCAAGTTCCCCTAGACTATAAAGAGTCTAGATGAAGAGGCACGATAATACAATTTGTTGCCTAAAACTATATTATTATGGATCTCTTCTTTTCTATGATAATAAACATATTTATGTTATTGTAAATGTGTATCTAATTGAATGATGTTTTGTATAGCTACTGAAGGAGTTTAGCCTGGGTATGAATCCTTTTGAGCAATCTGGAGGGTGTGATTTGGAATTCAGGTTAAGTGAACTATAGTTCATAGGCGCCTTTAAGATGAAGATCATTAAGACATATGTATTAACACAAAGTAAAGACAGATGTGAATTAGAAGATACTTGGAAGAACTATGAATTTTATTTTAACAATTCAACCCACCAATATTCTGGTAGTGGCACCAACATATACAGTTAACTAGGATGGATAGGTGATTAACTCAAATGTTGACTCTCATAATGATGCAAATAATAATGTATGTCAATGGAACTCAAGACCTTGATGGTGTACGTGAGCTCTTGTAATGAACCAACAAAAAGAAATCCAGTCTCACTGAAGTGTTTCGATACTTCCGTTTTAAGATAAGCTATAGTTGAAAAGATCATATTTACATAGTGGATGTTTCTCTTTATATAGAAAGTAGTGTCACGTCCCGCTCCCGTAGGAGCGATCGTCCTCGCTAAGGAGTGATGCCGCACGGGCCTAGGTTGCGCCCGTGCAAGGCCAAGTCCAGAAACGGCCGATTTGAGCTAGGCCACAGAGTCGCACAGAGTGTCCCCATTGCAGCGGAAAGTAAATAAACACAAGTAGAAGCGAATTCGAACTCTTTATTGATATTCAAGAAGGTTACAAGCGGCGCTAGGCCGATATTACAAGTCGCTCGAGCTCTCTCTCTGAAGTATAAAAGACGTGCCAAGTGGCTTACAAGATGGAATGATTCATGGCGATGTTCCAATACATTATGTCCTGTATAGGGTGCTTCAGCTTCTTGCAACGTTCCAAGGCCCCAGAGTTGGCTCCGCGCCTTAGCACGTTCGATGGAAGCTCCGCACCCGCCGGCGTCTCCTGCATCCTGCAAGCAGACTGTGGGGTTATCAGTACATTGTTATGCACTGGTGGGGAGGCTAGCTCGCCCACAATGCTATCATTACCAAACACGTTCTATTTACTTTTGTGCACCGTCTATCATTCATTGTCTTTCTAATCTTGCCTTAGGATCAGTTTCATGGCATATATCATAGCCTATCTCCTGTTGCTGAATGCAAGTGTCGCATGGAAATATATGCATGACTTACCCATACTTACCGTCCGGCCTTCCCTGTCCAAAGTAAACCAAGTTAGTCAATAATTTATATGAAATGACTTTACGTAATTCATGTGAACTTTCAATGTCAAGGGCGTGTCCCTGCCTCGGGTCCTAGCACGTCGTAGGCGTGTTTTCTAACTCCTTTGCCGAAGTACTCTCGATTATTTGGTGTGTCATATTCAAGCCTGTTCAGAAGGCACTTCATTTAGTTAACTTAGACTACTTTGATTTCAATGCAAGGACTTGCACGTGGATTGCCACCAGCAAAGCCCACTTAACTCTATATGCACCGGTCGCTGGCATCACAAGCCATTTTGGACCCTTTTTCCCTTGGTATTTCGCAACTATTCAGAGCGTGCGGCTGGTACACGTTGATAGTGTCTTGAAATACCCTGCACTTACGTCTCCCGGGTAGCCAAGCCCCCCCCCCCAGGCAGCCCGTAAGCCCCCTTTGATTCCGCCTAGGCCGGCATATCCTCCCTTTGATCATGCCGCGGAATCCCTTTTTCTTCACGGCCACGGCATCGCCACCCCTCGCCCGTGCCGTTTGTCCACGACCATTTCGTATTAACTTGTCTTTTTTTAACTTAACGGCTGTCTCTGAGCCGTAGGCTAACCCTTAGCCTTCTTACGTTATCGACCAGGTTGGCGTCCGTGCAGCGCGGGTAGCGAGCCCCGTTGCACGTGCCCGTCACACCTGCCGCTAACCATTCTTTTCTTTCTTATCTTTTGTTCATTCTTTCATTCGTTGGTTCATTCACATTTTCAATCATTCATTCATTATGCAACTCCCCGTGCGGGAGTCGCCTTGGCGACCCATCGGTCCCATAGTCTTTCAATGTTGCTATACTCTACTCGGAACGACTATATTGATAGTCTTCCCGTTTCATTGTTGTAACCCATTCATTGTTTCATTGTTTGAACACATAAGGAACATAAACGTAAGCTTGTGCCTTAGCACGAGCGTAGAGCGCGGTGCGAGAGATCTCACATTTTTCATGTTCTTTTCCATATTCTATACAAGCATACAAGATGGGATTATTCCCTTAGCTAGGTGCGTTGAGTCCTTTATTAGCATGCACGGGGTTATCGCCTAGCGATTCTCGTGATAGTGTCCGTATTGTTATGTGTCTAGGCTAAGCAAAGACGAGTTCATCGGAGCCACCCACCTTAGCGATGTTCGCATCGGCCGAGCGATACTCCGAGCGCGCCTTTGAAAGTCTAAGTCTGGATTCATCTTTGACGGGCCAATGTAAGCCTTGCATCGATTCTTCTTCAGGTCGATGCCAACTCTTCGGGTCGACGGCTCGTTTGAGTCGTTGCACTTGCCGTTTGAATCGGCGTTCCGCTAGGGCGGAGCGGGTCATTACATAATACACCACTCAAAACAAGTCTCGTCCTCGAGACTTCCTGAGTGCAGGTCATCCTACCGTTCCTTGACTCGTGTCGTCACGTTTTTTAGACAATCTTTATCGAATGGCTTTATCGTTCGATGGCATCGAACCATGCTCGGTACCTTTCCAAGTTCCGTGTCGCATACGTTTGGTCGATTTTTATTGAATAACTTTTCATTCATTTTAGAATTGATGGTACTTATTCAATTCAAGCATTTCTTCGACTTGGTTGCTATTGCGCCTTGTTATGGGGCTGTAATAGTCACACGAGGCACGTCGAAATTCATCAAACGCGAGGGTCGTAGGCTGAGGCAAACTCACTCCATCATCCATGCGCATCGCAACATCCACTCGCAGCTGCATTCGAGTTCATCACATCACTGAGTTTGGATCGTGCACATATTCAAGGCGTCCCCCGAATACGTACATTTCAACCAAGCTTAGCGATTAGCGAAGTCGGACAAGCTACTCGTGATAGTTTTGATTTGCCGATCGTTTGCTAACTTCGATTTAAAATCGAACTCATGTGTGCATCACATATCGTTTATCTCGGTCCTCGAGATGATTCGATTCGCTATACCAACTTTACTTTGCGTATCATCCATTTCTATCATTTCCTTCGTTTGAGCCAATCTCGCCGTCGTTTACGCACACCCCCAGTTCGACGTCCTTACTCTAAGTCATGTTGCCCCAAGTCTATCGTCCGTCCAGACGATAACGTAAACAACACAGGTTCAATCACTCGGCATAGGGTCGTCCGCCTATCCGCTAGGCCATTTTCTTCAAGGCTAAGTCAATGTCAGGATTGGAATCATAGTTCCCCAACAATAATACCAACACTGACCCCAATCCTAGGGTCAAACCAAAGTCGGTAGTACAGGATTTTCTACCCAAGCTCGCGTCACTCAGATTTCTAAACATCGAGCACGATCACCTATTCGCATCAATGTATTCGTTGCACATATTCGAATCCATTCAAATCACCCAATCGACATACTTCACATATCCATTCTAACCAATTCATGTATTCGATCACGAGGTCATCCAGCTCGACAATACATTGCGTCCCAATCTCACGCGAGTCCGATTATCCACGGTGGTTCATGAATCACCATGCAACGCTCCCGTGGAATAATCATTCTCATCGGAGCGTAACTCTTGTTTGAGTTTAGACTAACTCATTCTCGATACGCGGATTGGACCTACTTAATCCTCAAGTTTAATCATCAAGCACACCAAGTCTTTCTCAAGTTTACCTTCGCGTCAAACCACAAGTCGAAGCAATCAAATTGCCACGCCATCCAAGTTCAATCACTCCCGCTGTATGAATCACCATATCAGCGCTCATGCGGAGTGATCGTCCTAATCCGGCGCGACGCATGTGCGAGGCTGGAGTTGCGCTCGCATAAGACAAGAACGTCAACGTTGTGGTTGTCAACGAAGCAAATCCAAGCATTCTCATTTTCATCAAAGCCAAATCAATTTTGACAGTCTGACCGTCATGCGTTCAACTAGAAAATCCTCGAGCCAAGTCTATCTTTTCCTCGACACATTTTTAACATCCCAAGTATATCATCCAACGGAACAATGACATTTGCACGATCGTCATTCGCCGAGTCAAAGTACCCCCGAGTTATCGCATATCGATCTTTGATACGCCTCAATACCATCGACGATATGCGTAACCTGACGATCTTCCTTTGCAACCGATTTCGAGTCGTGCGTTGATGCTGTTGTCCGAGTTGGATATTCCACAATTTCATTTAATATTCAAGATCAAGTTCAACTGCTATTCCTCAAGCTAGTTTCAAGATCGTTGTTCAAACTCAAGTCACAATTCATTTGAATCAATCCGAAATCGTACGCGCGATCCTCTAAGTTTCCTCGATCAAGACCATTCATTTTCATTCGTCGTTCCGAACCATTTTCTAACTCGCGTTGCCCATTGACAAGTTGTCCAGCGACATCTCGTTTGGGACTTTGAAGTCACGACCAACTAAGCGTGACACGTTCTAAGGCTTTGCGCGATCGCATCGCTTGCCGACATACTCGTACGATCCGTAAATCCTTTAGTCTTGCTCGAACAATTTCTATGACGTCCATACACCACTCAGGGTTCGAGCCACTTGACTAGTCGTCGACACTCATTCTTATTCTTCTCCGAACCTATCACATACACCACTCGGATTCAAGCCATACGATCTAGTCCTCAATCACGTTCGCGTCATGCGCTAAGACATCCTTCATATTCGTTCGACGAATCTCTAGCGTAATCGCTCACGTCGCCTCGACGTACTAAGTCATTCGCATTAATCCTCAAAATCCAAGCCAATCTTTTGGGTACGCCTAAGCGTTAACTCGATAGCGTTCCTATCGATAGACACTCAAAGTGTATCTCCGTTCTCGATCGAGCGATACTTGATATCGCTCGCAACCCGATTGCACCCAAAAGTCGAGGTGCGCGATACGCGGTACAACTTAGCCAGAAGGCCGTGTGCATAGCCATCCCGTTCGAACTATACTTCGGTCTCGCGTACTCGTTCTCTATTGTCAGCGTAAGGTTATTCAAGCACATCTTGTGTTCTGCTAACTCTTAGCATCGGTTCCTTCCAACTCAAGTACGTCGTGGTTCGGCACAAAGGCCTTCGCCTATCGATCCCTTCAACCGAGTACTTGTACGAGCTTTTGAAAATATTAGACTTATTGTATGGAACATCCCAAGGCACAAAGAGAGAGCGTGCACTTCTTTTGTTTCCAACCGAGCTTTCAAAACTGAGAAAATCGAAATGAAGTCCAAGGACGTGAAGCCGTGCTCTGATACCAATCTGTCACGCCCCGCTCCCGTAGGAGCGATCGTCCTCGCTAAGGCGTGATGCCGCACGGGCCTAGGTTGCGCCTGTGCAAGGCCAAGTCCAGAAACGGCCGATTTGAGCTAGGCCACAGAGTCGCACAGAGTGTCCCCATTGCAGCGGAAAGTAAATAAACACAAGTAGAAGCGAATTCGAACTCTTTATTGATATTCAAGAAGGTTACAAGCGGCGCTAGGCCGATATTACAAGTCGCTCGAGCTCTCTCTCTGAAGTATAAAAGACGTGCCAAGTGGCTTACAAGATGGAATGATTCATGGCGATGTTCCAATACATTATGTCCTGTATAGGGTGCTTCAGCTTCTTGCAACGTTCCAAGGCCCCAGAGTTGGCTCCGCGCCTTAGCACGTTCGATGGAAGCTCCGCACCCGCCGGCGTCTCCTGCATCCTGCAAGCAGACTGTGGGGTTATCAGTACATTGTTATGCACTGGTGGGGAGGCTAGCTCGCCCACAATGCTATCATTACCAAACACGTTCTATTTACTTTTGTGCACCGTCTATCATTCATTGTCTTTCTAATCTTGCCTTAGGATCAGTTTCATGGCATATATCATAGCCTATCTCGTGTTGCTGAATGCAAGTGTCGCATGGAAATATATGCATGACTTACCCATACTTACCGTCCGGCCTTCCCTGTCCAAAGTAAACCAAGTTAGTCAATAATTTATATGAAATGACTTTACGTAATTCATGTGAACTTTCAATGTCAAGGGCGTGTCCCTGCCTCGGGTCCTAGCACGTCGTAGGCGTGTTTTCTAACTCCTTTGTCGAAGTACTCTCGATTATTTGGTGTGTCATATTCAAGCCTGTTCAGAAGGCACTTCATTTAGTTAACTTAGACTACTTTGATTTCAATGCAAGGACTTGCACGTGGATTGCCACCAGCAAAGCCCACTTAACTCTATATGCACCGGTCGCTGGCATCACAAGCCATTTTGGACCATTTTTCCCTTGGTATTTCGCAACTATTCAGAGCGTGCGGCTGGTACACGTTGATAGTGTCTTGAAATACCCTGCACTTACGTCTCCCGGGTAACCAAGCCCCCCCCCCCCCCCGGCAGCCCGTTAGCCCCCTTTAATTCCGCCTAGGCCGGCATATCCCCCCTTTGATCATGCCGCGGAATCCCTTTTTCTTCACGGCCACGGCATCGCCACCCCTCTCCCGTGCCGTTTGTCCACGACCATTTCGTATTAACTTGTCTTTTTTTAACTTAACGGCTGTCTCTGAGCCGTAGGCTAACCCTTAGCCTTCTTACGTTATCGACCAGGTTGGCGTCCGTGCCGCGCGGGTAGCGAGCCCCGTTGCACGTGCCCGTCACACCTGCCGCTAACCATTTTTTTCTTTCTTATCTTTTATTCATTCTTTCATTCGTTGGTTCATTCACATTTTCAATCATTCATTCATTATGCAACTCTCCGTCCGGGAGTCGCCTTGGCGACCCATCGGTCCCATAGTCTTTCAATGTTGCTATACTCTACTCGGAACGACTATATTGATAGTCTTCCCGTTTCATTGTTGTAACCCATTCATTGTTTCATTGTTTGAACACATAAGGAACATAAACGTAAGCTTGTGCCTTAGCACGAGCGTAGAGCGCGGTGCGAGAGATCTCACATTTTCCATGTTCTTTTTCATATTCTATACAAGCATACAAGATGGGATTATTCCCTTAGCTAGGTGCGTTGAGTCCTTTATTAGCATGCACAGGGTTATCGCCTAGCGATTCTCGTGATAGTGTCCGTATTGTTATGTGTCTAGGCTAAGCAAAGACGAGTTCATCGGAGCCACCCACCTTAGCGATGTTCGCATCGGCCGAGCGATACTCCGAGCGCGCCTTTGAAAGTCTAAGTCTGGATTCATCTTTGACGGACCAATGTAAGCCTTGCATCGATTCTTCTTCAGGTCGATGCCAACTCTTCGGGTCGACGGCTCGTTTGAGTCGTTGCACTTGCCGTTTGAATCGGCGTTCCGCTAGGGCGGAGCGGGTCATTACATAATACACCACTCAAAACAAGTCTCGTCCTCGAGACTTCCTGAGTGCAGGTCATCCTACCGTTCCTTGACTCGTGTCGTCTCGTTTCTTAGACAATCCTTATCGAATGGCTTTATCGTTCGATGGCATCGAACCATGCTCGGTACCTTTCCAAGTTCCGTGTCGCATACGTTTGGTCGATTTTTATTGAATAACTTTTCATTCATTTTAGAGTTGATGGTACTTATTCAATTCAAGCATTTCTTCGACTTGGTTGCTATTGCGCCTTGTTATGGGGCTGTAATAGTCACACGAGGCACGTCGAAATTCATCAAACGCGAGGGTCGTAGGCTGAGGCAAACTCACTCCATCATCCATGCGCATCGCAACATCCACTCGCAGCTGCATTCGAGTTCATCACATCGCTGAGTTTGGATCGTGCACATATTCATGGCGTCCCCCGAATACGTACATTTCAACCAAGCTTAGCGATTAGCGAAGTCGGACAAGCTACTCGTGATAGTTTTGATTTGCCGATCGTTTGCTAACTTCGATTTAAAATCGAACTCATGTGTGCATCACATATCGTTTATCTCGGTCCTCAAGATGATTCGATTCGCTATACCAACTTTACTTTGCGTATCATCCATTTCTATCATTTCCTTCGTTTGGGCCAATCTCGCCGTCGTTTACGCACACCCCCAGTTCGACGTCCTTACTCTAAGTCTTGTTGCCCCAAGTCTATCGTCCGTCCAGACGATAACGTAAACAACACAGGTTCAATCACTCGGCATAGGGTCGTCCGCCTATCCGCTAGGCTATTTTCTTCAAGGCTAAGTCATTGTCAGGATTAGAATCATAGTTCCCCAACAATAATACCAACACTGACCCCAATCCTAGGGTCAAACCAAAGTCGGTAGTACAGAATTTTCTACCCAAGCTCGCGTCACTCAGATTTCTAAACATCGAGCACGATCACCTATTCGCATCAATGTATTCGTTGCACATATTCGAATCCATTCAAATCACCCAATCGACATACTTCACATATCCATTCTAACCAATTCATGTATTCGATCACGAGGTCATCCAGCTCGACAATACATTGCGTCCCAATCTCACGCGAGTCCGATTATCCACGGTGGTTCATGAATCACCATGCAACGCTCCCGTGGAATAATCATTCTCATCGGGGCGTAACTCTTGTTTGAGCTTAGACTAACTCATTCTCGATACGCGGATTGGACCTACTTAATCCTCAAGTTTAATCATCAAGCACACCAAGTCTTTCTCAAGTTTACCTTCGCGTCAAACCACAAGTCGAAGCAATCAAATTGCCACGCCATCCAAGTTCAATCACTCCCGCTGTATGAATCACCATATCAGCGCTCACGCGGAGTGATCGTCCTAATCCGGCACGACGCATGTGCGAGGCTGGAGTTGCGCTCGCATAAGACAAGAACGTCAACGTTGTGGTTGTCAACAAAGCAAATCCAAGCATTCTCATTTTCATCAAAGCCAAATCAATTTTGACAGTCTGACCGTCATGCGTTCAACTAGAAAATCCTCGAGCCAAGTCTATCTTTTCCTCGACACATTTTTAACATCCCAAGTATATCATCCAACGGAACAATGACATTTGCACGATCGTCATTCGCCGAGTCAAAGTACCCCCGAGTTATCGCATATCGATCTTTGATACGCCTCAATACCATCGACGATATGCGTAACCTGACGATCTTCCTTTGCAACCGATTTCGAGTCGTGCGTTGATGCTGTTGTCCGAGTTGGATATTCCACAATTTCATTTAATATTCAAGATCAAGTTCAACTGCTATTCCTCAAGCTAGTTTCAAGATCGTTGTTCAAACTCAAGTCACAATTCATTTGAATCAATCCAAAATCGTACGCGCGATCCTCTAAGTTTCCTCGATCAAGACCATTCATTTTCATTCGTCGTTCCGAACCATTTTCTAACTCGCGTTGCCCATTGACAAGTTGTCCAGCGACATCTCGTTTGGGACTTTGAAGTCACGACCAACTAAGCGTGACACGTTCTAAGGCTTTGCGCGATCGCATCGCTTGCCGACATACTCGTACGATCCGTAAATCCTTTAGTCTCGCTCGAACAATTTCTATGACGTCCATACACCACTCAGGGTTCGAGCCACTCGACTAGTCGTCGACACTCATTCTTATTCTTCTCCGAACCTATCACATACACCACTCGGATTCAAGCCATACGATCTAGTCCTCAATCACGTTCGCGTCATGCGCTAAGACATCCTTCAGATTCGTTCGACGAATCTCTAGCGTAATCGCTCACGTCGCCTCGACGTACTAAGTCATTCGCATTAATCCTCAAAATTCAAGCCGATCTTTTGGGTACGCCTAAGCGTTAACTCGATAGCGTTCCTATCGATAGACACTCAAAGTGTATCTCCGTTCTCGAACGAGCGATACTTGATATCGCTCGCAACCCGATTGCACCCAAAAGTCGAGGTGCGCGATACGCGGCACAACTTAGCCAGAAGGCCGTGTGCATAGCCATCCCGTTCGAACTATACTTCGGTCTCGCGTACTCGTTCTCTATTGTCAGCGTAAGGTTATTCAAGCACATCTTGTGTTCTGCTAACTCTTAGCATCGGTTCCTTCCAACTCAAGTACGTCGTGGTTCGGCACAAAGGCCTTCGCCTATCGATCCCTTCAACCGAGTACTTGTACGAGATTTTGAAAATATTGGACTTATTGTATGGAACATCCCAAGGCACAACGAGAGAGAGCGTACACTTCTTTTGTTTCCAACCGAGCTTTCAAAACTGAGAAAATCGAAATGAAGTCCAAAGACGTGAAGCCGTGCTCTGATACCAATCTGTCACGCCCCGCTCCCGTAGGAGCGATCGTTCTCGCTAAGGCGTGATGCCGCACGGGCCTAGGTTGCGTCCGTGCAAGGCCAAGTCCAGAAACGGCCGATTTGAGCTAGGCCACAGAGTCGCACAGAGTGTCCCCATTGCAGCGGAAAGTAAATAAACACAAGTAGAAGCGAATTCGAACTCTTTATTGATATTCAAGAAGGTTGCAAGCGGCGCTAGGCCAATATTACAAGTCGCTCGAGCTCTCTCTCTGAAGTATAAAAGACGTGCCAAGTAGCTTACAAGATGGAATGATTCATGGCGATGTTCCAATACATTATGTCCTGTATAGGGTGCTTCAGCTTCTTGCAACGTTCCAAGGCCCCAGAGTTGGCTCCGCGCCTTAGCACGTTCGATGGAAGCTCCGCACCCGCCGGCGTCTCCTGCATCCTGCAAGCAGACTGTGGGGTTATCAGTACATTGTTATGCACTGGTGGGGAGGCTAGCTCGCCCACAATGCTATCATTACCAAACACGTTCTATTTACTTTTGTGCACCGTCTATCATTCATTGTCTTTCTAATATTGCCTTAGGATCAGTTTCATGGCATATATCATAGCCTATCTCGTGTTGCTGAATGCAAGTGTCACATGGAAATATATGCATGACTTACCCATACTTACCGTCCGGCCTTCCCTGTCCAAAGTAAACCAAGTTAGTCAATAATTTATATGAAATGACTTTACGTAATTCATGTGAACTTTCAATGTCAAGGGCGTGTCCCTGCCTCGGGTCCTAGCACGTCGTAGGCATGTTTTCTAACTCCTTTGCCGAAGTACTCTCAATTATTTGGTGTGTCATATTCAAGCCTGTTCAGAAGGCACTTCATTTAGTTAACTTAGACTACTTTGATTTCAATGCAAGGACTTGCACGTGGATTGCCACCAGCAAAGCCCACTTAACTCTATATGCACCGGTCGCTGGCATCACAAGCCATTTTGGACCCTTTTTCCCTTGGTATTTTGCAACTATTCAGAGCGTGCGGCTGGTACACGTTGATAGTGTCTTGAAATACCCTGCACTTACGTCTTCCGGGTAGCCAAGCCCCCCCCCCAGGCAGCCCGTAAGCCCCCTTTGATTGCGCCTAGGCCGGCATATCCCCCCTTTGATCATGCCGCGGAATCCTTTTTTCTTCACGGCCACGGCATCGCCACCCCTCGCCCGTGCCGTTTGTCCACGACCATTTCGTATTAACTTGTCTTTTTTTAACTTAACGGCTGTCTCTGAGCCGTAGGCTAACCCTTAGCCTTCTTACGTTATCGACCAGGTTGGCGTCCGTGCAGCGCGGGTAGCGAGCCCCGTTGCACGTGCCCGTCACACCTGCCGCTAACCATTCTTTTCTTTCTTATCTTTTATTCATTCTTTCATTCGTTGGTTCATTCACATTTTCAATCATTCATTCATTATGCAACTCCCCGTGCGGGAGTCGCCTTGGCGACCCATCGGTCCCATAGTCTTTCAATGTTGCTATACTCTACTCAGAACGACTATATTGATAGTCTTCCCGTTTCATTGTTGTAACCCATTCATTGTTTCATTGTTTGAACACATAAGGAACATAAACGTAAGCTTGTGCCTTAGCACGAGCGTAGAGCGCGGTGCGAGAGATCTCACATTTTCCATGTTCTTTTCCATATTCTATACAAGCATACAAGATGGGATTATTCCCTTAGCTAGGTGCGTTGAGTCCTTTATTAGCATGCACGGGGTTATCGCCTAGCGATTCTCGTGATAGTGTCCGTATTGTTATGTGTCTAGGCTAAGCAAAGACGAGTTCATCGGAGCCACCCACCTTAGCGATGTTCGCATCGGCCGAGCGATACTCCGAGCGCGCCTTTGAAAGTCTAAGTCTGGATTCATCTTTGACGGACCAATGTAAGCCTTGCATCGATTCTTCTTCAGGTCGATGCCAACTCTTCGGGTCGACGGCTCGTTTGAGTCGTTGCACTTGCCGTTTGAATCGGCGTTCCGCTAGGGCGGAGCGGGTCATTACATAATACACCACTCAAAACAAGTCTCGTCCTCGAGACTTCCTGAGTGCAGGTCATCCTACCGTTCCTTGACTCGTGTCGTCTCGTTTCTTAGACAATCCTTATCGAATGGCTTTATCGTTCGATGGCATCGAACCATGCTCGGTACCTTTCCAAGTTCCGTGTCGCATACGTTTGGTCGATTTTTATTGAATAACTTTTCATTCATTTTAGAGTTGATGGTACTTATTCAATTCAAGCATTTCTTCGACTTGGTTGCTATTGCGCCTTGTTATGGGGCTGTAATAGTCACACGAGGCACGTCGAAATTCATCAAACGCGAGGGTCGTAGGCTGAGGCAAACTCACTCCATCATCCATGCGCATCGCAACATCCACTCGCAGCTGCATTCGAGTTCATCACATCGCTGAGTTTGGATCGTGCACATATTCATGGCGTCCCCCGAATACGTACATTTCAACCAAGCTTAGCGATTAGCGAAGTCGGACAAGCTACTCGTGATAGTTTTGATTTGCCGATCGTTTGCTAACTTCGATTTAAAATCGAACTCATGTGTGCATCACATATCGTTTATCTCGGTCCTCAAGATGATTCGATTCGCTATACCAACTTTACTTTGCGTATCATCCATTTCTATCATTTCCTTCGTTTGGGCCAATCTCGCCGTCGTTTACGCACACCCCCAGTTCGACGTCCTTACTCTAAGTCTTGTTGCCCCAAGTCTATCGTCCGTCCAGACGATAACGTAAACAACACAGGTTCAATCACTCGGCATAGGGTCGTCCGCCTATCCGCTAGGCTATTTTCTTCAAGGCTAAGTCATTGTCAGGATTAGAATCATAGTTCCCCAACAATAATACCAACACTGACCCCAATCCTAGGGTCAAACCAAAGTCGGTAGTACAGGATTTTCTACCCAAGCTCGCGTCACTCAGATTTCTAAACATCGAGCACGATCACCTATTCGCATCAATGTATTCGTTGCACATATTCGAATCCATTCAAATCACCCAATCGACATACTTCACATATCCATTCTAACCAATTCATGTATTCGATCACGAGGTCATCCAGCTCGACAATACATTGCGTCCCAATCTCACGCGAGTCCGATTATCCACGGTGGTTCATGAATCACCATGCAACGCTCCCGTGGAATAATCATTCTCATCGGGGCGTAACTCTTGTTTGAGTTTAGACTAACTCATTCTCGATACGCGGATTGGACCTACTTAATCCTCAAGTTTAATCATCAAGCACACCAAGTCTTTCTCAAGTTTACCTTCGCGTCAAACCATAAGTCGAAGCAATCAAATTGCCACGCCATCCAAGTTCAATCACTCCCGCTGTATGAATCACCATATCAGCGCTCACGCGGAGTGATCGTCCTAATCCAGCACGACGCATGTGCGAGGCTGGAGTTGCGCTCGCATAAGACAAGAACGTCAACGTTGTGGTTGTCAACGAAGCAAATCCAAGCATTCTCATTTTCATCAAAGCCAAATCAATTTTGACAGTCTGACCGTCATGCGTTCAACTAGAAAATCCTCGAGCCAAGTCTATCTTTTCCTCGACACATTTTTAACATCCCAAGTATATCATCCAACGGAACAATGACATTTGCACGATCGTCATTCGCCGAGTCAAAGTACCCCCGAGTTATCGCATATCGATCTTTGATACGCCTCAATACCATCGACGATATGCGTAACCTGACGATCTTCCTTTGCAACCGATTTCGAGTCGTGCGTTGATGCTGTTGTCCGAGTTGGATATTCCACAATTTCATTTAATATTCAAGATCAAGTTCAACTGCTATTCCTCAAGCTAGTTTCAAGATCGTTGTTCAAACTCAAGTCACAATTCATTTGAATCAATCCGAAATCGTACGCGCGATCCTCTAAGTTTCCTCGATCAAGACCATTCATTTTCATTCGTCGTTCCGAACCATTTTCTAACTCGCGTTGCCCATTGACAAGTTGTCCAGCGACATCTCGTTTGGGACTTTGAAGTCACGACCAACTAAGCGTGACACGTTCTAAGGCTTTGCGCGATCGCATCGCTTGCCGACATACTCGTACGATCCGTAAATCCTTTAGTCTCGCTCGAACAATTTCTATGACGTCCATACACCACTCAGGGTTCGAGCCACTCGACTAGTCGTCGACACTCATTCTTATTCTTCTCCGAACCTATCACATACACCACTCGGATTCAAGCCATACGATCTAGTCCTCAATCACGTTCGCGTCATGCGCTAAGACATCCTTCAGATTCGTTCGACGAATCTCTAGCGTAATCGCTCACGTCGTCTCGACGTACTAAGTCATTCGCATTAATCCTCAAAATCAAAGCCAATCTTTTGGGTACGCCTAAGCGTTAACTCGATAGCGTTCCTATCGATAGACACTCAAAGTGTATCTCCGTTCTCGATCGAGCGATACTTGATATCGCTCGCAACCCGATTGCACCCAAAAATCGAGGTGCGCGATACGCGGCACAACTTAGCCAGAAGGCCGTGTGCATAGCCATCCCGTTCGAACTATACTTCGGTCTCGCGTACTCGTTCTCTATTGTCAGCGTAAGGTTATTCAAGCACATCTTGTGTTCTGCTAACTCTTAGCATTGGTTCCTTCCAACTCAAGTACGTCGTGGTTCGGCACAAAGGCCTTCGCCTATCGATCCCTTCAACCGAGTACTTGTACGAGCTTTTGAAAATATTAGACTTATTGTATGGAACATCCCAAGGCACAACGAGAGAGCGTACACTTCTTTTGTTTCCAACCGAGCTTTCAAAACTGAGAAAATCGAAATGAAGTCCAAGGACGTGAAGCCGTGCTCTGATACCAATCTGTCACGCCCCGCTCCCGTTGGAGCGATCGTCCTCGCTAAGGCGTGATGTCGCACGGGCCTAGGTTGCGCCCGTGCAAGGCCAAGTCCAGAAACAGCCGATTTGAGCTAGGCCACAGAGTCGCACAGAGTGTCCCCATTGCAGCGGAAAGTAAATAAACACAAGTAGAAGCGAATTCGAACTCTTTATTGATATTCAAGAAGGTTACAAGCGGCGCTAGGCCGATATTACAAGTCGCTCGAGCTCTCTCTGAAGTATAAAAGACGTGCCAAGTAGCTTACAAGATGGAATGATTCATGGCGATGTTCCAATACATTATGTCCTGTATAGGGTGCTTCAGCTTCTTGCAACGTTCCAAGGCCTCTGCGCCTTAGCACGTTCGATGGAAGCTCCGCACCCGCCGGCGTCTCCTGCATCCTGCAAGCAGACTGTGGGGTTATCAGTACATTGTTATGCACTGGTGGGGAGGCTAGCTCGCCCACAATGCTATCATTACCAAACACGTTCTATTTACTTTTGTGCACCGTCTATCATTCATTGTCTTTCTAATATTGCCTTAGGATCAGTTTCATGGCATATATCATAGCCTATCTCGTGTTGCTGAATGCAAGTGTCGCATGGAAATATATGCATGACTTACCCATACTTACCGTCCGGCCTTCCCTATCCAAAGTAAACCAAGTTAGTCAATAATTTATATGAAATGACTTTACGTAATTCATGTGAACTTTCAATGTCAAGGACGTGTCCCTGCCTCGGGTCCTAGCACGTCGTAGGCGTGTTTTCTAACTCCTTTGCCGAAGTACTCTCGATTATTTGGTGTGTCATATTCAAGTATGTTCAGAAGGCACTTCATTTAGTTAACTTAGACTACTTTGATTTCAATGCAAGGACTTGCACGTGGATTGCCACCAGCAAAGCCCACTTAACTCTATATGCACCGGTCGCTGGCATCACAAGCCATTTTGGACCCTTTTTCCTTGGTATTTCGCAACTATTCAGAGCGTGCGGCTGGTACACGTTGATAGTGTCTTGAAATATCCTGCACTTACGTCTCCCGGGTAGCCAAGCCCCCCCCCCCCCCCCCAGGCAGCCCGTAAGCCCCCTTTGATTCCGCCTAGGCCGGCATATCCCCCCTTTGATCATGCCGCGGAATCCCTTTTTCTTCACGGCCACGGCATCGCCACCCCTCGCCCGTGCCGTTTGTTCACGACCATTTCGTATTAACTTGTCTTTTTTTAACTTAACGGCTGTCTCTGAGCCGTAGGCTAACCCTTAGCCTTCTTACGTTATCGACCAGGTTGGCGTCCGTGCAGCGCGGGTAGCGATCCCCGTTGCACGTGCCCGTCACACCTGCCGCTAACCATTCTTTTCTTTCTTATCTTTTATTCATTCTTTCATTCGTTGGTTCATTCACATTTTCAATCATTCATTCATTATGCAACTTCCCGTGCGGGAGTCGCCTTGGCGACCCATCGGTCCCATAGTCTTTCAATGTTGCTATACTCTACTCGGAACGACTATATTGATAGTCTTCCCGTTTCGTTGTTGTAACCCATTCATTGTTTCATTGTTTGAACACATAAGGAACATAAACGTAAGCTTGTGCCTTAGCACGAGCGTAGAGCGCGGTGCGAGAGATCTCACATTTTCCATGTTCTTTTTCATATTCTATACAAGCATACAAGATGGGATTATTCCCTTAGCTAGGTGCGTTGAGTCCTTTATTAGCATGCACGGGGTTATCGCCTAGCGATTCTCGTGATAGTGTCCGTATTGTTATGTGTCTAGGCTAAGCAAAGACGAGTTCATCGGAGCCACCCACCTTAGCGATGTTCGCATCGGCCGAGCGATACTCCGAGCGCGCCTTTGAAAGTCTAAGTCTGGATTCATCTTTGACGGGCCAATGTAAGTCTTGCATCGATTCTTCTTCAGGTCGATGCCAACTCTTCGGGTCGACGGCTCGTTTGAGTCGTTGCACTTGCCGTTTGAATTGGCGTTCCGCTAGGACGGAGCGGGTCATTGCAAGTAGTAACTATTAAGCTCTACTTCACGTTGGTGGTGTAAATTTCTTTAATATATTATTACTTTCTTTTTCTAGGCTAAGAAATCAACATTTTTTATGGTGGATGTTATCCCAAAAAAAAATTAATGGTTTTAATTAGGTTAGGAATTGAAAATTTTGATATAACCTTGGGTTTTCCAAAACAAGTTAACTAATTTAAGATGTTGAGAAAAATATAATTAGTAGATCCCTATCTTTATATTGAGAGTAAGGATAAAGGCTAACTAATCTATCGTGCAAAAGTTGGTTAATCAAATGGCTATATTTTGGTCTTTAACAAAATGCTCATTTGAACTTTGGACTTATCTTTCCCGAAGGAAGCTTCTTGACCATCCCCTTTTGTCCCCTTTGGTATCTGTTACTGTATCTAAGAGGTGCTTGAAGAGAGATTCAATATTTACTGCATCCTGCTATATACTTATGTTATCCTTTTAGTTTTTCAACATTTCTACTGGGATTGTTGTTTAGTAGTTATCTTACAATAAATACAATTAATGTTCAATATGGCAGGTATTCAATTTGGATTGATAGTAAAATGAGACTACATGCTGATCCATTGCTGATCCTTGAATACTTTTTATGGCGGAAGAGATCAGAATATGCCATCTCAAATCACTATGACCGCCATTGTGTCTGGGAGGAAGTGCTTCAAAACAAGCGCTTAAATAAGTACAATCATTCTGCCATTGATGAGCAGTTTCAATTTTATCAGTCCGATGGTCTAATCAAATTTAACGAATCAGACAAGAATGCTCCTCTTCCAAGTTGTATGTATCATATCATGTTTCATTAGTGGTAGCGTTGCTTATTCTTGTATCTGGAACTCATCAATGATGATCTGAATTTTGCAGATGTACCTGAAGGTTCGTTCATCGTGCGTGCTCACACACCCATGTCAAATTTGTTTTCATGTCTTTGGTTTAACGAGGTGAACCGTTTCACCTCACGCGACCAGTTGAGCTTTGCTTACACATTTTTGAAGCTGAGGAGAATGAATCCTGGAAAACCATTTTTTCTGAATATGTTTAAGGTAAAACTAGTATTATTTAAATGATAATTTCTACCTTGGTTTATAGTTATATTTTGTTACAGGAATTTCTTGAAGAAACTTTCAGATCGTGGGTTCAAATTTTGTGTGTGGGCCCTCAGGCACCTTTTACCTTCTCAAAGAAGGGAACTAAGGAATAAAACTTTGCTGATCAATAAAAAATTATGATAGTTATGTAATATGATTTTCTACTGCTCATGTGTTTTATGAGGTTAATAAGGTTTGCATACCAGAAGGCAGAAGTCACTTATAAAAGAGGGCATAGCGTCCATAAACTAGTTGTAATACCGACCGAAGTAGAAGACCATTTTATTATCTAAATTCTCTAAGGTTTACATGGGTTCTTCAGTTCAATGCACATTTATTACTGATCTAATATGATAAATACACTAGGATTTTTGTAAGATTCATTATATGCATTCTAAGATTTTTTTAGATTTATCAATGGAACTATAGAAGTGTTCTAAAAGACAGCTCCTTGGTGCCTCCTACTCCCCTTTGCAGACAAATCTTTGGCCTGGAGGGCCTGGTCTATTATCCTGTGTGGCCTGATCCATTTGAGTACTATATATCTTCATGAGCCCTACCTAAGCCCATTTATGTCTGTATATGTGTGTGCTCGCGGCGTCGCGCCTGGGCTTAGCTGCCTAGCAACTGCTTCCTTCTTTACAACTTTGTCGATTGAAATATTCCTGTCATCGATAGAATGAAAATAACTAGGATCTTATGTGGTTCATGAAATTGATTTATATGACTTTCTTTCTCTAACAAGAATATCAGAATATTAAGTGTGTGCATAAATTTGAAGCATAGTGTGGTATGACTAGAAAAATAGTATTGCTGTGAAGACAATTTCATTGCCGACTCTTTTGGTCTTAATGACTCAGCTTGAAATGTCTCAACTCTTAGCATGCTAGGCCCTTGTTTAAAATTTCACATTGCTGAAGAAATTTCTATTTTTGTTATATTTTTCTTCATGGTTAGTTCATAGGACTGCTGTACTTGGATGATATGTTTCCAGTCTTTTTTTTGGTGTGCTTTTGTTGCCTTTCAGTTATAGAATAATGAGCTGCAGCATATGGTTGAAACCTTCGTATTTATCTGCTGATTATTGGATATAATGGGAAGTCATCTCATCTGCATGAGATATTTTGGTCTTTAATAAGTTTAATAATCCTTGTAGAGATGGTGCATTCTTGTAGATATATTAAGATCAATATTAACTTCATAAGCAGTGTACCACTGACATGTAGGTATCTAATATTATATTCCCATGTAACTGATGCAATAATCTCTTGTTAATGTGTGCTCATCATTCAGTAATATGAATCAATTTATCAAACTATGAAGAAACTATTCCAGTTGGGTTTGTTTATGGTTATCCACATTAATTACTGTTTCGAGTGTCGAGTCAGCCCCTGTTGGATTCTCCAGGACACCTAGATATTGCATATTCATATATCACTCTAACATGATACGAGTTTTTGATTCTTCTTATGTTCACTCTATCGTTATTATGCTACACTACTAGGGTTTATAGTAGCTCTGGACAGGTGGTTTATAGAATATTGATTCCGTGTTCATGTGACACAGGACTGCGAGAGGAGAGCAGTAGGTAAATTGTTTCGTCATAGAGTAGAAGATCTACATCCTCCAGTTCACAAATAGACATTGTTTTTTTTCTTTCAACACGACGGAATCAAATTGCTGCTCGGACAAGAAAATCTCCCATATGCCTCAAAATATCTCCAGGTATGCATGATGATGACTGTCAAATTCTTCTGCTGAACTATATCTGAAATTGTTTGGTATGCAGCAAAATGGAGGGAATGCCGAACGATCCTTAAAGTGGTGCTGCAGAAACACGCAGCAGATCGTTTGTATATCATATAGATGTTATTGTCATTGAGAATTAGTTGATATATACGACTACGGTCCACAGATGGGTGAGTTTATAAGGCTCCATTTTTTTTGTAAATTAAAGATCTTTAGTTTTCATGTGATTATGGCATCGGCCGAGGGATGTGTGGGCAAGAAGAAGATGGATCATGTCATAATCTCCTTGCCATGAAGTTAGTTAAGAGAGTCTCATTGTTAATCAAAAGCAAATAGAATTGTCTACTGCTGGCTGATTCTATAGTGCAAAGCTTTGTGTGCTAGCAGAGATTTCTGTACCTGCATTAGGAACATGGTTTTGTGAACATCCACACTAGTTTTGATCACTAACTTGATACATGACCATCATTGAGTGGAAGGGTGAACTATAGTTTTGATCGGTGAACAAAAATGGATTCATCATGTTTGTTTGTTTTCACTATATGACATCATTGAATGATGATGGAATGAGAGTGATGATGTGGTATTTCGAGAAAAGTTATTACAAGTTACAACATTTGTTGCACCAATTATAATATTTCTAGCAAATGAAACTCTTGGAACATTATATATAAATAGCAAAAAAACAAGAACAAGGCCATTTAAACCAAACCAACCACCAACCCCATAAACCCTCCCAAATAAACCAAAATAAACACCCAACCAGTCCACCGCCCTCTTCTCTCATGATCGAAACCAACCACAAATTTCAGCCAACTCATCCATATTTTTCAGCTAACTTTTTTTTTTGAGGTGTCCTTTCTACGGATAGAGACCAACTCCCTAGAGAGATCCGTGCCTTTTGCACCAGCGCCCCCGTTGCAACCATCAGGTGCTCTACTACCTCACGTACTATTTTTTAGCTACTTGGTTGGCGGAATTTAGACACCATTTTTCTGCCAACTCAGATGGCAGAATGTTTCGTTCCTCCATATTTTTGAAGACTTCTTTTGTTTTTAATAATTTATTTAAATATATTTTCGTTGTAGTAAATTTTCTGTTTAGGTCCTAACATGTCATCTATAGAGTATAGTCTTGGATTATGCCTCGTTTGGTTCACGGGAGGAAAATCAATTCCCTTATATTTTCCATGGGGATAAGAAAGTAGGATTCCTATAAGATTTTCTTTCCTATTTGGTAAAACATGAAAAATATTTTAGAAAGACCACAAAAATATATCAATGTTCCAATAATATCCAATGTCAACATAATTATAGTCAATATAATACGAAGAGTTAATTGGTAAAATAGACAATAACTCAATATTGTCATAATTTTTGGTAATAAATGTTGGAAAATGAGGAGAAAAAATGAATCCCAGGCTCCTGACTATTTTTTCTCATATATTTCCCATGTGACAAAAATATTTTTCAAATTTGTGCCTACCAAATAAAAAAAAAACAAGAATTGATTTCCTTTCATTTCATTTCATTTCCACGAACCAAACGAGTGTACATTCTAGGATTTAAAATGACTCTCCGTTTGGTACACTGTAATGTAATCATAATTGCAATGTAATCAAATAGAAAAAATAAAAAAAATTCATTTAATTACATTGTGATTGCGATTACATTACAGTGTACCAACCTAAATCCAGAGATTAAACTCTCCAGATGGATATGTCAGTACCTCAACTCTAATATGGTAATTAGCCCAACAAAAACAAACACCCGCTATCATTTTCTTGACATTTCCAACACGAATCTCTCTCTCTCGTGCTTGCTGGATGATGCGCTGTACTTCGCCACCCCTCGGCCTCCTCCGCTCCACAGCCGGGCTTCCCGCGCTTTCCCGATCCCCGGCGGCGCTCCGCACAATGGCTGGTAACTACAACTATTTCCCCCAACACTCGGTCCGGCGCACGATAGCACGCCCCTCCCCCTTTGATTTTGACACTTTCTTGCTTCTTTGCAGGTTCCTCTACTCGGCAAGGGATAAGAAGAGCGTACGACGGATTGCTGGTGGATGCCGGCGGCACCCTCCTCCAGCTGGCGAGGCCCGTGGAGGAGACCTACGCCGCAATCGGGAAAAAATACGGTAAAAAAAAAATTTTGTGCCGTGTCCGTGTCCGTGTCCGTGTCATTCCGGACACGTTACTGGAATTATTACGCAATGAGCCGCTTGTCCTTTGAATTTTTTTTTTTTTTCAGGATTGGCTGCGACGGAGGGCGAGATAAAGCAAGGGTTCAGGAGGGCGTTTGCCGCCCCGTGGCCCAAGAGCCTCCGCTACCAGGTTGGATTTACTTTTTTTCCGCTGCCGGAAGCGCAACGGTGGACATTGTTTGGGTGTTGTTTGTTTCGACTCTGTATTGGTTTCTATTTTTATTTGGCAGGACGACGGAAGGGAGTTCTGGCGGCTGGTTGTCTCGGAAGCGACCGGGTGCTCCCGTAACGACTATTTCGAGGAAGTATATCAGGTTGTTAATGGTCTGTCTATAGGTTATTATTATGTAGTTTTTTTTTTTTTTTGGTAGTTTGGAGTGTTTGTGTCGTGTCCAATACGTATCTAAGACAAAAAAACAGAGAAAATACGGAGCTAGTTTTTTGTAGTGACCGCAGTTCCTTGGAGATGCCAAAATGGGCTTCAATAAAACGAAACCAATCCTAGATAAGTCTTGGTGAGGTGATTTTCTTTTAGAATAAAGCCACTCTTCAAAGTGAAATAGAGGAGTACTTTTGGGTATGCCCAAGAAATTGAGATGTCCAGATCTTCCGTACCAGTAGAGCTTCCATTTTTTGATAATTTCATACTTCCCAAATGTTACATATTATCGGTTCTAGCAGGAAAGTCTTCTGCACCTGCAGAAGGCATAAAATGTACAGTTCAGATGGACATGAATTCTTAATGCATGATGGTCCATACAACAACAACAAAGCCTTCATCTCAAATTTCTGGGGTCGGCTAAGGGTCATCTCTATATTCTATTCTTAGTTGGTCCATATTTAGAGAAACTACATGTACACCCGCTCTATATTCTATGCTAAATATTTCAAAGTGGGAACAAGAAATCATGCGACGACAGTTCCAAATTTGCATTTCTACCTTTTATAATTCTCAACCGATCAATTACGGAACCAAACTCATGTGTACATGCAGATATGGATAGACGAAGTACTGACTTCCCTTAGCAGAAATAAACAGAGATTTGTAAAGGTCGACCACAAAAAAAGGGATGAAATTTTCCAATAGTTTTAAAGTGTGGATTTGTCTTGCATTGGAAACTAAGGTATCTCATGTATCAACTTGCAGTAAGTTTGAAAAGGCACAGTTCTTGTGAGAGGTTGGATAAATCAGAGCTTAGTTGATCCAGACCAAGTGAATACACACGCTACACTCACCTTACTTTGTACCGAAACATTTGTGGCTTAAAATGTGGGGTTTATATTTCTTATGGTTATTTTCCTCCATGCCTGCTTCTTTGTGAATAGAGGCCATTATTTACTTGGAACGTTTTTGAATTGAAGACTGAATGATCTCATTTACCAGCATTATGCTGATGGCAATGCATGGCACCTGCCAGTTGGAGCTCATGGAGCAATGTGTCGTATGAAAGATGCTGGAGGTCATAATAGCCAAGTATTTTGTCTCGAGTTTCTGAGATCTCGTGTCATTCGTGTTTATATGTTCTTTTTATTTCTAAACATATGGATAATTTTAGTGCAGTTAAGTTGGCAGTTGTCTCTAATTTTGATAATCGCTTAAGGAAGCTACTGAAGGACCTTAATGTCGCAGAGCTGTAAGTGTTGTCATTTTCCATTTGTTCCACAAGGATCCAATGTGTTCATCTACTCGTCTTTTGACTGCAAGTTTCAAGGTCTCAGTTATCTTAGCCACTGAATACAAATATGAAAGTTGAGTTAGACATCACTCAGTAAGAATTCTATATAGTAACTAGATGAACCCAGGTTATGACTGAGATAAAAAGTTATGCCACAGTTCTGTTTAGGCATTTCTCAGTTGTTTGTTTATTTTATTTTTTCATTGTTGGTTATGGTCTGATGTATTTAAGGGACCAATAGCAAATTTGTTGACTGGTAGTTGCCATTTGTTCAACACAATTGACTTGTAGACCTAAAGAGTCATGCTTTGGTTTATATTTCTTTTGCTGTTGTTTAATAAGATAGACGGATTATCAGTATAATAGGCTGAGTTCTTGGTTGGCATTCAATGAGATGCTACCAACCTTTATGAATTATCAAGACTTCAAAGAATGCAAGTATCAATCAAAATAACATATAAGTGTAACTTTTGTTAATATTACTAGATCCACTGAGAAGTGTTGTTTTACCAAATTTTTTGAAGTTTTTTATTCTTATTTGAGGTGTCTCCAAATGACAAGTATCTGTGCAAAGCTTACCACTTTTGTCTCAAATTTGTAATTAAACTGCAGTTGGTTACCATATTACTTCTATGATTGTTGTGATGGTATCGTATCGTGGTTTCTAGGTTCGACGCCATAATTGTATCTTCAGAAGTTGGGTATGAAAAGCCATCTGCAGAGATCTTCAAAACTGCTTTAGGTATGTAGTGCAATTCAATATCTATGAAATAAGATTATTCCTAGTCCTGGAGCATTGTATGAATTCCTTCTGTGAAATTTTGATGTAGCAATATGCTTGTACTTCTGAGTGGTTTCTTCAGTAGCATGTTCATGCCGTCTAGTAGTTTAGGAAATTGATATCTTCAATCAGTTTCCTTCTATCATTTTAAGTAGTAGATTACATGCCCTAATTCCTCCAACGTTGACCTGCATAGGGTGCAATATATTAATTAATAGGGGCCTCCATTCAGTAACATGCAAATTGACAACCTGAGGCTAGTTGAGGACTGAAAAAATGGCAAAACAGATGAGCAGCCAATTCGTTCCTAGCACTATGAGGACCCTAGGTCAATTGACTACACCAGGTTATAAATACTAAAATCTATTTTCTGTGGAAAATTATGATAATATATAACAATCAAGTAATACTCCGTATATATTTTCAAAAATATATTGCACTAAATTCTAAGGTAGATATAGATTTGAAATTGAAGCTAAGACTCAAGTAGACGATAAAGTGAATCGGCATTTCAATAATAAACTTTGTTCTCATTTGAGCATGCCATCAAATGAATGCAATTAGTTATGGTCTTCTATATCTACACACATACTAAAAAGTGCATTTAGCAGTTAAATCTTATTATATTAATCACGAACGTGCCATCAGATGAAGAAGATAATGAATAATGTTTGTGCGTGTCTATAAGGTATAACTGTAAAGAAAGTATTTGTGAGGTTAGAAAACGAAAAACAAAAAAACTAGTTGACACCAATGAAGGCTTGTTTGTCACCAATTTTCACTGGAGCTGGTCTCAACACAAGATGAACTGTTTGTTTCCACCTGATTTTTTCTATTTGCCTCAGAAATATTCTTACATCCTAACCAAAGTTCCTGTAAGGCACCAGAACTATATACAAAAAGTTCCATGTTTGATTTCTGCCTCCACCAATTAGGCAATATGATGAAAAGAGGTGAAAGTTGGCCAGTAGAAAACCGAGTTGAAGAAACATAGATCCTATCAGCTTGGTTTCTCAGTTGCTACTGCAGCATTATTCCAAGTTGCGGATGTTGTTGCTGCCACACCACTCATCCTCATTACATGGAACCCTTGGGTAGGGTTTCGATTGGAAATAGTTGGCGAAGAAACCTATGATATCTATGTGCATGGTTCAGATCAGCTGAAATTGTTGGGATCAAACCAAACTTTCACTGATTCATGGGCGAGATACGGATCTGGCTGTGAAACCCGACCTCAACCCAAATCCAGTACCTAAAATCTGTATGATTCGTCCCTTTGTATTGTACTTGGAGCATGTAGTTCGTGACTGCAGTATACTTATCTTTGAGCACGAGCACCCATCTACATACTCATGCATCTACTACAAGTTTTTAAAATCTTAAAGTAGGCTGACTTGTCTACACAGGCTCTGGTATGTTTTTAGTTGAACTATATTTGTATATACACATACTATGTAGTTTACATCAAATTCGAAGCTGAAACCACCTTGTTACACCTTGTTTGATCTGAGTACCTCTGGGCATTGTTTAGATCAAATCGGTTTGGAGGCAAGCAAAGCAGTACATGTAGGAGATGATGAGAAAGCAGACAGGGACGGTGCCAATGCAATCGGAATCGACTGCTGGTCTGTTCCCATTGAAGACAACTTACCTGTTTGATATTGAAACACACTCATACGACTTTCTGTTGCAGGTTATGGGGGTCTGATGTAAAAACATTTGGAGAAATATGTGATCGAATTTTACCAGATTCGCGGCAATGACAACGTGATACTCTTGCAAGCCTGTTAACATAAATTGAGTGAAGAACTAACCATCTTTGGCTTTAAGATATGTTCTTAACATGTTTATGGGATCTTACTTAAAGAAACTAGAAATTATGTGGAAGTCAACTGTTTTTTTTTTCTTCCTTCTCGAGAAAATGTATTAATAATATAAGACAGAGATCTATTGACGTATGACTCTGACATCTTTCAGCGAGAGCTTGTTTTCTCGTTGGTTGCTTTGTGCTGTGTTATGTTACGCCATTGCTATTCTTGTTTTGTCCATTATTTGACAAGTAAATAAGCTTGAAACCCACTGAAACTTTGTAATTATCAAAATGCTGAGGTCCTGGCTGCTCATGTCGTAAGCAAAATTTTGTTGTGCTACAGTGTGCAACTCGAGTGGCATGTGGACTTGGGAGTTGAAAATGATCCAACTTTGGGCCAATACATTGAACCTTTTTATGGACGGTCTATTTGACAAGATAAAGGGAGAAACATGCTGAGATTTTGTTTTAGGTGGTTGCAAGTCCAAAATGAAAGGAAGTCCAAGTAGGGGTGAGCATTCGGTTTATTCGGTTTCAACCGAAAATTTAAAAATCTAACATCGAAGTCGAACCCAAACTGAACCGAATAATCGATTCGGTTTGTTTAGTTGGTCTATTTCTATTGTGCAGTGGATCCGGTCCAAAGTTTAGGATCGTGATTAAATTATATTAAAAATTGTAATTTTTATACACATTTGTTATATTTCAAAATTGCGGCCAAAGTTGGATTAGTTATTAAATTATCAAAGTTGGACTTCAAAATACATACATAAAATTGTTGTTTTCAAATTATATTTTTAATCACAAAAATATTTATAAAATTGAGGGTATTTACATAATTTCAAAAGTGTCATTTGGTTTTCAATTTTGCACCAAAATTCAAAACCGAAACTGTATAAGAAATTTTAATATTTTCAAAAATGAAACCAAGCCAAAAAAAAAAAAAAATTTCAAATCGAACCGAATCACTTATTTGGTTTGGGGCCGAATAGTGCTCACTCCTAGTGCAGGGCTCCTCAGTAAGTTCTTTCATTCAGGAATTCTCTTTTGTAACACTTGTTATGGAACATCACAAATTGCAAGAACTAGGGAAGTTAAAAAATATATATTGGTGAAATATATTCCAAGTATTACTTGCAACATCTCTACTATTATAAGGGGACTTAACGGCTCAAGATTGAATCATCTAAACCATGTGTATATCATCAACCATTTAATTTTAAAAAAAATAAATTATGTAAAAAGTTTAATTTTTTTTTTATATATGTCAACATTGGGAATCGAATTCAACCAAACAAAAAAAATACCTCTCATCTTAACCACACGAGTTAAAAAAAATATTTGACTATAATTGGATAATTTTCTTATTATACATTATTATACGTAAAAAGCACGTACATCTACTAGTAAAACAAGAAGGCTCATCTATCAATACTCCTCACAGAAGACGAGATGCAAATATATTTCAAGTGAATTTGGATCTCCGGCAACCAATTATTTAAGATTTGAAGGAAAGAATCTTGGAATCGGTCTTTACGTTGACATCACCAATACGCACACACAAGTTCTTTTTTGAGTTTATGTAGTCGAACTCTAGGCAAATGGAAACACTCCAACAATTTAAAGGATGCTCAGATGGAGGGAGAAAAAAGGGGGTAATACAGGGAAAAACTTGATACCGAAAGGGGTATCAAAACTTTGTTACCCTTTATGTATGACATGTGAGCCCCCTTCCTCTTCGTAAAACGTGTATACATATATATATATACATTGCACCGCACGAGTTCAACAATCCCACGCAGGAAAAATAGAAACATTGCAGCCCACCAAAATCCAATAACCTTTTCTAAATCCAGAAATTTCGAGATTACAGCTACCATAATTTGACAACACTGAAACAAGTCTCCTGCTGTTTTAGATACCAATTCAATATACAATATCATTTCATAGATTCAGCCTCACCATATGATAAGCATTTACAAAAAGCATACCATAAGCAAATCCCTGCGCAAATATTACCTTCGTCTCTAGAAGATTAAAGTGAAAATTTAAGGGAGCAACTTACAACATTGATGGCCATAGTAAGATGTTCCAGAAGCTAAACACACTAATATACAAATAAACAGGTGATCTGAAAATGAACAAAACGGGCAGAATTTATGCCGACAATTCACTGAAGAATTGTCTAAATTTATTAATAAAATAGTGCAATGAAAAAAAAAAATTGATCATACCATGTTCAACTCAAATTATGCTGAGAACTCTATAGGAATCACCCTGATAGATACATGCTTACTTTTAACTCTAACACTACACAAGTCCTTGAACAACCTGTAATTTCTGGAAGAAAATTCAGCATCTTGATAACGAGATCACCTGAAGAACAAAATGAAAAAACCTCTCTCAAAGCTCGGAGCAATGTCTGGTGGTTTCCTTTTGATAACAAACATCTGGTACTGGAACAAAGAAAAATCATAAATTTGTCCATCTAATATATGATTTGACATCGACTATTACAATCAAGAAATCACATTGAATAAACAGATAATAAATGAATGAACTACAAAAAAATATTGATCAGAGTCGAGACTAGTAGTGTGTATATCTTAAAATGCTTTTTAAGCTTGAAATGCATTGAAGCAATAAGATCATGCCAATATAAAAGCTAGGTATTAAGATATAATAGATCAAAAAGATTGTCCAGGACTGTGGGATCCACTTATAAAACCCTATGCTAATCAGTCTATCAAGATCTTCCTTTCGTTTTTCCAGATACTTTTAATCTTCTCTCTTTTCCCCAGACCCTTCCTCTCAGTTCAAGTGTATCATCTTATTAGGGACTCGTTTATTCTACTCCCATAACACCTTGTCAGTTGTTCTACCTTGTCCAACTCCCAGACATCTAATTATAGCTCATTGTTTGTTACATGCTTCCAAGTTTCAAGACATGTCAAGCTTAGCACTCTCATCTAAATGTCTACCATCATTTATCTTCTTTCTCTGGGCATAATACTTCTGAGGCATTGTGGGGTTCTTAGAGGTTTCCAATAAATTCTCCAGATATGGATCTGTCACATGGGTACTGAAGAAAACATCTATATAGCCTATATGCTTCGTCCATACAGCAGACCCTATTATATGATGTCTTGTCTTCATGAATTCCATGATAGATCCAGGTCCAGGAAGATTGTTGGGTTATTTTCAAGATTAACTTCTGTATAGCAAAAGCAATAGAGAATAAAGACAAGCTAGTCAATCAAATAATAATATAAAATATCAAATTTTTATAATACTAGATAACTCATCCCTCCGCTTCACTTGTGTTGTTAGCAACAATCTCTATCCCTATATATACAATACCAACTTTCCATACAAAGCTCCCCACAATCGTCCTTCTATCACCGCCCAATGATAAATTACTTGGTTTCATTAACCGCTCGGTCCGGGACCTTGGAAGGAGTAATCGGACTACTCACCGATTAATCAGATTACTTGGTACATGCTTATTTCTCCAAAAATAATGTTACTAGTTCACTAAAGAATAGACATTTTAGGAAAATTATATATATATATATATATATATATATATATATATATATATATATATAAACCCTTATTTGTCAATAACAATGATGAAGCAAGAATCATTAATTTAAACATCAACACTCATCTCAAACATACAAATAATAAAGTATATGAAGCTAGGAATTAAGTGTCGAGTTTCTACCACTTCGTCGAGGAAAACAATAAGAGAAAACAGTGGTAGATCTCTTCAACAATCATAGATATTGTTCTGTCGGATGGTAAGAAGAAGCCCTAGAAAAACATAGCATGTCCTAGAAAAATATAGTTCTGTTTTTTCTTATTGTATGCTTTTGCTATACAAAACGTGACGTAGCAGAAAGCATGTCGTTCGGTCGGACGGTAAGAAGCCCTAGAAACCTCTAGGACTGATAGATCACAATCAAAAAGTTTATTTCGAAATAACCCAACAAAGATGATAAAATTGAGACTGTAGAATGTAGAGCTTCGATTTTCATGGGGAGTTCTCCACACTCTTCACCAATGAAATTGCATTAAAGGCTTCTTGTGCTACTTAATACTAGGAACAGGAACTTATCATTCTCTACTGTTTTCTTCAAAAGTTATGATGTTTTCATCAAGTCAACTACACTCACCAAAAACAAGGATCATGGTACTTGTAAAATACAAGATCTGGATCTGCCAAAGTAGGCCCCTTGCATGTGCACTTCACCTCCATACCAATTGTTGTAAGTTACACTCTCATTAAAATAATTTTGACATTCTTCAACTTCATATTGTCACTCATGATTAATTTCAGAGAAGCTTTCGGCTTTTTTTTGTACGTCAACTTGTATGTGCAGGGAAATAGATTGGGTACAGAAGCAAAACCATTCTCCTAAATACAATTATTCTGCTGCCACTGGTATATATGCCCTAGATTTTCTTAATGCTGGACTTCTCTTGTTGTCTCCATTAGCATAATCTAAACATCTAATGTAACCTCTGTGCAGTTCTCAATTATCCGAACTCCTAAAAGCATTAATGGCACTTAGTTAAACTATTTTGATCCATCTAACACTATCCAAGATGTTTGATCCCTCCAGAACTGCTGCTTGCAACATATCGAATAATTATTGACCGTTGATCTCTTCCACAATCACTCAATCATCTTTCTAGTTACCTTTGCTGGGCAAGTGTCTCAGACATCAAGATTTCCCCGAAATGTTGACTACCTCCAAATGGAACACAATTGCAATTATTAGCATATAGAAAGTAAGAAAAATTAACAAATGTGCTTCCCAGGGAAAATGTTCTGATTCAATGATATAAAGGAGAAGTTAAAAAATATCTGTCAGCACACTGCAATGATGTGGTTGAAATAACCATGGAGCCCAATTGGAAGTTATATTTTGGAGTAATCCCCTAAAGATACAGAAAATAGATCCATTAATAAGCCCTTCATTTTGTGTTTCTCAATAGTCAATAGTGGATCCAGGCATACCCATAACTCTTCAATCCCTTCAATTCTTGGATGATGATGATGATGGTTTTCCTTTAAGGTTTTCTCAAAAATGTTTCAGTTCTTTGAGTAATGACTACAAGTGACAATTTGAGAACGACATATATACATTTTTCTCGTTGGTTCGAGGTTGGTTCAAGTCGACCTAAACAAGAAGCAATAAGTTGGTTGATCTTTAAGTTCTCTTAGTTCAGCCTCAGTGCATGCACTTTGTCTTCCTCTTTCCGACCAGCCATCAAGCTTAACAAGCATACAAGCATATAACCTGAGAATAGCCAATGAGCATATAGTAACTATCCAAGTTAGGAACTCAACAAGAAGTAACCTTATTTCACTATATTGGATGACAAGAATCAGCTCTATTTTTATAACTACGGAGCTAGAAAAGAAAGTGGGGCTAAAAGGGTAGCGTCCAGTCAATCAGACTGATTACTAAATATCAGCTTGTCTCGCTACCAACATGTCTGTTCAGGATATCAGTAATTTTGACAGCCATACCGATCGGTATACCAATTTCGAAGGGGACCGATAAGATATGACTAATCAGTAGCATTATAGATATTGCTTATACCGTCCGATATATCATTTTGGGGCCTAAACCGACATATATTGGCTTTATATATCGTTTTGAGACAAATCAGTCCCATATATCGGTCGAAATCCGATGTATTGTATCGGCCTATATCTCTTGATATATTAAAATATCGGATAATAGAGGTGAATAAGTGCTTTGGGGTCGGGTTGGGTCATAGCATACCGTTAACCAAAGTTAAACCTAAAAAAGCCTCTCTCTCTCTCTCTCTCTCTCTCTCTCTCTCTCTCAAGCCGAGAGGAAGCCTCTCTCTCTCTCACTCTCTCGCAACGACCGCAAGGCTACACCTCTCTCTATCAAGTAGGTTTTATATTGATACGATATTTTTAATATTATTAGTTTTTTATTTGTACTTATAATTTTATAATTGTTAGTTTGTTACCATGTTAGATGTTTTTTCTTAGTTAGTTACTTGGTTATAGTCTTTTAGGACATGACACTAAGTACATTTAGTATATCTAAAAATTTAAATTTGATAGGACATTTAGTATATATAATATATTTTTGATATCTGATATTTCAATCTCTCTCCAATATCTCAAAATTTAAACTGATATGAACCCAATATCTCGAACTTTGTTGACCAATATGGAAAAAGCTGGTCATGACCCATATCGGCGGGTATTTAGGCCAAATCAACCAATATGTCGACTTAACTCGGTATCAATTGGCTCATTCGGGTTTAAACTTTCACACACAAAAAAAAAATTGTTTCGAATATGTATTTTTCATTACTCTTTTATTGTGACTATCACTAGAATATGTATTTGTAGATAGCTTTATTCTAAATTACAGTAGGGGTGAGCAGATAACGGTTTTGGGCCGAAAATCGATCCGAACCGACCCAAAATAACAATTCGGGTCGGTTTTAAATATGACGGGTCGATGTCAGTTTTCATAAGGGTAACATTCAGTTTTGCGGTTCGGATCTCGGATTTGAATCCGATTTTCGGCCCGAACCGAAAATCCAATGTTTATTTACTTCTTTATCCTTCCCCTCTATTTATAAGCAAAAAAATCTAGACCTAAACCTTCTCTCTCATTTTTTTCTGCTTGCTACCTCATTTTCTCCAAGAAGGGGAAGCACTCTCCAACCCTCTCTCCCTCCCGAACTAAGCACTTCCATGGCGACTCTCTCTCCCTCTCCCAAAGCACTCCCATGGTGAGGCTGTGGTGAGGCGTTAGGAGTGGTGTGGTGAATAACCGACACTACAGACGGAAAGGGGGAATGTGGGGTGGGACAACGTCGAGCAGTGGATCAGGAGTTCAAGGGTGAGCACCTCGGAAGGAGTCGTTTGGTGGTTGCGGAAGGCACTGAGGCAGGGTATTGGTCGGGGAGCAGTGAAGGGAGGTAGTCGCAGGACGGTGACACTAGTCGGGAGAGGCTCGAGAGGTCGGGGTCGGAAACAGGCACTGTGGTTGACAGAGGTGGGTAAGCGGGGATCAGATTCGAAAGGCTAATGCGGTGGTTGATGGTTGAAGGTGATAGTTGAAGGTGGATCGGCACAATGAAGACGAGCGGAAGTCTCGACAAGGGTGATGATGTTGTGAAGTGGAATTGAGAAAGATGAATGCATGTAACAGGTGATGTAACATGATTGCTTTCTTCTACTTCTTCCATTAATAGTGTCTGCCGAGTTTAATTGCAGTTTTTGGCAGGTTTTTACTTCTTCCATTAGTAGTGTACTTATTGAATTGTTATTACTTCTAACAAATCCTTGCTTTCTTACTTCTTCTTCCATAGGTGACTATCTCTACTTATTTGAATTGCTTTATTCTACTTCTTCCATTAATAGTGTCTACTTATTGAATTGCTTTCTTCTACTTCTTTTGCCGAGTTTAATCGTAGATAGATAATCATTGAATTGCAATTTTTTTGCTCTTCTACTTCTTTCATTAATGGTTTCTGGCGAGTATAATTTGAAATGACTGCTTGTATCTTCGAAGAAACCGAACCGACCGAAAATCGAGTGTTTTTAATTCGGTTCGGGTTTTTTCGGTTTTATAAAAACGGTTTTCGGTTTAGTCATTTTTTTTTAAAATCGGTTCGGTTTAAACCGAACCGAACCATTTCTCACCCCTAAATTACAGTAAGTACTAATTCTATTATATTTATGTTCAGCGTCTACAAATTTGTCATTTATGTCATCTATTATGTGAATTATTACCCTATTCCACGAATCATATCAGATATGTTCAGTATATTGTCCGATATTCAGTTTCCGGTATGGCGACCCCCCAATCGGTATTGGTCCAATTTCAAGAACATTTCCAACCTTACAAGCTAGAAGTGGTCATTGAGTGACAGTACCCATAAATGCATCAAACCTGTCGACCAAGTAACCTTCTTGAACCTTCCCCAGCCTATTGGGTACATTAAATCTGTACAGAGTAACCTTCTTGAGCCTTCCTTATGCTCTACCATACAGGGGGGGGGGGGGCAGTTTTTCTTCTTCTTTTTGTGGGTGGGTGGGGTGGGGGTGTCTATGCCTAGGGTGGGTCTGCCCCTGCTAGCATAGTTTTTTTACACATACATCAAATGAAGGGACCAAACGGAACATTTCAGATCTCACTTTTACCTAAGCTGATAAGAATATGAAAATATACTACCCGATAGTATATTTAATGGCCAAGAGAGTGGCAGGGTTCTTTTACCGAGGAAAAAGAAAACAATCTTGTGATTTGTGAATACTACTCAAATAAATACATGTAAAAGTCCACACGAGTGAAGGTTAGACAAGTTCAGAATTAACCACCGTGGGAACTAATATACTGATTGTTCTACAAATGAAATGGTTGAGACACTAAAGCCGTAATTGTAATGGAGATCCCGAGATCTTTCATCAATGAAATTACGTTGAAGACTTCTTGATCTACTTGATGCTAGGAAATCATCTCCTATAGCACTTGCCTCAATAATCATGATCAGCAGAACTTGTTTTCATCACATAACCAGCATTACCTCACATAAAAAAGCCACTGTAATTCTTACATAATACAAGAGGGGGAGCCCAATCAAACTCAATAGTCTCAGCACTTGCCCTCTCTAAGTTGACAGTCTCACCAAACTAATTTGGTCATTCATCAATTTCATATTTCTCATGGGTAATTCCACAAAAGCTATCAGCTTTTTAGTTCATCACATTTGCTTATAGATGTAAACAAGCAAAAGCATTCTCCCAAAATAAATATTCAGATACTAATGGTATCTCTGCCCAATAAATTTTAACACTGGACTTCCTTTGTCGTCTACCGTAAACAGTTGCAAACCTCCAAGCAGCTCTTCATCTAGAGAACTATCCCAAATATGTTTGTAGAAACATATACGGCACTTAGCCAAACCATATTTGATCCATTTAAAAGTACCCAGATATGTTGGGCCCTGTAAAACTCCTCCCTGCTAGTTTGAACATTTCAGATGATCATCAATTGTTGACGTCTTAAATAATAATTGCCTCAATCAACGTTCAGTTTTGCTTGGTTAGGGTCCAGAACATCAAAAATGTCCAAAAGAGTTTAACATTGCAACCTCCAATGAAACAAAATTACAGCCATTAACACACAAATAAATAAAATAAACAAATATGTCACCATATGTGTCCCATCATACTAACTTGACTAATCCATAAGTATTTTGTTTCAGGAAAAAAAAAAGTTCTGATACAAGGAAATTTAACAAAGTAAATAACTATCGGCAGACTATAGTGTTGTGTTTGACTGTTTGAGTTACCATGGAAATCTATTGGATGTAATATTCCAAAGCCATTTCCTAAGAACACAAATCGATCCATCAATAAACTCCTTGATTAATGATTCTCAATCAACCCACAACCCTTCATTTGTGGTGTTACTCCAAAAGAAACCTTTTCACTACATATGGCATTGATTGCTCTACAACTTCTTGTTTATTTAAACTTACCTTGGACAAGCAGCTGCAATAAAATTGTTCATTACGTTCTATTAGTTCATCAATGTTCTTAAACGCTCAATCTATGGTTGGTTACAGATTAATCGTATTACTTGGCCAGTTAATCATAATTATAGAGACACTTGGTATTTTATTCTAATCGGCCACCGGATCGATCATGATTACTCCTTATAACATTGCTGTACATCAATGTCTGAGATCCCATCTCCCAACCATTGCATCTGTTGCTCTTTATTGCAAATGTTTAAATCATCTCCAATGATCCACTCTCATCGTCCTCAGTCATCATCACATCATTCCCGGGGCATAATAAATATATACATAAGACTCCCAGTATATAGTAGATCCATGGTTTTTATAGACATGACCATTTAGAATACTATAGTGCACCTTAGTATCACTTCAAGGAAGTTCGCTATCTGGTTTCAAGAAAATATATCACTGCAAAAGCACCTGACATCATCTACTTAAGTTTTAGTTCTAAAAGATAGGTACAACTCATCTCTCTCTCTCTCTTATAACTGACTCGTGATAGTGTAACTAATAAATTGTAATGAATCATGGGTATAAAGTTTCCCTCCTCCAACATAATGAAATTGAATTCCAACTAGGTTTCATTCTATTTTTTATTCACTCATCCCATACCCATTCTATTTTAATCAGTTGTGTATATAATATACTGACAATTAGGTTCCCTGACTTCAGTAGCGTATAAAATAAACTGATTCATTGGGCCATGAAACTCCCCAAAGAATTTCCTCAAACACTTGCTACACTTTAAATTCTCAAGGATCCACTCATATCTGCAAATTTGTTTATCAGACCACAAAAGCCTAGGACAAACCTCATAATTCAAATTTGCATGTCATATTAGTCAACAACAAGAAGAAAAAAACTCCAAAGAAACTCTACATTTTATATAACAAGTATCCACTTGGGATTAATTATCTTGCTAAAGCATGTAACTATCACAAGGATAAACAACACAATAACAAGAAGAAAGGACAAGAATCATCTCATCCACCCGTGAACCTGGTGAGAACTAACATTTGTTGCTTAAACCGCACTATAAATTGGCACAGTTATGCAGATAAGATAACAATTTTGGCATGTACAGTGTATTTTGGATTGTTAGTGTTTTGCCCAGCCGATATGTGTTTGACACAACATGAACACAGCACTATTTTTGGAGTGTCCTTGCTTATTAGTTTAATGTTCACAATATTAGTAAAGATCATAAGGACAAAAAGTAAACAAATACCTATTCTCAATAGTTCAACAATAATCCGATAGCAACAGAGATTCAACAATAAAGACGCGAATTTTATGAAGATACGAAAATGCCAACAAGTTTGAATACACACATAATGTTACTAAGTGGTCACCAAGCAAAAATACTAACCAGCGCGGTGGAGATCAGAATATAATATCATCGTCCTTCCCGCCCCCGACGGTGAGCATATTGTGCGCGGCCCCGATGGAGATCCCCCTCTGCAGCGACAGCTTCTCTGCACACTGCTCCTCGGCGAATTCCCTGGCGGACTTCATCTGCCTCTCGATCTCCCTCTTCTTGTACCCCTGGATCTTCTTGAGCCGGAAGAAGTCCTCCCTCTCGAGCTCGTCCAGCTCCCCCTTGATGTACGTGATGGTGTTCTCGATCCTCGGCTTGACAACGTTCTCGAGCGCGTTGACCCTCCGGTTGGTGCTCTTGATGGCCTCGTCGAGGGTGAGGAAGGAGGTCTGCAGGGAGGCGAGCTCGACGAGGACCTCGATGGCCTTGACGTGGGCGGCGCGGCAGGCCTGGATCTGCTGGCCGCCGCGGGCGAGTCCGGTGAGGTCGGAGGAGGAGGAGGAGGACTTGGGGTCGGCGGAGGGGTCCGTGAAGTGCTCGAACTTGGGGAGCTTGACGCCGGCGACGTTCTCCTGGCGGGAGCGGACGCGGACGGAGGCGGTGCGGACGGACTGGAGGACGAAGTGGCGGACGGAGTCGCCGGCGGCGTACTTGGCCTCGGTGAGGGCGAAGGAGGAGGCGCGCATGATGTCGCCCATGGACTCCTTGGTAGAGACAATGCGCTTGAGGATCTGGCGGAACTGGACGGTGAGGGCGTCGGACTTCTTCTTGAGGAGGGCGTGGCCGCGGGTGGCGGCGGTCAGCCGGATCTTCATCACACCGAGCATCGTCACGGTGGGGACGACGTTCAGCCGCTGGGTCTGGCCGGACATTGTCTGAGAGGGAATTAGGGTTAGGGTTTGGGGGAGGAGCGGATGGAGAAGAAGAAGAAGAAAGAGAGATTGGTTGGATACTTCAGAGATCGGCGGAGATGGAGAAAGTGACACCGATTATTGGGCGTGATTTAGAACCATTTGACTGGTTTAGTTGGCTTATTAGCATAGAGCTCCTTGCACTTCCAGCTAATTTCAAATAAATTCTTTGAACATTTTACTGATTTATATGTTGCTGCCTATAAGCAATATTCTAAAAAGTCCATTTTTGTTCACCCACCAAGATGTTTCTTCACCCTCCAATAATAAATTAACACGTGTCAAATTCATTCAATAAAAATTATTTTGGAAGTGATTTTGTAGACATTTAAAGTAATTTTTGTAGAATAAATTTGGGGTAAAGTGCAAAAAACCCCTCGTTAAATATGTTACTTTTGTACTAAAAGACCTTTTAGAATTTTTGCTCAGTTTACCCCTCCTTAGATTATATATCCGCTCGATTAGGCCCATCCAGCCAAATTTTAAAAAATTTATACCAAAAATACCCCTCCCCACCCTCTGGCGGCGCCGGCGCCGGCGAGCCCCCCCCTCCCAACGCCGGCGATCCCCCCCCCCCCCCCCCCCCCCACCGACCCCCTCCCCCCCCGCCGCCGGCGATCCCCCAGCCCCCCCGACCCCCTCCCCTCCCATCGCCGGCGATCCTCCCGCCCCCCCCCCCCCCCCCGACCCCCTCGCCCCCCCCCCCCCCCCCCCCCGCAGCCGGCGATCCCCACAGCCCCCCCGACCCCCTCCCCTCCCATCGCCGGCGATCCTCCCGCCCCCCCCCCCCCCCCCGACCCCCTCGCCCCCCCCCCCCCCCCCCGCAGCCGGCGATCCCCACAGCCCCCCCGACCCCCCCTCCCATCGCCGGCGATCCCCCCCCCCTCCCCCCCTCCCCCTCCCCCCCCCCGCCGCCGACGATCCCCCAGCCGCCCCGACCCCCTCCTCCTCCTTCGCCGGCCCCGACCCCCCCGCTCCCTCGTCGGCCCCGACCCCCGACTCCCTCGCCGGCGAGCGACCCCCCACCCCCCCTCCCCCCGCCCGACCCCCCCCCCCTCCGCTTCCGTCGCCGCCGGCGAACACAACCGAAGAAGGAGGGGGGGAGGGAGGGGTAAAATTGTCACTTGGGGGCAAAATGAGCATATTTCAAACTTTTGGGAATTTTAAGAGCATGGGGTCTTTTAGTGCAAAAGTAACATATTTAACGAGGATTTTTTTGCACTTTACCCATACACATTTCAATTCATTATTGGAGGGTGAACAAACATGTAAATAAAAATGGACTAATATCCTAAAGACAAAATTTGTTTGTACGAAATAAAGTTATAATAAATAGGGATAATTTAGCAAATACCCCCATTCCAAATGTTAAAACTAGCATATACCCCCACTATTTATTTTATTTAGCAAATACCCCCACTCCTATGTAAAAGAGTGGGGGTATATCTTAAATTTTTATTATTTTATATCAAAAATGGGGGTATTTGTTAGATAAATAAAATAGTGGGGGTATATGCTAATTTCAACATTTAGAATAGGGGCATTTGCTAAATTATCCCTAATAAATATAACAGGAAGAAAGAATAGTCTTGGCAGAAATTATACTGGTTGTCCACTTTAAGAATTGCTTATTACATGAACCAAATCATAGCTTAAAAATATATTGTTTGTAATAAATAAATAAAAACACCAAATCACTATGACATATGTATAGATATTATGTAAACATTAGGCAAACATCTTACATGTGCTACACAGGTGTCGTGTCCTTTGAGAGCTAGCAAAACAAGATTGTGCCGAGTGTCCTTGAACCCAACCACGCCATCATCCATAATAAGTGACACACAATCTGCATAATCTTTGCCAAAGGATATGGCAAAAATTTAACTTTGTTCAATTTTCGTCAACCAGTCTGACAAAATATATTCAGTTATATTATTATTCCAAGCTTCTTTCTCCTTGTCCTATTTATTACAAGTTTCTTTGGTACAAATAAATTTTCTGCATCCTAAAAGTGAGATCTTTCTTGCATATGTAGTTGGGAGTCCGCTGTTTGATTATATGAGAAAGTGTCAACATGTCCAACATGATTGAGTTCTTCCTGTTTTTTTGGTCAAATTTATGGGCTATCCACATTCTAGTTTTTTTTCCATGGATGTGGACAGATGTGGACTACTTTTATTTTTTTATTTTTTTTAGGCTAAATTACAACTTGATACCCTCAACTATCTAAAATGTTCAACTTGATACCCTCAACTTTGATAGGTACTAACTTAATACCCTCAACTATATAATAATTTTATATTGGTACCCAAAATTTTAAAAATGACAAAATTACACCTCCCTCCTCCTTCTCCAGCAGCACCCCCTCCGACCGCGACCGACTCCCATACCTGCCCCGGCGTTCCCCGGCGAACACCGCGCCCCCGCCGCCCGTGCCCCGCGCGCCGCCGCCCCGTCCCCCGCGCGCCCCGCGAGCACCCCCCCCCCCCCCCCCCGCCGTCGCCGCCCCTGTGCACCCCTTCCCGTGGCCACGTGCCCCCCCCCCCCCCCCCCCCCCCGCCACTCCGGCTGCTTCCCAAGAGCGCGATCCCGCCGCCTCGCGCAACTCCGGGCAGGCCAATGCGGGGTGGGGGAGGGGAGTTCGCGAGCTGGAGGGGGAGGGGGAGGGGGTGGGGAAGGTCACCGGCGGGAGGGGGGGTTTGGGTGGAGGGGGGGAAGGTCGCCGGCGGGAGGGGGGGAGGTCGTCGGCCGGAGGCAGGAGGAGGGGGGGGGGAGGTCGCCGGCGGGAGGGGGGGTGGAGGTCGTCGGCCAGGAGGCCGGAGGCAGGAGGGGGGGGTTGGAGGGGAGGGACAATTTTGTCCAAATTTTTTTCAGGGTATCAAGTTAGTACCTATCAAAGTTGAGGGTATCAAGTTGAAAAACTGAAATAGTTGAGGGTATTAAGTTATAATTTAGCCTTTTTTTAATATTAGTTGTGGACAGCGACGAGATTTGCAATGGCTCATGCTCTCGTGGATTGAGGGGAGTGGCTGATCGCACTCGTGGATGTCGAGGAGACGGGACAAGTGGAAGGTCTCAATCGAAGAGGAGGTTTAGAAGAGTTGGAGTGGGGGAAAACTTTGATACAGTAGTGGTATCAAAGTTTTAATACTCCCTATATATGACAGATGGACCCCTCCTGTTTCATAAAATGTGTACATCCCATTACCATCCCTATCTAGTCAGTAGGATTAGATTCAAAAAACGGTTCAAATTAAATCTCTACATAATCATATTGAGAAACCATATATCTCTACGTAATAAGAGTGAGAAACCAGAAATAGAAACAAGAAATTCTCCCTACACAAATTAAAGAGGAGAAAGAACCCAAATTGAAGAGAAACAATAAAAAAAGAAGAAAAAAAAAAATCACCGCTCACCTCCGGATTGTAGTCTTTAGAATTTGTGTAGGGAGAAACCAAATAGGGAGAATTTTGGTTTCTATTTTCTTTTTATAAAATAGGTGTTTTTTTTATGCAAAAGTAATCTATCCTGGTGACAATAGAGATCGGGTGGAATTAATACAAGTTTCTTCATTGGTTTTATAGTTCAAACAAATTGATGTAGACTTCCTTAGAGCGTTGCTTGGCATGACATGTATTCTGGTCATGACCCTTGCATCCAAGAGGGCTTAGGAGACGCAATAAGTGAAATTAACTAATGTAGTAAGCCAATTTCTAAAGACTACAAAAGGGTCTCATCAAATTCTAATAAAGACTATTGTTAAATGCACTGAAGAGATATACATACTATTTGGTTTCTCTCCTCCTTAATTTGTGTAGGGAGAATTTTTTGCATTAAAAAAAAAAAAAAAAAAAAGCACCGTCATCTCCGGATTGTAGTGATGTTTTTTGGTAGAAAATAGGGTCTCAACAAAAAATGCACTGAAGACGCAATAAGTGATTTTTTTTTTTCTCTTCAATTTGGTTTCTCTCTCCTCTTTAATTTGTGTAGGGAGAATTTTTTGTTTCTATTTTTGGTTTCTGAATCTTATTATGTAGAGATATACTATTTTTGGTTTCTCAATATGATTATGTAGAGATTTAATCTGAACCGTTTTTTGAATCTAATCCTACGGACTAGATAGGGATAATAATGGGGTGGACAAAGCTGGGCCGGGCCGGTCCGGTTCGCGGGCGGGCTGGGTTGCGGACTCGGGCGGGCCGGGGTTCGGACCGGTCCGGTCAATTTTTTTAATTTTTTTTCAGTTTTTTAATAATTTTCAGTTTTCTTTTTTAAATTTTATGTTCTTTTAAATTTTAAGTTTACTTTGTTATTTTATTCTTTTTAAGTTTTCGTTTAATTTATTTATTTTATTTTGTTATATTTTTTCCTACTCTTTTATCCAGGCTTGGGACCCGCAATGCAAGCTTTGCTTGTCATAGGCAAAGTTAAAAAATTTGTTTTAAGTTTAGGATTTTTTGTTATTTATTGATTAATTAGTTTTTATATTTTAAGTTTTTTTGTTCTAAGTTTTATTTGTTCATTTTTTTCTAGTAATTTTGTGTTTTTCAAGTTTTCTTTCTTTCTTTTGTTTTGTTTTGTTTTTTTTTTTTTTTTCTGTTTCTTGTTTTTAAGTTTTCTTTTCCAAGTTTTTTTTTAAAGTTTAGTTTTAAAGTTTTTTTTTTTTTTTTTTTGTCATACATTTGAGTCATTCTTCTTCCTCCTCCTCATCGGTTCCAGAAGCTTCACCCATTGTAAGTGATTCGAAGTCCCAGCTCGTTGACGTCAGCTGTTTCATCTCTCTTGTTTTGGATTATTTTATCTGCTAAAATTCAATCTTGAACACATACATAAGCTTCCAATATATCTGGCTTCAACCGGCTCCTCTTTACGCTCAAAATTCTTAATCCTGCACTAAAACAAGACTCCGATGCTACCGTGGACACCGGGACCATTAGTAGATCACGTACTATTGTAGAAAGTACATAAAATCTTTTGTCGTATTTTTTTCACTATTCTAAAATGGTGAAGTGATTTGAAGATTCATCTTCTTCTTCATAAAAACTTAAATATAAAGACAACTCTTGAGTGGGTTGGGAAGAGTGTCTTTGTTTCTTCCTTTTTAGTATACGACTGGCGTGGTCGGCTAAGCCTAAGCTACTACTAGTACTCGCTTGAGTTGGTCGGGTCAACACAACATTTTCTTCATAAACCATTACTAATCTTTCCAACACTACCTTTAGTTCTATTTTCAAGTTCATAAGATTAAGTTCCATGTTTTCTGCATAGTCATCTAACAAAGCCTCTACACCTTCTAATTTGATCGTAGGATCAAAAATGGAAGACAAACAATATAAAAGAGGTGCATCACCCTAATATTTAGTGAATTTAGCTTCCATTCTCTTTACAACATAGTTAAAATTTTGAACATTTCTATATTTAGAAAACAAGTAAGACATGTTACAAAGTTTCCGTAAAGCTAAACAAGAAGTAGGATAATAAACACTAGAAAGAGTACATGTAGCTTTGTAAGTTTCTAAAAATTCACATATAGAAGAAGCAACTACCCAATCATCTTCAGTTACTTGATATTCAAAATTATGATCCATATTACAAAAATATGTAATAACATCCTTAAAGGGAATTGCGGATTTCAACATTAAATATGTCGAATTCCATCTATGTGGTACATCCTTAACAAATCTTCTAAAACGAATACTAAAATTTGCACATGTGGCTTTAAAAGCTTGTTTTCTACTAGGAGACGTGTTCAAGCTGTGTAAACAATTTCTAATAGTCTCTAAATGTGTACTAAAAAATTCAAGACATTCTTTTACAACTAAGTTAATAATATGACAAGCACACCAAAATGCAATAATCTACCTTCCAAAATAGACTGAAAGAGTAACTGCAATGAATTTATAGCAGAAGTATTATTACTAGCATTATCAAAAGATACAGATAATATTTTATTGTGAATATCAAGTTACGCAGGTGTTTTGAAATAGAAGTTGCAATTGCAGAGCCCGTGTGTGGAAATTCGAAATTTTTTAAACAGATGATGCGCTTTTGCAACATCCATTGTAAATCTATGTAGTGTGCCGTGATACAAATATAAGCATAATTTTATTTTCTTGTCCAAATATCAGAAGTAATAGATATTTTACTAACATGCAAAAATGTTTGTTTTAAAGCTACTTCCATTTCTTTAAAGAGTCTCTTAGCCTCTTTTCTAGCAGTGTCTCTAGTAACTTTACTAAAACAGAGATTTACAAAAATTGTGGCATAATCGTATAAAGATTCAATTTTACCCGAAGTGAATAGAAGTTCATCAGCAATAATATATTTAGTAAATTCAGTTTTATGGTGGGCAGCTGAATAAAAAAACGTACTCATTGAAGTACCCGCGGTGCGTAGCAGGTATCGTAGTGTCTTAACAATGTACCCGTGCCACCTCCCCTCTTCCATTTGTATATATGGAAACATTTCTTGCATTGTGCCGTGTACAGAACCGGTTCACCTTTCTGATCTAAAATAAGTGAGCCATCAGGTTTAGTCTCATTAAGAATAACAAATTTTTTCCAAATCTTTGATTTTTGCTTTATCTTTTGTCAGATCCCTATTTTGAAAATAGGTATATGACTGTATTGGTGTATTTGGAGGATTTTAAATTTTGGGTATTCATAAAATTTTATTTATTTTTCTGGACTTTGGTTAGCCTTAATTGTTTAGACCTGACATTTGATTATTGTCTCTATTTAATTGTTATTAATATTATTTTATTATTATTACTAGGGGTTAACATGGCTAGTTTATATTAAGTTGTTTTTATTATTATCAATTATCATCCTCATTATTATTATTATTATTGTTATTATTATCCTACCTACCCTCCCCTTTACCTAACCCTAACCCCAACCCATGCTCTCACTCTCATTTCTCTCTCCCCCCCTCACTTTTCACTCTCAGCCGCCCCCCCTCATCTCTCTCTCTCTTCACCCTCTCTCCCGATCCCTCTTTCTTTCCCCCACTGGAGAGCTCCCCCTCTCTCCTCCCTCACTCACCCCTCTTCCCTGCTCTCCCTCTCGCACACCCCTTTGCTCCGACCACCGCCACCATCACTGCTCCGACCACCACCATCATCGTCGCCATCTCCTCCACCACTCACCACCACTGCCACCGCCATCAGCCTCCACCGCCACCATCACTGCTCCGACCACCACCATCATCGTCGCCCCCTCCGGCCTCCGCTGCGGCCGCCACCGCCAGCACCGCCCTCACCACCATCTCCTCCGCGGCCTCCGGCCCCCTCCGCCGACGCCGCCGTCTCCATCTCCTCCGCGGCCTCCGGCCCCCTCCGCCGACGCCGCCGTCTCCATCTCCTCCGCCTCCCCTCCGTGGTGCAGCGCTGCTGCTGCCGCCCTTCCTCTGTCGCGGAGCCGCCGCGACCTGGCCGGACTCCCGACGATCTCCCCCTCCCTGACTTCTCCGTCGGCGGCGACCAGCCCCGTCTGGCCGAGCATCCTCGGTGAGCCCCTCCGCCTGCCTCTCTCTTTCTCGATCTGCGTGCCTCGGGGCACGTGTTGTCTCGAGCAGCGTGCTACTTTGTGCAGTGTGCTGCCTCGAGTAGTGTGCACTCGTGCAGCGTCGCTTCTTCGGTTTGCGTGCTGCCTTGGGGTGTGAACCCCTTGGGATGCGTGCACCTCGGTGTACGTGTCGCCTCGTACTCCGTGCCTCCTTGATTTTGTATCGTCTCGGGTTGCGCGTACCTTGGTGTACGTGCTGTCCCAGTTTTCGTGCACCCCGATTCACGTGCTGCCTCGGGCAGCGGGTCGCCTCGAGCCCCGCGCTGCCTCGGGCACCGTGCCATATCGATTGGTGCATCTTCTCGATTTTCGTGTCTCGGCCTTTGTACCTTTCTTGATTTTCGTGTCGCACCGATTCGCGTACCCGCACCGATTTGCGTGCCATCCCGGTTTGCGTGTACGTACGGATTAACGTACCGCCTTGGTTTGCGTATCACCTTGGACTCCGTACCGCATTGATTTGTGTGCATACGTCGACTTGTATGCCGCCTTGATTTACGTGCTTCCTTGAATCTCGCTCCGTCTTGATTCGCGTGCACGCCTCGATTTGCGTGTCGTGTTGATTCGTGTGCCATCCCGATATTCGTGATTTCCTTGATCTACGTGCACGTCTCGATTTACGTGCACGTGTTTCTCGTTTATCCCGATATTCGTGCCATCTCGATTCTAGTGCGCGTCTCGATATACGTGCATGTCTCGGTTTTCGTGTCCGTATCGATCTGCGTACCTCGGTTTCCGTGCTCGATTCCTGCACTGCTTGCGGGACCCGTACGGTATAGCCTTCTGCCATCTCTTGTGATTATTCTATTATTTTATTGTTTGATGCTGATAATTATTTATTGTGTGTTCTGAGGATCTCGATTGGCGTGCTAGCTTGGATCGCGACTGCCGAAGACTTGCTTACCTAGCCGAGCCCTCTAGACAAGTATCCCTTGCTCATCGACGGCTCTTGCCCTCTCTCCTGGAATTTTATTGCATTTAATTAATTTGTACTTGTAAATTGTATAACCATGATTAGTGTAGCCTAGTAGTAGAACTGTCATGATGATAACTTAGGATAGCTTGGTCCGATACCGGGGTAGACCGTATCGGGCAACTCGGATGGGTCATCCACACCTCCGAGGACACGAGCACAACTCACTTGTACGGATTGTCCCTGTATGCCCCGTGTCCGACTCGCGGTCGGGTAACGGCTCTGGCTAACTACTCATGTGGCTGTGATTGTGCTTGGGTTAGAACTATAGACATGTGTGGTGGTGTGCCCTGCGAGGCGGTTATTTTATTATTATGCATGTTGGCTTGGCGCCCAGTACGCATCGTAGTGCTACTGGAGGCCGAGACTTAGTGTTCTCGGCTATCGATTTGTTCCCAGTACGCATCGTAGTGCTGCTGGTAGCTGAGACTTAGTGTTCTCAGCCTGCGATTCTGCGATTCTGCGGCGGGTTGCGCCGAGTGGTTTTAGCCCCTATTCGTAGGGTGCTCCCGTCCAGAATACAAAGGAGACTCTGCCGGATTTTTCCAGAATTCCCGATCGGGAATTCGGTTCGAAGGATTGGGCAGAACCATTCCTTTGGTTTGCTGGACTGGATTCATGCATGTTCATCTTGGTATAGTATACCTGATCCCATTGCCTGCTAGGTAGACTCCATACTAGATTAGTCGCCTAGCTCCTGACCTGTCTTGTCAGTCGGATAGCGTAAGGAGAGCGGTTCCACTCAGGAGACGGTCTGCAACCCTGGTCCTTGTTTGGTTTAAGGGTTGTGTATTTGCTCCAGAGCGGTCCATGTAATCCTTGCCACTTTCGGCGGAATTTATTACCGGACTTTTGTTCCCTGACCCTTCATTCTAGGAGTTATCCTAGTCTAGCTAGCTAGGACTGGTAGTTGTCCTATGTATCGAGATTTGTGATTTGGGATATATCTGAGGATTGAGTATCATGGAGAGTATGATCTCGAGAGTATTGATTGATAGACTCACGTGGACTCTTGGATAGTATTGCTATTTCTTTTGATGATGCTCTAATTCGATCGGACATGATTATGTAGATTCTTGGATTCTGAGGATCGCGAATATTTCGCAGAACGAGGAGAATATCGAGGGTATTATTATATAATTTTTACTCGACTTCCCAAACACCCAAAACCTGGTACCTTTGTGTACTCCGGTAGTTGGGGAACCTGGTTTGATTGCTATGTCTTGGTAGTTGAGGGGCTTGTTTTCTAGTGGCTTGTGATCATTGACTTGGAGGATTCTTGTGAGCCAGAGGGCCTAGCATTGTTATGGCGATGAGCTTGGTATTTGGTGGTTGTCTTTATCGACGTGATATTCACTCCATCATGGATGGGAGACTCTTGATAGATTGATCTGGTAGATGGAACAACTTGAGGATTTGAGCTGTAGGCTCCCATGTATGCTTGACATGTTATTGTAGTAGAGATCTCGACCTTGTACTTGACCTGATATCCATGCCACGATGTGGGCAGATGACTCCATGTGATTGATAGAATTGACCCCGACTTGACTTGACTACTTATGTCCGATCCATGATTCCAGTTTACCCTTAAGGTACTGGCCTTGACCTTGCACTGTTGTGCTCTTTGTCTACTGGCATCTTGAGGTTCTACCTGATTTTATGGTACTGTAGTGCCATCCTGATATCCCAGCCATATCACACGATAACCTGGACCTGTCTTGATTCCTGATAGTGGCCCGTCGAGGCGCACTCCTGACTAGCACTCTGGACATGACGAGTAAACCTGGCATGTATATCTTGATTCTTGATAGTGGCCCGTCGAGGCGCACTCCTGACTAGTACTATCGACATGACATATTTACTCTTGATCGCTGTTGCGACAGCCCGTCCTGACTTGCTAAGTATAACCTTGTCTTGACACCGTGGTTGACTTTCCTGATTGTGCTTGTACAAACTACCTGTATCGTCTTGCATCATATCTAGGACATGGATTCCTGGTTACCACGGTCAGGAATTCGTAATGAATCTGACTAGGCTAACAACTAGATGGATCAAGTAGCTCATATAGATCGAGGTATTCCGGCTACAGGCAATCCCGTTATCTGGGCGCTCATGTGGACTTGTAGCCTGCCGTCGAGTAGGGCACATTTCCAGCCCGCTGTCATGTGGGGCACCCCTCCAGCTTGCTATTAGGGTACATTTGTCTCGCGGGCGATGTACCCACTATATGTATTCGTCCTGGATAACCTGGATAGTCTGCAGGGCTTGTGGCTATAGGAATACCTCAACTGCATCTTGTTAGTAATTAGGCCTGTGATAACCCTAGTAAGCTAATAATAGCAAGCCGTAGGCATTGTGTGGCCGCTTGTCCTTCTGTGTTGTTTGGCTTGTTGCCTGCTAGCCAGCTGATATTGATTTCCAGCTGGCAATGCAGGTGTTAGTGGATGCTAGGGAGATTGTGATTATGTTAGCTTCACTATACTTGTAGATTGTTATCGTGCGTTGGTACCGCACAATCCCTTACCTTTATTTACTGTTTTTAGATGTTATTCTTGTCATATTTTATCCTGCTGGTTTTCTTCGCCCGTCCTTGAGCCTTCCTTTCTGGTACTTGCTGCGGTTGGCCTGACCAACCCTGGATTGTTCCCAGATTGTCTGAGACCGACCCGATGGATCTTCCAGACTTGACTTGGAGGGTGTGCTTCAGTTCCAGACCATGCTAGGAACTGTTGGAAGGTATACTTGTCTACATTATTATTCTGTACTGTAGATTCCAGATTTTCATATGAGTATTTCCTGTTTTTCATATGATTATCTCTCTTGATGTTGTTTAATTGTGATTTGCCTGTGGACATGAGATCGGATTTAGGCCATAGATTGATTGCATGCTAGGATACCCAGCAAGACTTGATAGCCGTCATCGCCGTATAGCGTATTCGTACCTTATACGGTGTAGCTGGCCTACGTCCGTCCCCGTATTCCGGTACTGGGGCGTGACATCTTTACAACATTTCGGATATTGCTAGCAACTTCAGGAGGTGAACCAACTAAATCATCATGAATAAAATTTTGCTCAAAAAAAGTATTATAAATTTTAAAAGCATCATTAGGTTGGTTTGAACCTTGTCCGACCATTTTAAAAAGACAAATAAAAATAGAGAAACAATTAAAAAAATGGAGGATACCGAAAAATAAATTAATCAAAAATTATTTTTTCTCAAAAAAAAGAGAGATGGAGGAAAAAAAAACTATTTTGTAAATGTAAATTAAAAAAAAATTTGAAAGAGAAAGTCGTAGATCGTCGGAATTGCTTGATCGGGAAGTCGTAGATCGCCGAAATTGCTTGGACAAATTTCTTGAAACCTTCTTGTGATCTTGATTTTTTTTTTTGATTGAATGAATTGTTTGTGTTTGAAAAATATGATTCATGACATATTTATAGATTTTTTTTGAAGCCAAATGACCCATCTACCCTCCAAATAGAGTTGTTGTAAAGGTTTTTGGTCATTTTGGACAAAATGACCAAAATACCCTTAAAACGGTCAAATAGTTGGGGTATTTTGGTAAATGGGGGGGGGGGGGGGGGGCCAAAGATTCAAAAAAAAACACAAATCCTGTTCACCCAAGTCGGGCTCGGACTCGGGCGGGCCTGACCGGGCCGGACCATAGCGGGCCGACCGTTTGACTTTAAAAAAAAAAAACGGGCCGGTCCGGATCGGGCCTGGGCTCGGTTTAGTGAACCCAACCCGGACCGGTAGTGCAACGGATTTGGGCGGGCTGGGCTCAATAGCGGACCGGACCGGGCTTTGGGGTTGCGGGCTTGAGCGGGCTCGGACCGGTCCGCGTGTGAATCGGACCGGATCACACCTTGAACCAAACACACCCTTAGGGACGAAAGTCTATTTCTATACAAAAAATAATATGAAAGTCAAATGCACATATACAAATTATTGTTTCACGTTGCATGTGCACTTTTCCACTTTCATCATATTCCGATCATCCAAATAGCCCCTTACGCTGTGTTTGGGAGCCTAGGAGGGGAAGGAGAGAAAAATTTGAGGGAAAGAAAAATGGAGGAGAGTAAAATGAAGGTAAAATTAATTTTTCCTTCACTTGTTTGGATAAAAAAAAGTAGGGGAAGAAAAATTTTAAAAATAATATTTTGTTTATTATGGAGAAAGATATAATTACCATTTAGTCCTTGATTTTTTCAAATCATAATTAATAACTATTTTATTGAAGGGTAGTTGGGTAATTTATTTCACAATCCTCTCATCTCTCTCCATTTTTCTCGCACTTTTGGGAGAAATTTTTTTGAGTGGGATGCACATGAATTTTCCTCCCACATTCCTCTCCCTCAATTCCCCTCCCTTTTCCCAAACACAACAACTTTTAATTTTCCTCCCATTTTCCCCTCAAAATTTTCCTTCCCCCCATTTTCCTCTCTTCCCAAACAATACCTTAGGGGCCGTTTCGTATGCGAAAAAAAAAACCCGAAAAAATTTGGGATGAGAAAACAATTTCCATGTTTGGTTTGCCCTATTCAAATTTATTCCTAAGAATTAAGGATGCTAGGGTAAATTATTTACCCATGAAATGTGGAAAATCTATTCCCTAGCAAATATGTGATTATATTTTTTTTTCACCTGGAAATAAAATCAACCAAAAACTTAACTTATTTACGATTTTGTCAGAGATTTTTTTTTTTAAAAATCCGATACTTTTCTCTCTCTTATCTAAAGGTGAGACTCATCTCTCTCTCTCTTCTTCTTCTTCTTCTTCTTCTTTGTTTTTTCTCTCTCGAGAAGACTCTCTCTCTCTCTCTCTCTCTCTCTCTCTCAAGCTCTCATCTCATAGGTATGGATTTCTATTTTATTTTTTTTTGGTTCTTTTTGGTCAATTTTCTGTTAATATTTTTATGATGTTATTTTGGTTACTATATAAATTATATATTGCGTTTAAAATTTGAATTTTTTTTAGGGATTTGGTGATTAGGGTTTGATTTGAGATTTGGATAATTTTTTTTTAGGAATTCGGGAGAGGAATTTTGGAGAAGTAATTATAGAAATCATATATATTTGATGGAATATGTCTGCTGATTTCAATCAGCTTCTTCCCCGATTTCGATTGGTTGTTTAGAATTTGATGCCTATGACATGTTCGATGAAATGTTGGTCTGCCCATTGGTATATGATTTGTGTCTATAAATTATTTTTGAGACATCCGGATGACCCATTTGTTTGTTTTGATTGATTGCTTTGTATGAATGCATGTGTCATGCTTTTGAGGCATTTCAACAAAAATTTACACAAAATTTTGCAACTGGTATTTTTAGGGAGTATTATATATAATTTTGGTAATGAACAAGTGCCGAAGTAAATCTAAATTATTATATATAATTGTGTTCGATTTTTTTTTTGGAATTACTATATATAATTTTGGTAGTGAAACAAGTCCTGTAGATCATCTCTATTTGAACATGATCTCAACAATTATATGTAGTGCTCAAGGTTTGGGATTAGTATAGAAATATCGAAATTGCTTCCTGATTTGTCACTCCGTGGGAGATTGGCTGATGGTTTTATAGGGCAAAATCATTTGTAAACGCTGTTGATGGTGAATTTTTTTATTCCTGGAACTTGTTTCACCAAAGATGATCAATAGAAAGGTCAAAGTGTTGGGTTTTGGTCTTTTTCAAAGTGAATTTTAGTCCCACGTCGGCTAGACCAAAGGACTTGTATCTCTATATATTAGCTTTGCTAGTTTAGAGATGCACATGTGGTGTGGACGTGCACATGGGTGTGCCATGTGGGATTATTTTTCTAAAGGGAAAAAGGCTAAATCAACAATTGAAAGCATTCATGCTTTTTTCTCTTGGAAAATTTATTTCCATGGGAGCTAAGCCCCTTAGGGGCTTAGCGACTCGGACTCAGACTCGGACTCGGACTCATGAGGCGTAATGTGGCATTTTTTTGGCGCACTTTGCACTTAGCATTGTCGCTAGGCACATAGTGCGCTTTAGTTGCGCTCGTTGCGCAAGCCCAGTTGCGCTGCCCAGGTTGCTCGGGTGCGCAATGCGTGCAGTGCGTTTGCATGTTCTGGGCGGTTGCTACATGTTCGGGGTAGTTTTTACCATGACCCTAACTTTGTGGCAACCGAGCAGTTGCTGCAGGGCCTATATAAGGTATCCTCTCTCTCATAAGGCTATAAATATACAAGTAATAGAAGCCACCACAGAAAGTTTACGAAGTGTTTTTTAACACAAGTAAACAGAGAATTCAAAAGTGTTCTTTAACACAGTTCTGATCGGAATTTGCTTGTAAATTCCAGCAGCCTTCGAGAGAGAGGAAAGGCGCCGCACCAGCGTTGCTTTTGCACGGGAGTTCGTGTCCATCCGAGGAGTCAGAAGAGCAGGAGTGTTCCAAGTTTTCCGACGAACTTGCTGGTTCCTGGAAGCTGTTCGTGTAGGACGAATAAAGCTTTGAGCAACGGTGATTATTCACCCCAGCAGAGTTCTTCCATCTTTCGTCAGTCACCTTCTTCATTGCTGCCAGTTATTGTATCTTCTTTTTAGAAGTACTACGATCGATTGCTGTGGATTACGAAATCTTTTTAGATTCTCGTAAAACTAAAACGAGATTTTTTTAGATCTTCGTTATACTCGCGCAACCTTTCTAGAAGTGTTGCGTTGGAACATTGTTTTTACAATTGTTTCATCTTCTCAGTTTTCCATCGAAAAATTGTGCCCCGGTAATAACAATCTCAAAGCTTTAATGCTACGATGGAAAACGTTAATGCTTCACTCCTTAATACTGACTTTTGTAAGTTAGAAAAGTTTGATGGAGAGCATTATCAAGTCTGGAAGAGGAAGGTTTATCTCACTCTTCAACTCAGAGACGTTGATCACGTGCTTCTTAAAGAGGAACCTACCGTTCCAGATACTGGGTCTGCTACCGCAATCACTGCGGCTACTAAGCTTCAGGCCAAGTGGAGAAGGGAAAATAGCATTTGCAGGCTGCTTATCCTGAATGCTATGGAGGATTCTCTAGCAGAATCTTACAGTAAAAAACCAATTGCCAGAGATATATGGGAGTCTCTGGAGAAACTGTACGAAGAAGACAAAAATAGGAGCAAGATATTTGTGGTTGAAAAATATCACAAATGGCTCTTTGAGGACGAGAAGTCCATGTTGTCATGCCCCTCTCCCGTAGGAGCGATCGTCCTCGCTAAGGCGTGATGCCGCACGGGCCTAGGTTGCGCCCGTGCAAGGCCAAGTCCAAAAACGGCCGATTTGAGCTAGGCCACAGAGTCGCATATACCTACAAGAAAAAAGGGTTTTAACGACACTCAAAAAGTGTCGTTATTTCGTTTCCATGGCACTTTTCAAGTGTCATGTAGAGGGGTGTCATAGAAAGTATTTTTCTTTCAACGGCACTTGGAAAGTGCCAAGTAATCCATTTATGATGACACTTTTTGAATGTCATATAATGTTCAATTTATGGCATGATGTTGGTGTCATCTTTATGTGTTTCAATGACAGCTTATAAGTGTCGTCATAATTTTTTTTAGCTTTCAACAACACTCGAAAAATGTCATGTAATAACTTTATGACGACATTTTCTGAATGTCATATAATGTTCATTTTATGGCATGATGACGGTGTCATCTTTATGTATTTCAAAGACAACTGATAAGTGTCGTCATAAATTTTTTTTAGCTTTCAACAACACTAAAGAAATGCCATGTAATCCATTTATGATGACACTTTATATGTGCCATCTAACTCCCTTGAACGACACATTTTAATTGCCTCTAAAATGTCATTAAAATATATGAAATATAAATAATTTCATTTGTAGATATCACATTAACCAAAATCAATTTCACACATAATAAAATTTTAATGCAACAACATTAATATATATTAAAATATCTCAAATCCATACAAGGTCCCAATATGTTGTTCTCAATACAACAAAGTCTATTACACAAAAGATATTATTACTACTAGTACTACTTAGTCTCTCTTTCCAGCATCAAACTCGAACATAATCCGAACTCATCAATCGACCTGCACACAAAAAGATGAGAATTAATATTTTATCTTTCAAACTGACAATGCAAATGCTAATGGAAAACAATATGAAACCAAACTATAGGTGTTTGCGGATAGAGTTTCGTGTGGTCCCTTTTGTCGTGTGGTATATCCATTACTTAGGAGAAATTGTATATACAAACAAGAAACTCTATCCGCAGAAAAGCAGCTGCAGATAAAAATACAGAGATGAAACCTGCTCTTGAAGACTAGAGCTTCGAGGTTTGCTTAAGAATTTTAATCATGTTCCTCTACTCTAAAAATGCTTTTATAAGTTTTATAGTTGAATTCACACTTTTGCAATATGGATGCAACTTTGATTGTTCTAAACATTACCACAATGCTTTTGGTTACTGGCACTATGTCATGGTTCATCTTTAAATTTTAACAACATGGTTTTCATTTATTCGGACATATGGGCCTTTTTTCCTTTGAGTATATATATCAATATGATGTTGTGGCATGTTTTGTTATGGTTGATACATGCACAATTATGTATGCTGCTAGGAACTATATTAGTTCTCAATTTGATTTGATCCGTTTAAACACACTCATTTCAGGCACATTATACCCTTTTTAGAGGAACACATTTCTCTCATCCTTTATTCAGGACAAGTTAATCATGTTACTAGCCATAATATCTTTCCTGATTGAGGGCACAAAACCATTGGTTAAATTCCTCTAAAAGGGATGGATCAACTTAATGTGTTGCTTAAAAACTGTAGATACTTGGTCTTTTTTACAATTATAAATTGATTTTTTTAGCTTATGTTAGTTTACTATTAAAGTTCTTTTGCGCATTTTCAATTTCTAAGAGAAGAATAAACTTGATACTTGGTCATTTGAGATGGCACTTTTTTCTTATCTGGAGTGCACTTCTCCTAATTATGCAACCTTTCAGTTTACTAGATGTATTCAATTGATATTTATCCAATCATTTCAGGGTTTGAAAAAAGGATGGTATGATGGTGGAAGCAGTATGCTTGCTGTCATTTTTGTTGTAGTTACAGGTATGATGTGTATACATTTATTTCTATAGACGAGAGTTGATTTTTTCCTTCATCATATTAAATTGTCTTTAAAGCCAATTTCTCTTGTTGACCTTGTTTTACTGTTTTATTTCAAGAAATATGAGAAGACTATGGGTAATCACATATATATCATAACCATTTTCCTGATGGTAGAATACTTTCAAGTTTCAATAGGTACTAGCCTACAAGGGCTTCTGTCACAAAACTTATTTTAGTTTCTTGGCTAGTCATTGATCTCTCTGATAGTACCGTGTAGGACATATTTGTTAAACAAACAAGATAGTGACAATTGATCTAAAATTTATCACTCAAGTTAAATACCAGGAGAGGCACCATTAGAGATGTACCCTAACAAATCTTTTATGACACCAAGTAGATCTGAACCATTATATTATTTATATTTTCAGATTGTTAAAGATTGGGCCAAGATATGGGATTAATTTAATTCTTCGTAATACTTGCACTGTTGTCTAACCTTGAGGGGTGCATTTTAATAGTAGATTAGTTGCTAAGACAGTTAAGAGCTTTAAAAGCTAGTATAAAAATATCATCTTACAATAGTTTAATCAGAAATCAAAGCTCTCTATCCTAATTAAACAGTTTCTTAACTTGCAGCAATACTATTGCATCCTGCACTTTCCACTCTCAATAGAGAAATAAAAAGGATGGCTATAGACTATTTTCTTCTTTTTATTCTCTTTTTTTAGGATTGTCCCTCGGGTTCTGAATTAATTCCTGGGAGATCTTATTCTTTTATTGGCTTTACTTGTTTGTTATGATACCAAGTCCTTGTTTGAGTCCATATCTTGTGTTCCATTTATTATTATGTCTGCCATTTCCATGATAGTAAGAACAGAAAAGTTAATTCTTCGTTCTAGCAGTAGCACACAGAGCATCAATACCGAGCTAGATCACCATTTTTTTTTCGTTCTCTCATTCCTTATATTTGCTAAAAACATAACCTGGACTCCACAGGGGTTCTTTGAAAGTCAGTCAAGGTTATGCATGACTTTACATAAAATGTGATTCATATTTTGTATTCACATGAAGCATAAGCCTTCTTAATACCTGTAAATTGCAAACAACCTCAACTTATTAATCAACTAATGCGAAGTTTGCTCATCTATGGATCTTTCTTTTTCTGCTAGCTGGGAGTAAAAATACTTAACTGCTTGATTATGCGAATCCATGTTCTTTTTTTATTAGGTAACTCTTTAACGTTTTTGTTTTTAAGAGTATTGATTTCAGTGATTGAAAAATGTCCATATTTTGTAAGTAATGAACTTTTTGTTTCTAGAAGACTATCACAGATTGTGAACCAACAAACCTGCAAATTAAAGAAGTATCATGTAATACAACTCAACTAAAACAAGCACTACATGTCAATTTCTAGAGTAAACAACTTTCACCAAACTCTAGAAGACAATCACAGATTGTTAGGGTACATCTCTAGTGGTGCTTCTCCAGGGTATGTGTCAGGAAAATGAGAAACAAAAAGGCACATGTCCAGTGTATGTGATGCAGCATGAAGGGTATATCCCAAAACTATATTCAACAGTTAAAGTGTCATCCAAAACTTATTCCATCATAAAAAGATCACAACTATAGTGTATGGAACACATGAATGCTCCAGAAAAGAGTTGACAAAGTATCCACTTATTCCATCAGTTAATCGTCACTTTGGCACCAGGCCCCCTCCGAGCTGCCTATATGTAAGAAACGAAAGGGGTTTGGATATATATATATATATATATATATATATATATATATCCAAACCCCTTTCGTTTCTTACATTCTCAATATTTCTAAGAGGAAAATTGACCTCTTATTAATCCTTCATCCATTGTTTTTTACTTGGTTCCTGGAGAGAAAAATTCTATCATTTTTCTTTCGCCCTCAAACAGAGAGTCAACAAGATTGTATAAACTCCTATGCTTTCATAAAAGGAAAATTCCTTGCCACACTACTTTCCTCAAACTTATTTACAATGAGAAGGCATAAACTCCTATGTTTGTTGCCTTCTATCAAACTCATTATTTGCTATTTGTAGCATTCATTAGTTTAGAGAAAAATCTTTTGATTCATGTATCGAAGAAGGTACAAGAGGTGCAGGAATGATGTAATCTGGGTAACTCAATTTGTTGTGTCATTCAACTTCACATAGTGTCATACAATTCGAAAAAAAATGGTTACAATATACAAACTTGCATATCTTAGTCTTAGAATAGTAGAAACCAAGTAGACAAGGCAATGGCACTAGCAAATAGGCATCACATGTGTATCTGTCTAAAGATGATGCAACTAGGTATGAATATATGGTAAGTCAAAATAAGAAAATAATACCACCCAAAAGCTAGTTGGACTCATGTTAGGAAGCTCGGGTGTCGGAAGGAGTTTACAAAATAAAGTTCCACATACATATTAAGATTACCAAAAGAAAAAATATATATGTTCATGTACTGCCTCTGCTAACTATAAACTATAACATTTTAGGCCAAGTATAAATTGTTTTAATAATTGAGAAGCCAAATTTTCGTAGAGGCTGATCCAAGTTTTCTGTTAAGAACACCAATGACAAGTATTTACCATAATAAACGTAATTTGATTATTGGAAAAGAAACCCAATGGCACACCCTATAAAGCTATTATATGATCCTTAAAACATGATACCCAACTCAACTACATGGAAGCATTGAGCGGATTGATGCAATAATGCAATGAATAAATTGGCGTAAAAAGCTTAGAGAAGTAAGCATACTATATGAAGCACAACAGCATAATACAATGACATTGCATTAACACACCCGTATTCACCAATATACATTTGCTATTTCAAAACATAAACTAATATATCATGCATGGCCAACCATTTGGGAGGATACAAAAATAACACGGCATTATACAAACACCATGCCTTGGAATGAAGACCGATTTTGGAGTCTATCAACAAGCACGAGATGGACAATTCAGTACTACTTAATTGTCCTCGCTTCCTACATTACCTACCATTAGCCATACATAATTACTATTTGGATGGTAAAAAAAAACTTGATCTGAACAGGGTACCTTCTACGGCTCAATTATGACATTTCAAAACTAAACAATTCAATTTATTGAAATTGAAGAGCAAATGTATAAGAACTTCTATTGGAAGTGAGATCATACCATTCACGGTAGCATTTCATACACATGTCATGGTTGCAGTTTGGCAAGACAATCTTGCTATTCATCTCCATGCAGATCCCACATTCCTCCTCTCTTTCAACGTCTATATATGAAAACTGGCGCCTCTCATCCTCATCTCTCCTCATATACCTTTCCATACACAATGCTTTCTGTTTTTTCTCTTACATGTCGGTTATCCCATTATGTAGCTGCATCAAAGAGGGAAAAATCATAGCTGACACCAAAACAAAGAGCAAAGAGTCAACAAGATTGTAACTTCAAATCAGAAACCTCTAACCTAGGAAGCTCATATACTCTCCAGAACATGCTAGGACAAGCCAAAATCAATTGAGTGTCCATGTCATCGTGTTTGTGTCATGTATTTGTACCGTGCAACATACCCTCTTAACAGAACAAGTGCCAAAATCAATTACCATAGGATCTTTGATACTTGCTTTTCTTTCATGGGTCGACATGGTCGTAGTTCCGTCCACATAAACCTATACTGGGAGAATTCTTCAGTCAACAAAATGGAAGCTAAAGACATGAACTTGAGCAGGCGTAAAAGAAACCCTGAACCTTATAAATCAGAATTCGAAGCAGCTAGAGAGTCCTGCAATGTATACTCTTGTGTTGGAGGATGCAAATAGGAACAGTTCTGGGATCTTACCGATACACAACCGCAAAAACACTGATCCTCGAATCCCCAACCTGAAGTTCGACAAATTCGAACTCATGAACCTCCTTTGAGACATATCAACAAACACGTGGTGAGCGGATCATACAAGAATAGCTCAGAGATCAACTGATTTCAATGGATTGATTAGAAAGAAAATAAGTTCGAATTAAATGAAAAGGAAAACAAAATCGAGTCACAATCAGGAAAGAAACAAATGTGAACTTACTGCAATCCGGAGGACCTCGATCTGATCTCGTCGAATTTAACGAAGCATATGAACGGTCACCGTCGGCCACCGACAGTACAAAGACATGGATGGTATATCGAAATGAAATGGAGAAAAGTGTTCTCCACCTCACCGCATAGGTCAAGGTTAGCCGTGGCCATGAGGGCGGTACATCAGCACGACGCCCTGGCTGACCCCGTTCGTGCCGGAGGCATGAGATCCGACATAAGAGTGCTCCTGACGAGGTTAGAATAGCTACGTACTGATGGTGGCATCGTTGATTTTGAATTGAGAAAGACTACAGGAAGGCCAAGCACGGAGGCCTTGTCCCAAAGCTCTGAGACGGTGATGACAAGCTTAGGGAAGAGAAAGGAAGAAGAGAGAGAGAAAGAGAAACCAAAAGAAAAAAATATAAGGAAGAGGAAGTGTTATGGCTGCCATTTTTTAAAGCAGGCGCGGTGAAGGCGAACACCCTTTTTTTTGGCCGAAGCGGTAAAGTGAAAATAATGGGGGGAAATGAAATTTGATACCACTTTTCAACTGATGTATTTAGCATTTAAAAAAAATTTAGGGAAAACAAAATTTAAGACGACACTTTTTAAGTGTTGTATTTAGTATATAATATTATACGGCATTTTCAAGTGTCCTTAAAAGTGTTGTTAAATTTATATTTATGACATTTTTATAAAAGTGTCATAGATTATGATAAATAGTTAATTACGACGACACATTTTAGTAGAGTGTCATCACTATAAAGAATTAACGACACTTATTTAGTAAGTGTCGTAAAAAAAGTGTCGTTATTAACATAATTTGTTGTAGTACAGAGTGTTCCCATTTGCAGCAGAAAGTAAATGAACACAAGTTGAAGCGAATTCAAACTCTTTATTGATTTTCAAGAAGTTTACAAGCGGCACTAGGCCGATATTACAAATCGCTCAAGCTCTCTCTCTCTCTGAAACATAAAAAGGACGTGCCAAGTGGCTTACAAGATGGAATGATTCATGGCGATGTTCCGATACATTATGTCCTGTATAGGGTGCTTCAGCTTCTTGCAACGTCCCAAGGCCCCGGAGTTGGCTCCGCGCCTTAACACGTTCGATGGAAGCTCCACACCCGCCGGCGTCTCCTGCATCCTGCAAGCAGACTGTAGGGTTATCAGTACATTGTTATGCACTGGTGGGGAGGCTTGCTCGCCCACAATGCTATCATTACCAAACACATTCCATTTACTTTTGTGCATCTCTATCATTCATTGTCTTTCTAATCTTGCCTTAGGATCAATTTCATGGCATATGTCATAACCTATCCCGTGTTGCCAAATTCAAGTGTCGCATGGAAATACAAACACGACTTACCCATACTTACCGTCCGGCCTTCCCTGTCCAAAGTAAACCAAATTAGTCAACAATTCATATGTAATAACTTATCGTGATTTACGTAAGCATTCAATGTCAAGGGCGTGTCCCTGCCTCAGGCCTAGCGCTGCGTAGGCGTGTTTCCTAACTCAATTTCACGAAGTACTCTTTATCCTTTGGTGTGTTATATTTCAAGCCTGTTCTGAAGGCACTTCATTTAGTTAACTTAGACCACTTTGTTCAATACAAGGACTTGCACGTGGATCGCCACCAGTAAAGCCCACTTAACTCTATATGCACCGGTCGCTGGCATCACAAGCCATTTTGGACCCTTTTTCTCTTGGTATTTCGCAACTATTCAGAGCGTGCGGCTGGTACACGTTGATAGTGTCTTAAAATATCCTGCACTTACGTCCCCCGGGTAGCCAAGCCCCCCCCAGGCAGCCCGTAAGCCCCCTTTGATTTCCGCCTAGGCCGGCCACGATCCTCCCTTTGATCATGCCGCGAAAATCCCTTATATCTCCCACCTCCCGTATACGAGGGGATTGTCCACGACCATTTCGTATTATTTGTCATTTTAACTTAACGGCTGTCTCCGAGCCGTAGGCTAATCCTTAGCCATAATGCGTTATCGACTAGGTTGGCGTCCGTGCAGCGCGGGTAGCGAGCCCCGTTGCACGTGCCCGTCATACCTGTCGCTAACCATTCCTTTCCTTCTTATCTTTTATTCATCCTTTCTTTCTTTCACTTGTTTGTTCGTTCATTGATTCATTCACGTATTCATTCTTTCATTTGTTGGTTCATTCATTCACTTATCCATTCATTCTTTCATTCACACATTATGCAACTCCCCGTACAGGAGTCACCTTGGCGACCCATCGGTTCCAAAATCTTTCAATGTTGCTATACTCTACTTGGAACGACTATGTTGATAGTCTTCCCATTTCATTGTTGTAATCCATTCATTGTTTCATTGTTGAACGCGTAAGGGACTTGAACGTAAGCTTGTGCCGTAGCACGAGCGTGGAGCACGGTGCTAGAGTTCTCATATTTTCCATGTTCCTTTCCATATTCTATACAAGCATACAAGGTGGGATTAATCCCTTAGCTAGGTGCGTTGAGTCATTTATTAACATGCGCGGTGTTATCGCCTAGCGATTCTCGTGATAGTGTCCGCATTGTTAAGTGTCTAGGTTAAGCAAAGACGGGTTCATCGGAGCCACCCACCTTAGCGATGTTCGTATCGGCCGAGCGATACTCTGAGCGCACCTTTGAAAGTCTAAGTCTGGATTCATCTTGACAGGCCAATGTAAGCCTTGCATCAATTCTTCATCAGGTCGATGCCAACTCTTCGGGTCGACGGCTCGTTTGAGTCGTTGCATTTGCCGTTTGAATCGGCGTTCCGCTAGGGCGGAACGGGTCATTACACAATACACCACTCAAAACAAGTCTCGCCCTCGAGACTTCCTGAGTGCAGGTCATCCTACCATTCCTTTAACTCGTGTCGTCGCGTTTCTTAGACAATTCTATCGAACGGCTCTATCGTTTGATGGCATCGAATTATGCTCGGTTATCCTTCCAAGTTTTATGTTGTATGCGTTCGGTGAATTTTATGGAATGACTGTCCATTCATTTTAGACTTGATGGTACTTATTCAATTGTCGTTCATGCGCATCTCAACACCCACTTGCAGTTGCATTCGAGTTCATCATATCGCTGCGTGGGGACTGTGCACATATTCAAGGCGTCCCCCAAATACGTACATTTCAACCAGGCCAAGCGATTAACGAAGTCGGACAAGCTACTCGTGATAGTTTTGATTTGCCGATCATTTTACTAACTTCGGTTTAAAACCGAACTTGCGCGCATCTTACTATCGTTTATCTTGATCCTCGAGATGATCCGATTCGTTTCTCAAGCGTTCTTGTCTACGAAATTAATACGATTTCTTCTTAGCGGAGTCGACCAAGTCTTAAGCACCTTCCATCCGATTCAAGACTAAGTATTGTACCATCATCGAGTACGTCTTTCTATCAATGATTCAATTTATTATCCCAACTTACTTGCGCATCATCCATTCCTATCATTCGTTTTGTTTGGGGCCAATCTCGTCGTCGTTCACGCACATTCCTTGTTCCCCGTCCTACTCTAAGTCTTGCTGCCCAAGTCTATCGTCCGTCCAGACGATAGTGTAAGGTCAATCGCACAAGTTCAATCACTCGACATAGGGTCGTCTGCCTATCCGCTAGGTCATCTCACAGGGTCATAGTTACAAGTTAAGTCCGTGGCTTATCGTGTAAAGCCGCTGCACGAAGCTTCCCCCAAATCCTATGGTCAAACTATTTGTTCGTTTGTACGGGAGTTTCTACCCAAGTTCGTTTCGCTCAAACTTTTAAACATCAAGCAGCGTTCACCCTATTCGCATCAACATATTCTCCGTTCCGAGTTCGAGCTCGTTTAGAAAAGTCATCCTACGATGGGTTGTCCTCACTCAAATCGTGCGTCCGCAATAACAACTATCGTAGTCTACCTCTTCAAGTATGTTTGATACAATCCACCTATCTAATTCACGTAGTCGATCACAAGGTCATCTAGCCTTGTAATATGTCGCCTCCCGATCTCACGCAAGTCTGATTATCCACGACGGACATGAATCACCATGTCAACATTTTCGCAAAATAATCGTCCTCATCGGGACGTAACTCTTGTGTTGCGTCTAGACTTGCTCATTTTTGATATACGGATTGGGTCTACTCAATCCTCAAGTTTTCTCATTCTTCAATCGCAAGTCCTAACAATCCTCGAATCCCCCTTCGCTTCAAACCACAAGTCGAAGCAATCAAAATTGCCATGCCATGATATTTTGAGTTCGACCATTCCCGCTGGACATGAATCACCATGCCAACGCTCACGCGGAACGATCGTCCCAAATCCGACGTGACGCATGTCCAAGCCTGGAGTTGCGCTCGCGCAAGACAAGATCATTGTCGTTGTGGTTATCACCGAACAATCAAGTCACTTTCCTCTCCATCCAACATTTATTTCTATCCAATCCCCAACATAGCATCCTTCGAAACAATAACTTCTAACACGGTCATCATTCATCGAATTAGAGTACCCCCAAGTTATCGTACATCGATCTTTGATATGCCTCAATACCATCGATGATGCACATAACCTGACGATCTTCCTTTTGCAACGAATTTCGAGTCGTGCAACTTAATTCCTCAATTCACGTTGTCTCGTGCTAACTCTTCATTGAGCAACATCTATTCCAAATTCTTAGTCATCCTCGTATCTTCAAACCAACGTTTTCCATGCACGCTATCTTCCGATCGTGCTATCTTCGATCTCGTCCGTGGGTATTTCACCTCAACTCAAGTTTCCATCCTTTCGACTAAATTCAAAATTGCATGCACGATCTCCTATGTTTCCTTGACCAAGACCTCCATTCGTTTCATGATTCGCACTACGCATTCTTAATTCGTCCAAACGATATCTCGTTTGAGACTCTCGAAGTCGAAACCAACTAAGCGTTACTCATTCTAAGGCTTGCGCGATATCATCGCTTGCCGACGTACTCGTTCTATTCGTAAATCCTTTAGTCTCGCTCGAACAATTTCTATAACGTCCATACACCACTCAGGGTTCGAGCCATTCGACTGGTCATCGACACTCGTTCTTTTCCTTCTTCGAAGCTATCACATATGTAGCACCCACTTTTTGAAATAAGGGTATTTTAGTCATTTTAGCCATTTTAGTCATTTTGTGATTTTCTAGATATTATTGACTTGTGATTGATTTAGCCTTTGGTCTAACTTAGTAAACCCACATTAGAGACCAACCATGACCTATGATGAGTATCTAGCTAATTAGATTTTATTTTTAGGCTTTGGTTTAATTTAGAAGCCATTTGGCTATTTTTAGGCTAATTAATTAATTGGCCATTGTAGCCTTTGGTTAATTGAGCCTAAACTCAACTTAAATAGAGGAATGGGACCCATGAACCATCCTTGACCCTATTAGGACTCCTATGGCCGGCCAAAACAGGAAGCCCCCATCCCCTATATAAGCATTGCATTGGAATAGACACCCCCTTCACAAAACCCTAGTTTCCAGCTCTCCAAAACCCTAACTTTTTCATCCGACCTCCGTTTCACCCCAAACAAAGTGCATTGTGATCGTGGGAAGGAGGAGAATTTGCTGGAGCATTGTTAGCAAGGAGTTGGAGGCGTTTGCTCGGTGGAAACTGGTCGTCTCATCGATCGAGGAGTCAGTTTCTTTGATACTTCAACTCTCAATAGGTAAACACCCAAACACCATAGTTTCTTCTGATTTTTCTTCATATTAGCATGCATCTAGGTACCCTAGAACTACTCATGAAGTTTGGTTAAGTTTCGTGTCCGTTTGATAGGGTATCGGACACGTATCGGATTAGGGTTATAGGTGTTCGATGAAATTCCTATTAGATTTCGAACATGTTTATTTTGTAATCTAATTTCACGAATTTATAGCCCTATAGGTGTGGATTCCTAATCCCTAGGTTCTTGGTTGAATCGACACGTTTTCGTGTCCGAAACAAGACACGCACGCGCAGCACGAGGACCGCGCGCGTGTCCTGCTACTGTTGTGTACTTTCTCTTTGGACACGGCGATTCAACCCAAGATTTTTGGTAGGTAGTTAGGCTCCACGACTGACAACACACTCGTAAAGTTTTGTGGGATTTTGTGGAGCGTAGAGAGAGAAATCGAGGCGGCATCGTTCGCGGCCTGTCGCGCGCGCGTGAAGAACGCACGTTCGATACGCACTTCGTGCGACACGGACACATGGCGAGAGTCCAGTGCAGGCACGTGGTCGTGTAGCCCTATAGTTGGGCTACGTGTACGAGTAACCACGTGTCCTATTTTGCTCTGTGCCGAGCCCTAGGATGAGTGACACGCGTGCACGATGATTAAGTTTCAGTTTTGGTTCATTGGTGTCCAGGACACTTCGTGTCCTATTTTCTTGGACACGATTGCACCTACACCTCATGTCTAAACCCTTGACACGTTACCAACCTTTGGTCTTTGATTATCTTGAGATTTCGTGAATGTTTAGGTCATGTTAGGTTGTATGTTTTGAGTATCGAGTTTAGGTTCAGAATTGTTTTTACTGTTTCAGCTTTTCCTTTTTGTTTTGATTATTTCGAATGTATTTTCTGAATAAAATCGATCTACAGGTCCTATATTACCCTATCTAGGAGAATACCTATTAGTTTGTAGCTTAGAGTGTTTGAGTTGGGTTTGGTTTTGGGTATCAAGCTAGGATACAGAAATTCCAGTTTTAACTGTTAAGTTCTGATTTTGTTCCATCAATTCGATGTTAATTTCAGTATAGACCTGACCTGCAAATCCTACATTACCTCACCTTTGTGTTACATGCTAGATTGCATCATGGGATAGGTTGTATTCGAAATTGGGTTTTGGTTTGGGTTAGATTCCAGGGTTCCTAGTTATTCAGTTTTTCCATTACTGATTCAGTTTCTTCCCCTTCCTTTTTGTTCTGATTTTTGAATAGGTATACTCTGTATAAACCAGCATGCAAACCCTTTTAGACCTAGTTAAGAGAAACATGTTGGTTTGCTTAATAAGAGAGGGCTGGGATCAATTAGGGTTGGTATTTAGTATCAAGATTTCCTTAAGTTCAGTTTTTTTTCCTTTTTCTGTTTCAGTTTTCCTTAACAGTTCAGTTCTTGATGTTCAAAATTGAATCTCTGTTACAGATTCAGTTTCATGCTAATTGCTATACAAAACTGAAACCTACAGGATCCTATTGACCCCCTCTATGTGATTACCTAGTAGTTTGCATCATGAATAGGTTGTAATCGAATTTGGGTTTTCATAGGATAGATTGAGTTTAAGTTCATCCCAGTCTCAGTTTTGTTCAGTCCAGTTTTCCTTTTTTTCAGTTTCAAGTTTCGTTTGTTGATAGGTTGGTTCAGTTTCATATTTATCTTCTGTTTAATTCAAACATACAGATCCCACATTACCCCTACCTAAGTGATTGCTTGCTAAGCTGGCATCATGAGGATAGGCTTTGATCAAGTTTGGTCTTAGCATAGGCTATGTCCAAAGGCATTTTCCTATAACTGTTATGTAATGGGTTAGTGTTGGATTGATTATAGGATCACTAGATTTTAGGTTGACTAAATAGTTAGGAAATAGTTGATACCAAGTTTAGTTAGGATTTGTGATGTCAAGTATAGTTTAGCTAATTGTTTAGTTTAGGAGTTTGTTGAAGGGTAGGATAGATTCTAATTTTGTGTGTATTAAATAGTTGGTAGGATTTTGGTATTAGGATGCATTAGTAATTGATATGTAGGACTAGTATTGACCTAAAAGTGGACTTGTAGACTAGTTGACCAACCTTGACCTAGTTTGACTAGTTTGGTTGACCAAAGTTGACCCAAGGTTGACTTTGACTTAGATTGTCCCAAATCATGTAGAAATTGCATTGAAGGTATTCCTTATGATATTTTAGACTGTATTATGACATATGGTTGTTTTAAATAGGATCATATTACTCCAGTCCAGTCACTTTTCATCATCAGCAGTTCGGATTGTCAGGCGAGTACATTCTCTGATCTTTTCATGCTTCTTTGGACATGTACTCTTGTTATAGACTAGTGTACTTGATGCTGACACGACGTTCACACGGATCGGTACCCTATGGATCTTTTCATGCGATGTTATCCCCTCGGATACATCGAGTATGTCATGTTTCATGTACTTTATCATGTTCATCATGTACTCCATGTATTCACTTTTATCCATGTGCACTCATATGTTATCCATGTACACTCATGACCATATGAGCTCCATGTATACAGTAGTTGTTATCCATGTGCAATAACATAACATGCTTCGATCCTTGTGTATTGGTTGGGGGGCAGGGAGAATGTAGTTGGTTATGTGATCATTATCCCCAGTAGTTGTTATCCATGTTATTTCCGTAGTTGTATCCATGTGCGACCCAAGCTGTTTACATAACCAATTCATGCTCTGTTTCACGTAGAAGGTTATATTCTCTATTTATCATATTTATATCTCAGTTATATCTTCTCTCCTGTTGATTTCTCTTTACAGCGATTCATGTATAGTTTTCTATAGCTTGCTTTATATGTCCATTCCTGATATGAACTGTTGTGAGAGATATGTGCTCGTTCCGTCCTGATTGGGCATGTTGAAAATTTTACAGGTGATGATGAGGAGTACTGTCCTACTTATTCTGGCATTGGCTTAAATGACACTGGCGACGTGGACCCACAGGAGGATCCCACAGTCGCTGAGGACTTGTCCATAGTCTAGCTGAGACTTAGTACTTTATTTGTATTTTCTATTTGAGACTTTTATGAGTTGTACTTGAGATATTTCTGGTGGTTTACACCTATACCTTTATTGTGACTTTCTTGAGATTATTTCTCCTGTTCCATCTTAGTATTGTGATTGAGTTACGTATTATTTCTACTCTATTTATAGATTGGTTAGATTGTGTTAGATATGGTGACTCAGGACAGCGTTCTACCGCCGACACTGCGGCGTAGGCTGGGCGTTCGTTACTTCTCGTGCCCTCACACTGGGTGCGGGTCGTGACAACATACACCACTCGGAGTCAAGTCATTCTACAAATCCTTAAATGATCATTCGATTCCCTTTCGATATATTCAATCGTGCGTTCGCCCGTTCCTCAAAATCCAAATCACTCCCGTGCACGCCTAAGCATTAGTTTGATAGCGTTCCTATCGATATACACTCTAAGTGTAGCTTCGTTCCCGACCGAGCGGTACTTGATATCGTTCGCAACTCGATTGCACCAAAAAGTTGAGGTGCGCGACACGCGGCACAACTTAGCCAAAAGGCTGTATGCATAGCTATCCCGTTCGAACTATACTTCGGTCCGGCGTACACGTTCGCTATTGTCAGCATAAGGTTATTCAAGCACGCCTTGCGTTTGCTAACTCTTAGCATCGGTTCCTTCCAACTCAAGTACGTCGTGGTTCGGCACAAAGGCCTTCGCCTAGCGATCCCGTTCGACCGAGTACTTGTACGAGCTTTTGAAAATATTAGACTTATTGTATGGAACATCCCAAGGCACAACGAGAGAGAGCGTACACTTTTTTTGTTTCAAAACCGAGCTTTCAAAACTGAGAAAATCGAAATGAAGTCCAAGGACGTAAAGCCGTGCTCTGATACCAATATGTCACGCCCCGCTCCCGTAGGAGCGATCGTTCTCGCTAAGGCGTGATGCCGCACGGGCCTAGGTTGCGCCCGTGCAAGACCAAGTCCAGAAACGGCCGATTTGGGCTAGGCCACAGAGTCGCACAGAGTGTTCCCATTTGCAGCAGAAAGTAAATGAACACAAGTTAAAGCGAATTCAAACTCTTTATTGATTTTTAAGAAGTTTACAAGCGGCGCTAGGCCGATATTACAAATCGCTCAAGCTCTCTCTCTCTCTCTCTGAAACATAAAAAGGGGTGCCAAGTGGCTTACAAGATGGAATGATTCATACCGATGTTCCGATACATTATGTCCTGTATAGGGTGCTTCAGCTTCTTGCAACGTCCCAAGGCCCCGGAGTTGGCTCCGCGCCTTAACACGTTCGATGGAAGCTCCACACCCGCCGGCGTCTCCTGCATCCTGCAAGCAGACTGTGGGGTTATCAGTACATTGTTATGCACTGGTGGGGAGGCTTGCTCGCCCACAATGCTATCATTACCAAACACGTTCCATTTACTTTTGTGCATCTCTATCATTCATTGTCTTTCTAATCTTGCCTTAGGATCAATTTCATGGCATATGTCATAACCTATCCCGTGTTGCCAAATTCAAGTGTCGTATGGAAATACAAACATGACTTACCCATACTTACCGTCCGGCCTTTCCTGTCCAAAGTAAACCAAATTAGTCAACAATTCATATGTAATAATTTATCGTGATTTACGTAAGCATTCAATGTCAAGGGCGTGTCCCTGCCTCAGGCCTAGCGCTGCGTAGGCGTGTTTCCTAACTCAATTTCACGAAGTACTCTTTATCCTTTGGTGTGTTATATTTCAAGCCTGTTCTGAAGGCACTTCATTTAGTTAACTTAGACCACTTTGTTCAATACAAGGACTTGCACGTGGATCGCCACCAGTAAAGCCCACTTAACTCTATATGTACCGGTCGCTGGCATCACAAGCCATTTTGGACCCTTTTTCCCTTGGTATTTCGCAACTATTCAGAGCGTGCGGCTGGTACACGTTGATAGTGTCTTGAAATATCCTGCACTTACGTCCCCCGGGTAGCCAAGCCCCCCCCAGGCAGCCCGTAAGCCCCCTTTGATTTCCGCCTAGGCCGGCCACGATCCTCCCTTTGATCATGCCGCGGAAATCCCTTATATCTCCCACCTCCCGTATACGAGGGGATTGTCCACGACCATTTCGTATTATTTGTCATTTTAACTTAACGGCTGTCTCCGAGCCGTAGGCTAACCCTTAGCCATAATGCGTTATCGACTAGGTTGGCGTCCGTGCAGCGCGGGTAGCGAGCCCCGTTGCACGTGCCCGTCATACCTGTCGCTAACCATTCCTTTCCTTCTTATCTTTTATTCATCCTTTCTTTCTTTCACTTGTTTGTTCGTTCATTGATTCATTCACGTATTCATTCTTTCATTCGTTGGTTCATTCATTCACTTATCCATTCATTCTTTCATTCACACATTATGCAACTCCCCGTGCAGGAGTCACCTTGGCGACCCATCGGTCCCAAAATCTTTCAATGTTGCTATACTCTACTTGGAACGACTATGTTGATAGTCTTCCCATTTCATTGTTGTAATCCATTCATTGTTTCATTGTTGAACGCGTAAGGGACTTGAACGTAAGCTTGTGCCGTAGCACGAGCGTGGAGCACGGTGCTAGAGCTCTCATATTTTCTATGTTCCTTTCCATATTCTATACAAGCATACAAGGTGGAATTAATCCCTTAGCTAGGTGCGTTGAGTCATTTATTAACATGTGCGGTGTTATCGCCTAGCGATTCTCGTGATAGTGTCCGCATTGTTAAGTGTCTAGGCTAAGCAAAGACGGGTTCATCGGAGCATCCCACCTTAGCGATGTTCGCATCGACCGAGCGATACTCCGAGCGCGCCTTTGAAAGTCTAAGTCTGGATTCATCTTGACGGGCCAATGTAAGCCTTGCATCGATTCTTTATCAGGTCGATGCCAACTCTTCGGGTCGACGGCTCGTTTGAGTCGTTGCACTTGCCGTTTGAATCGGCGTTCCGCTAGGGCGGAACGGGTCATTACACATGTTGTCGCATGTAAAGGAATTTCTGAAACTGAGACAAAAGCTGGAAGACGAGGCGATGCCCCTCCCCAATAAGTTTGTTGTTGGAGGGATTGTCTCAAAGCTCCCCGCTGGGTGGAGTAAGTTCTATGCAAATATGCATAGAAAGAAGCTTGAGATCAGTCTTGAAGATCTCTTGCAGAAAATTTATGTTGAGGACCAGATGCGGGCTCAACTGAAGGTGGACGCACTGTCCAAGCAATTGGCTAACGCCAATCTGGTTCATACCAAGGAACCAAGGGGAAAGCAGACGACTTCCTACAGCAAGAAGAAGGACCCTAACAATCTGAACGTGAAGGGGACTTCCTTCAATCGAAAGAAGGCAAAATCTCAGATGCCTTATTTCAAGTGTGGCAAGAAGGGCCACTTCAAAAGTGAATGCAAAGCAAAGACCAAGCAATCAGAGTAAGGAGAGCCTAGTAAGGTATCTATGATCACTGACATTATTGCTATGATTGTGCAGGTTGATGCAGTAAGGACTGACTCTGACTGGTGGGTAGACACTGGAGCCTCCTGCCATGTCTGCTCCAGTAAGGAGTGGTTCACCATCTACACACCTACTTCTGAAGTGGTTATGATGGAGAACCAGGCACAAGCTGAAGTGCTCGAGATCGGGACGGTGGTGTTGAAGCTGACTTCGGAAAAGTCTCTGACGCTTCAAGGCGTGAAGCACGTACCTGCTATCGCCAAGAACCTGATCTCAGGAGGCCTACTCTACAACGCAGGCCTCAGGATGGACATCAATGCTGGCCAGATGGTGATGTCTATCAAGGGAACATATTTCGGGAAAGCTTTTTATACCGAAGGAATGTTCAAAATTCAGCTTGTAAATCAGTCCAATGTAATTAATGTGATTAATGAAATCACTCATTCTGCTTATACTCTTGAGTTGTGGCATAATAGGCTAGGACATGTTCATTGTAAACGAATAAACAGAATGTCTAGTCTAGGACTTATCTCCAAGTGTGGGGGTAAGGTAGAGAAATGTAAAGTTTGTGCTCAAACAAAGATCACAAGAAAACCCTTTCCTCGGGTTAATCGAAGTACAGATCTTCTGGAGTTGGTACACTCCGATATCTGTGACTTCAAACAGTTCTCTACAAAGGTCGGAATGAAGTATTTCATAACCTTCATCGATGATTTCTCAAAGTATGCGTTCGTCTACTTGCTGAAGGCTAAAGACGAAGCATTCGAGAAGTTCAAGGAGTTCAGAGCCGAAGCTGAGCGACAGACTGGACAACAACTCAAAAGAATAAGAAGTAATCGAGGTGGGGAGTACAGGTCTCATGAATTCGCATCGTTCTGCAAAGAACATGGAATTGTCAATAAGACTACGGCTCCGTACTCTCCTCAATCAAACGGAGTAGCAGAGAGGAAGAACAGAACGTTAACAGAAATGATTAACTCAATGTTGTTGACTGCTGGTCTTCCTAAGTGCTACTGGGGAGAAGCTGCATTGACGGCCACTTTTATTCTAAATAGAGTGCCTCATGCAACTTCAGACGTTACTTCTCATGAACTATGGTTCAAGGTCAGATCTAACTTGAATGTCATTCGAGTGTGGGGGTGTCTGGCATATGTCAAGCTTCCAGATCTGAAGATTCAGAAGCTTGGGACAAGGACTACTAAGACGATCTTCTTGGGGTATGTCGAGAAGAGTGATGCTCAGAGATTTCTTGATATTGAGTCAAATCATATCATTGAATCTCGTGACGCAGAATATTTTGAAGACAAATTTACAAGGCACAAGAATATTGTTCTTGCGGATGTACCGGAGAACAATAAGGGTGCGCAGGAAACTGAAGTCTTCAATGAAGATATGGTCCAAGAAGATATTGTTGTTGAAACAACGATTGAACCAGAACAAGCTGAGCCGTCAGCTAAGTGTATGAGGAGGCCGAAGGACTTCGGAAGTGACTTTGTCACCTATCATGTGGAAGCAGATCCGCTTACCTATGATGAGGCGATGAAGACCAGAGATGCAATTTTCTGAAGGGAGGCGATTGACAATGAATTTGAATCCATCACCTCCAATAACACTTGGGTGTTGGTTGATCTTCCTGAAGGAGCAAAATCCATCGGATGTAAATGGATCTTCAAGAAGAAGATGAAAGCAGACGGAACTATTGACAAGTTCAAGGCTAGGCTAGTAGCCAAGGGATTTTCTCAGAAGCAGGGAATCAACTACTTTGACACGTATGCTCCAGTAGCCCGGATGACTACCATCAGAATGTTGATTGCTCTCGCAGCGATACATAAGATGGTGATACATCAGATGGATGTGAAAACGGCTTTCCTAAATGGCGAGCTGACCGAAGAGATTTATATGCAACAACCAGAGGGATTTGTCGTCAAGGGTCTTGAAGACAAAGTCTGCAAGTTGGTGAAATCTTTGTACGGTCTTAAACAGGCTCCCAAGATGTGGCATGAGAAATTTGACAAGGTTATAAGGTCAAATGGCTACATGGTCAGCGAGACGGACAAGTGTATTTACACGAAGTTCGCTGATGGAAGAGGTGTGATCGTTTGTCTGTATGTGGACGACATGCTTATCCTAGGTACGGATATGAGCTATGTCACGAAGACAAAGAGGTTCATCTCGAGCAAGTTCAGTATGAAGGACTTGGGGAAAGCTGATGTGATCTTAGGGATCAAGATCATCCGGACAGACACTGGACTAGCACTGTCAGTCTCATTATATTGAGAAAATGATCACTCGTTATGGGTATTGGGATCTTCCTGGGATCGATACGCCATACAGGTGTGATCCGAAGCTGAAGCCTAATTCAGGAAAAAGTGTCAGGCAGCTGGAGTATACAAGCGTAATCAGAAGTTTGATGTATGCTACTACTGCCACAAGGCCTGACATAGCTTTCGTCGTGGGAATGCTGAGTCGTTTCACGAGTAACCCAGGTGCTGAACAGTAAAAAGCTGTAAAATGGGTGATGAGATATCTCAAGAAGACTCAGACATATGCACTGTACTATAGCGGAGATCCGCCGGTAGTGGAAGGTTTCAGTGATGCCAGCTGGTGCTCAGAGGTGGAGAGCGAGAGGTCCACAGGTGGATTCATTTTCACAATGGGTGGAGCTGCTATATCGTGGAAGTCGAAGAAGCAGACTATGCTTTCGCGGTCATCCATGGAATCTGAGTTCTTTGTACTTGATACCGCATCCGAGGAAGCAGAATAGCTTCGGGAGCACATGTATGATCTTCCAGTGGTTGGGGCACAAATACCGACGATACCGATATACTGCGACAACCAGGCGAATGCGGCGGTGGCATCAAATAACCTCTTCAATGGAAAGAAGAGGACTGTGCGGTTGAAGCACAGGGCAGTACACGATCTTATCAAGAGAGTTGTTATTGCAGTGATTGATGTTCGGAGTCAGGAGAACCTGGCGGATCCATTCACCAAGGGTCTCAAGTGCCAGCTGGTCGATGACACAGCTTGTAAAATGGGTTTGAAGGCATTCTGATATTGTATTATTATATTCCTACCATAAAGTTTTATGCTAATAGTTCAAAGAGAAATCTACTAGGCATCTAGCTTTTGGTTCAAGGGAGGACCACTAATCAAAAGAATATCAGGAACGGTGGGTACATGTTCTATTGGGCATGGAGAGGTTACGGACCTACAACCACTGTTGTCTACTGTTGTTTTCTGCTGAAAACGGTTCCTGTGGGAAGGTTGGCTTAATTGCCTTAATGAGTTCTCAGGCAGAGTGAATGTCTTGTGTGCTTTACAGGAAGCACGGTAGAGCAGCATTACAAGGAGTGAAACTCCATGCTACAGTGGGGTGACTCCACAATGAGGTTCCTATATGTGGGGTGCTGCCCAGGAATAGGATAAAGCCTCGACTTTGCAGGCCAAGTCACAGCGGCGTAGCACCGCAAATAGGCAGTTAGCCTAATGTTGTATGTTAAAATAAAGATGGGTGTAGTCAGCACTACAAAGTGGAGGAGTTCCTCATGTTACAGCACGACACCACGATGAGGTACCCGGTTAGGGATAAAGCCTCGGCCTTGCAAGCTATGTCGTTGCGGCGTAACACCGCAAGGGAGCCTAAGGCTTCATGCTGGGTAGTTTGGCACTACAAAGAGGCGGTTGCCTCATGCTACAGTAGTATGACACTACGATGAGGTTCCCGGTACGGGGTAAGGCCTCGGCTTTAAGCATGTCATAGCGGCGTAGTACCGCAAGGGAAGCGCAAAGCGCTTCATGCCATGTCTTTTTATAATGAACTCACCTATAGTGTATGGACAAAGAGATATCAGGCCGTCTCTTGAGGGTAAACTTGTAGACGCCCAAAATTATACACTGAAACCAGGCTGGCACATGGCCTTTAATGTGTAGCCAGAAGCACATGTAACTACATTATGTGAGTGGAAAGAATTTCAGCTATGATACAGAATTCAAGGCTTAGTTCATTCTTGTATTATAGTCTGTTGTTTGAACCATGCGGGAAGATTCAAGTCGTCAGCGACATCTCTCCTAATGCATGATGGACAGTTACTGTGGGGAACACTTATACTCATATATAGAGATATGTGGGGGATTGTTGGATTTTGGTCTTTTTTAAAGTGAATTTTAGTCCCACATCGGCTAGACCAAAGGACTTGTATCTCTATATATTAGCTTTGCTAGTTTAGAGATGCACATGTGGTGTGGAGGTGCACATGGGTGTGCCATGTGGGGTTATTTTTCTAAAGGGAAAAAGGCTAAATCAACAATTGAAAGCATTCATGCTTTTTGCTCTTAGAAAATTTATTTCCATAGGAGCTAAGCCCCTTAGGGGCTTAGCAACTCGGACTCGGACTCGGACTCGGGGTCATGGGCTCATGAGGCGTAATGTGGCATTTTGTTGGCGCACTTAGCACGTCAGCATGGTTGTGCTGCGTGCGCCGCGTGCGCAATGCGTGCAGTGCGCGCAGCTCTGTGCGCGCTCTGTCGCGTGGAGTGCAAGGAGCGCAGGGTGCGCGCAGTTGGCGCAACTTGCAGCAGAACGTGCGTTTGCACGTTCTGGGCGGTTGCTACATGTTCGGGGTGGTTTTTACCATGATCCTAACTTTGTGGCAACCGAGCAGTTGCTGCAGGGCCTATATAAGGCATCCTCTCTCTCACAAGGCTATAGATATACAAGTAATAGAAGCCACCATAGAAAGTTTACGAAGTGTTTTTTAACACAAGTAAACAGAGAATTCAGAAGTGTTCTTTAACACAGTTCTGATCGGAATTTGCTTGCGAATTCCAGCAGCCTTCGAGAGAGAGGAAAGGCGCCGCACCAGCGTTGCTTTTGCACGGGAGTTCGTGTCCATCCGAGGAGTCAGAAGAGCAGGAGTGTTCCAAGTTCTCCGACGAACTTGCTGGTTCCTGGATGTTGTTCGTGTAGGGCGAATAAAGCTTTGAGCAACGGTGATTATTCACCCCAGCAGGAGTTCTTCCATCTTTCGCCAGTCACCTTCTTCATTGCTGCCAGTAATTCTGATTGTATCTTGTTTTTAGAAGTACTACGATCGATTGCTGTGGATTACGAAATCTTTTTAGATTCTCGTAAAACTAAAACGAGATTTTTTTAGATCTTCGTTATACTCGCGCAACCTTCCTAGAAGTGTTGCGTTGGAACATTATTTTTACAATTGTTTCATCTTCTCAGTTTTCCATCGAAAAATTGTGCCCCGGCAATAACACAAAGTTGCTTATTACTTTCTGTGATAATTCTTGTTGCATTATAATGTTATTATGAGTAGAATATGTTATTATGAAATCCCCTCATTTTTGAAAACAGAGTATATGATTCTTCTCTATTTTCTTGTAGATATTATGGGATTTTTAATCTGTAGATTTGTTATTTTGCATTTACTGCGGGCTAGCTATTCCTGGCTATTTAGTATTAAGAAATATGAATACCTATCAAGATCATTTTCAACTAGGGACCATTTGCTGCCTTGAAAACAAAAAAGCTCAAGACATACATGAAATTTAGCTTGTTTGACCTACGTGGAATCTCGATTGTTATATGGAAGTTTTTACAGTTTATAATTTATGGAGTATGAAATCAAATTGGAAAAAGAATTTGGGTCCAATAAAGTGGAAGTAAAAAGATTAAAACATGTAGCTCACCAAATTTTTCTTTGAGTTTCAAATCAAATTAAATTTTGTTTTATTTCTTTAATTTTTTATTAGATATCATGACAAGGAATTAGAATACTAGTTAGTAGTATCTTAAAATCAAACACTGAAAATAGTGGGATTAAGTTCAATCAATGAAGCAAACAACCCTCGAGTAGGATAGCAAATCAGGAAAAATCTAACGTATTTATTTGTTAACTTAAGTATTTTAGGATACAACTAACAAGAGTAGAAAAAAAGCATGATATTTAGTCGCAAATTAGTTGTATACAAATGAGTTTAATTATATGGATACATATTTGGATAATTTACAGCAAATCTAATTAAGTTTTAGATTTATTTTGCTGTGGATTTCTATCACTATCTCTTGGCTCATTTTTTTTTACAAAAGAATTTCATATTGGAAATGACTAAACTATTAATTAATTCAATTCCTTGAAATCTAAAATTGTAAAGATAAAAAATAGAACCATTGTTAATTACCTCTAACTCAATGGTTGAGGTGGAAGGAATCCTTTCCGTATGCCTCAATCCGAACAAAAGGGAAACCTATTAGTTCGGGATCGTAATTGAGGGAATTATACCAAGTTCTGAACATATATATATTGAATATTTCAAAAATAAAATAAAATAGAGAACCGTTAAACAATTTTGGGAAAAAGTCTAAAGTTTCATTGCAAATTTTTTGTGGCATGAGTGTCACCTCCTATCCTTCATTTTTCATATTATTTATTATCTCCCTTTTGCCATATCTTCTAATTCATTTTTCTCATTTTTTTTTTCCATTTTTATGTTGCCAACTAGAGGAATGGTTGCTTAGAGAATCAATAGTAAGGCGCATCCTAATTTCTAGATTCTAGATTCATAATGTATGAGTCCATTTTGTAGAATAGTAAGGTTCAATTAGGATCTCATGATCCTTCTCTTCCAGCCACATGATCTATAGTATGTAGGGGTGAGCATTATTCGATTTTGGACCGAAAATCGAACCGAATTAGAAATTCGATTCGGTTTCAAAAAAAATCGGTTCGGTTTCGGTTTTCAAAATACAAAAAAAAATTATTCGGTTTCGGTCCAAAATCGAAAACCGAATAAGAATTACACAATTATGTAAATATTCTCAATTTAAAAATGTGTATATTTTAAAAATATTTCTATGTATGTGTTTTGAATTCCAAACTTTGATTATTAACAACTAGTCCAACTTTGTGCGTAATTTTGAAATTCAATAAATGTGTGTAAAAAATTGTAAATTTTAATATAATTTGGCCAAGATCTCCGCTTTGGGTCCGACATATTAATTTCAACCGAAAAAATCGAATTTATTTTTCGGTTCGGTTCAGTTCGATTTCGGCTAATTCGGTTCGGTTTCGGCTAATTCGGTTCGATTTCGGTTTTGAATTTTTAGAATTTTCGGTTTATTCGATTTTGACTAATTCGGTTCGGTTGAAACCGAAAAAAACCGAATGCTCATCCCTAAAAGTATGGAGCTCAGAATTTGTACATAACGCATTTTGTAGAATAATAAGGCTCAATTTGAAACTCCAATTTATAGAATTTATATTATTTATTGGAGAAGAAAAATGACAAACGGATCTATATTTATTCATCTTATTTGGACCTCAAAATTTATTTATTTACTATTCTTCAGTAATCCAACCCATTATGTATTTTTTAATACAAAATTAGTCCTCAACCAACATTTTTAGCTCTAATCTACTATTTGATGCTCTTATGAGCTACCAATAATTATTCATGTGAGGATGGAAGTGAGGACAAACAATAACAACTGAAAACTGAGCCATCAACCATAAAGAAGACATCAGTAAGAAGGTGACAAAATGTATATCTTCACTTGCTTTTGCGAAAATATTTCATTTGACCTAGGGAAGAATGAATAAAGCACTATAGGGTGTGTTTGATTGAGGTTTTTTTTTTTTTTTTTCTTCCATAAAAAAATATTTCCTATCACAAAATTTTCACCAATCGTAGTATTTGATACCGTATATTTTTCATAAAATTATATAAAAAAAATCTATCATTTTTCATATTTATTTTTCAAAATGATGGAAAATAAAACTGATCCAACCCAAAAAAAATGTAAAAGAGAAGATAATATTGAAAAATTATTACTTATTCATTATATTGAATCAACTTGAATATATACAATACAACCAATCTAAAATAGGTAACTACTGGTAGGTAATTAATCTCCTACAATAATGTCTCCAGAATAGGTAACTACCAATATATAGTAGCTAATTAATTTTCTACAAATCTAGACAATATTCCAAATCAGGATAATATCGATTACAATGTAATAAATTCTTATATATTGATATTTATGGTCAAATATCTTTATCATCAATTTCCACGAAAAACAGTATGAAAAAATAACGACAATTAAACACCCAAATTAATTTCGTGAATTTTTTTCCATGTTTTTTTTCTAGTAAAAATAATTTTCTCGAATCAATTTATTTTCCACCGCACTTTATATATATTCCCTCTAAATTAACATGTGAAATCAGCCGTGGCTAACAAAATACATATTCACTCTCTAAAATGTAAAATTTGATGTCTATACCAAATAAACTATACATTTGGATGTGTATACCAAACACACCTTTTAAGCTTCTAATTGGGGGTGTGCATCGGTTGGTGGTCGACCTATTTGGTCCCAACCGAAGTCGAATCGAAGTTAATCGGTTTGAAAATAAGCAAAATCGAACCAAACCAATCAAATGGTCGGTTCGGTTTTAAAACCGACCGACTTGGTTCGGTTTGGATCGGTTCGACTTGGTCGATTTTGAGCACATAAAAAAATAGACTATATGTTTCTTCTTTTTTGTGAAACCTCAGTCAACTTGCACTTTGCAACAGTATATACATTCAGCGGCTTCAATCAACTTGCACTTGAATTCAATATTTTTAACTTGCACTTCAATTCAATTTTTTTTAACTCGCACTTCAATTTTTTTTTAACTTGAACTTCAGCAGCTTCAATTCAACTTACACTTCAAAGTAAATACAAACCTCAGTCAACTTGCACTTCAAAAAAATTGGACTTCAATTCAGCAGCTTCAATTCAATTTTTTAAACCTAATTACTTAACAAGGATTTGGTTCGGTTCGGTTCCGTTCGATTTAGACGGGTTTTAGCATAACTAAACCGTGAACCGAACCGAACCGGTCGGTTTAAAAAAATTGAAGTCGAACCAAACCAACCGAACCATCGGTTCGGTTTAAAACCAATCGCTTCGGTTTGGCTTGGTACGATTTGGTCGGTTTGACTTAATTGTGCACACCCTACTTCTAATGGCACCGGTAGTGCTCAGGACAAAACTATACATTTGGATGTGTTCGGTTTATTTGAATTCAGTCGAACTGAAATAGTCAAAACCAAATAAACTGAAATTTTAAAATTAAAAATTAAAAATTAAAATCGAACCAAAATTAGCAATAAACAAAATCGAACCAGTTATTAAATTACTAAAGTTATATTTTAAATTTATACACACATTTGTAAACGAAATATAACCGAAATATAATTTTATACAAATATTTGTTATATTTTAAATTTGAGAACTATATTTTAAATTAGTAAAGTTGGACTTCAAAATACATACATAAAATTATTGTTTTAAAATATACATATTTTTAATCATGAATTATACAAAAGAATTGAAGGTATTTATATAATTACATAAGTATTATTCGAATTTGATTTTGAATCGAAACCGAAACTGAATAAATAATTTTTGTATTTTCAAACTGAACCGGATCTTTTGTTAAGTTCGGTTCAAAACGTCGGTTCGGTTCCATTTTCAATCCATAATGCTAACCCCTATCCGACTATTATGGGTTTACTTTTCAAATTAATTTGGAGTTCGAATAGTCGGATCTAGGCATCGGATTATCCGCTTTAGTAAACCCGACAACAGAAAAAGAAACCTTAATACCCTAACGGGCCTAACCCGATTCTAGCGTCTCCCAAACGCAACCCGAATCCGACTCCTGCGTCTTCCCAACGCTTATACTTCCGTTCTTATAAAGCACAGCCGTTTCTCGTCCTCCTCTCCCAACGCTCGCTTGAAGAAATTTGGAAAAGAAAAGAAGAAATTCTTTGGTGAGCCTCATTCCCTCTCCTCTCTCAAACTCCTCTCTCAAACCATCGTTTCAATTTTCTAGGGTTTCGTTTCTCTATGATTTGTCCATGGCGGTGCGAACTGGATGTTTAGTCTCGTACAATCTCTTCTCTTGCTTCACGAATCATAATGTTAGGGTTTGTGCATGCTTCAATGCTTGATACTGTTGTTGTTTTGTTGACAATTATGAACATGTTATTATATATTGATTATGCTTAGTTATGTGCTACAGAGTACTGGAAAATATAGAAATGATTTAATTTCATCTTAATTAGGGTTTTACTTTAGGTTACGATGCTTTGTATTCTAGAAGCTATTTCTGCTCATTGTTTGTTTTCAATATCCTTTTTCTTTGTGATTATGTAGTTTTTTACAGCATAATATCTTTTATTTTATGACTCTATGTTGCATAGACTTGGATACGACACGACACCGTAAGGACACGGAGGCATGGACACATCATCTATTTTGGTTTGTCTTGGTGCATTTTGGAGTATCCGGGTTGTGTCCAACATGACATGGCCCATGTTTTTTTTTTGAGTAGCCGTGTTTCATTGCTTTTAGTCACAATGATTACAACCTCAATGTGGTTCTTATCTATACTAGTATAAATGCATGTGCGTTGCACGTAACACATGTACTTCATACGTGTGTTTGAACAACTATTTGGCATAATTGATCAATGATTCACTCACTACATATAGAGATTTTAGGAGAAGATTTAAAGATCTTGTAGGAGAAACAATCACATTGTAGGTGAATAAATAGTTAGGACTTATTGAAAATGAATGCTGACGAATGATAGCTATTGATGCAACAAAAAATTAGGAATACTTGAGGATAGGAAAGGACACCTGCCTTAAAGGAATAATTTGCATGCTGCATGCATAATTTGTTGCATGCTAATTTAGAAATACTCCAAGGCACTATCATTTACGGCGAAATTGAGTTATTCCTAAAATAGCATTCATTAGCATCTTAATTAAATTTGATATTTTAGGAATGCATCATTATATATCATGCAACATGCTAATTTAGAAAGACTATAAGGCAATATATGTGCATTTTTTGGCATGCATTCATTAGCAACTTAATTAAATGTGCTATTTTAGGAATGCATCATAATTAAATATTAAACATGCTATTTTAGGAAGATGCATAATTTACGGTTAGCATTCAATAGCATGTTACATGCATTCATTAGGAATACATCATTAGAACCATTAGCATTCTGAATTCATTAATTAGCATCTTAATTAAATGTGCTATTTTAGGAATGCATTATGAGTTTTTTGAACGGTGCATTATTAGCACCATATGCTGCTTTAGAAAAGGCAGAATAGATTTTTCTTATTTTGATTTATGATTTGTAAGTACCTAACTACCCTGAACAGAATAGGTTTTTTTTTTATTAGAAGGATAGTTCCACGGTGAAGCCTAAATTTTGGCATTATATCGTAGAATAGATATGTTCCTTTAACGTGTCAAAGAAAAAGAATGCACTTCCCTATAACAAATTGGATTATCTTAAGAATGATTATAACCTCCTCAATGTGGTTCTTATCTATATATGTTCCTTTAATGTGTCATAGAAAAGAACACACTTCCCTATAGCAAATTGGATCATCCTACCTATTTATCGAGACTTTATAGTATATGGGAACTTTGGTTGTTCCTTGGTTGCATGAGCTTAAACTGCAAGGCCAAAAGGAAAGTCTACCAACCAGCCAACTGACGGTGTAGATTTTATGGCATGGACCTCTCGTGCTCATAGCTATCTTGGCTAGGCGTCCGGTCGGCTGTCGGTCGTAAAAACTCCGTCAATTATTTTATGTGACTCTTTTATGCTCCACAAGCGACCCCATTATGATGGATAAGGCTTGGATGATGATGATGATCTACATCCGTCTATAGTGGATACAAGTGTGGGTACAATTTTTGCTACTGTGTTTAATGTTGGAGTCGCATATGTTCTTTTTCCATCCATAATATATATATGCATCTATAGGGTACATGCTGCATGTATATTGGGGATCAGGATGTTTCTCATATTTGATTCTTCCTGTTTGTTGACATGGTCATGCCCTAATGCTGAGTGATGATAATGTGAGCAAGATGCAAATGAGAACTGTGATAGTGGTGGCTCCAACATATATATAACCTAGAATTGAGGTTGATACCTGAAAAACCTAGAAGATCACTTCTCTCCCTCAGGAAATGGTCTAAGTGTAGTTATGCACTTCTTATAAAAAGACAACTGAATTGTCATGCATCTTTATGGTGTTGAACTTTGATAGTGACAAGTATTTCCAATTCTTTAATCTGCCTCTGGTGTTATGTTGAATTTACTGAATATAATATTGGTTGAATTTTCTGCACCCAATCTTTATTCTCCTATGGTTTTTGTACTTGTTTGAGAACACACAATGAAAAACTCTTGAAAGATCCTACATATCTGGTGCTTCCTTTCAACTTTTCCCCATAAAATCCATCCAGATCATCCCAAATCCGTGAGGTGGTTAAGGAATTTCTGACACGACCTTGTTACTCCTTAAACCCCTTATATCTGTATCGTATAGTTAATTCTTGGCATCTCTTTAGCTGCCAGCTCATATCTTGGAGGGAGAGATGGGAAAGAGGATGGTGGTTGGGTAATCCTCTATATGCTTAGTACTTAAAATTCTGCTATGCTACTATGAGTGGTCCATCCTGTTCGTGGGAACTTTCCTAATGTTGGCACTATAATAAATCTGAGTCTTGTTATTATGATTCCCTGTTGAATCAGAGATTCAGAATTCAAAGGTTATTAACATAACGTCATAACTCTTTTCATATAAGGATCTGAGCCATAATCTAATGGCGGTATATGTGTAACTGCATCAATGTTTATGTGAAAATTGTTAGAGAGTAAACACACGGCCCAATATATGATTGAACAAGGTCGCCTGCCGACGTCATCTGACAACTTCACTTAAGTTGTACATAATTAAAGTTTAACCTACTTTTTCAGGTATTGTTCTTGTTGAAAGGTTCCGTGAATAATAGATACTCAACCCTTAATTTGAGGATGTAATAACAAAGTTTTATATGGAACTCATCTTGCGGATATGTTTGAATTAATGTCCCTTAAGAATTCTTGCTATGAAGAACTGAGCCATAATCTAATGGCGGTATATCTGTAACTGCATCAGTGTTTATGTGAAAATGGTTAGAGAGTCAAACACACGGCCCAATATATGATTGAACAAGGTCGCCTGCGGACGACATCCGGCAACTTCACTTAAAGTTGTGCATAATTAAAGTTTAACCTACTTTTCAGGTATTGTTCTTGTTGAAAGGTTCCGTGAATAATAGATACTCAACCCTTAATTTGAGGATGTAATTACAAAGTTTTATATGGAACTCATCTTGTGGATATGTTTGAATTAATGTCCCTTAAGAATTGTTGCTATGAAGAAATGATACCAATATCAAGTCATCTAGTCTTGCATACACTTATTGCTTCACCTATATCAGCTTGATTTAAGTCGATTTTTAAGAATTTTTTTCTAATTACTCCATAAGGTATAGTGTCTAGTTAGTATCATACTAATGTTTCCTAAGATGTTAAATAGCAAATAGAGCTTCAACATCCATGATTCTCCTAAGATCTTATGAACCATGGAAAATTTTATGGTGATCAACATTCCAAATTCAGCTGAACTCGCCTATGCTTTTACTTTTAGTCTTTGGTCTAGCTTCAGTTTGGAATTTGGATTCACGACACCTAGTAAAATACTCTTCTATACTAGATTTTCATGAACGGGGGAATAATTTCAGCCCCTAAATCTCCCTACTTTCTGCTGGACTAGGTGCCAACTGCCAATAAGTTCAGCTTTCCTCCCCATTTTATCAAACATCTAGTTGAATTCTTGTACCACAGCTAAGTTTAAATAACAATTATTTTTATCACCTAGCATCAATCATTCTCTTACAACTAGTTTTATTTGAGTTCTGGATGAACCTTCTGTTCTAGTAACTCAATAGAAACCTTTGTTGAGTTAATGTTTCCTAGTTTGATCTATACCGACCTTATGTTATATTAAATTGACCTCTTGTGCTGCCACTCAGTTGTATCACATGCCAATTTGTGCATTCTCTGTCATATTGGGATTATTGTGGATTAGTCCAGGCTGTGACTTTTTATTTCGTTGGATTCCTCATGATATTTGTAATTGCGACATAATTGACCGACTCCGAAGACACCAACATACCAACTGAACTAACCTCAATCTAGTGGGCATAACCAATTATTTGACCTCATATCGTATTGTCCTATGAGGAGTCAATTTTGAATGTACAATGGGGGTTGCTGGCTCAAATCGAGATGGTTTATAGAGGTTACTGCACTGATCTGGTTTTTCGACGTCACATGGCATTACCAAGTGAGGGATCCCTATTTCGGGATGGCGAAATGGGGATTGTCGACTACAATTGAGACGTCCATGGATATCATTGTTAAATGAACTCATCCAATTGGGGCCTTATTAGAGGCATCAAATGGGAATTCACTGTAACAGATAGTTGTATGTTCTTATTCATATATGTGCATTCGTGTAGAATATTATTGATATTTATTACTAATATATTGGAAACAAACTGAAATTGTATTGGTAGTTTTACTTTCTGTCCTTGGACTCTCTCTTGTCACGGAAGACCGAACTTACTACTTGTGTTCGGCTATCCATTGCGGGCGAACGACAAATCAATGTTAGAATACGGACCCTGCTGCTCTTTTGGACTGTTACACAATACACACTTCCTTATCCAAGCCTAGATTATATAGTGGCAAAGTAATTGCTTACCTACTTGTGGTAACTTCATATTATTAAGTACAACCTTGCCGATTACCAGCACGTTGCAACGATTGTTAGGCTCCAAACTTTTATGTGTTATTTGGATGTGATCTCATTTTGGTAATTACATGATTGATGACGTGGATAAAGATACAAATATTGTAATTGTCATAAATCAAAATGCGTACAATTTTTTTATAGTTGTTTTGCATTTCCAATTTCGTAGTTCATAGACTATGTAGTTTAATATTTTTGTGTTTTCATGTCCAGTATCGTTTTTCGTAATAGGTGTCTTGAATTATTTTTAAAAATATTTTATTACAGTTGGTGTCCTAATAATATTTTTGTGTTTTCATGTCCGTGTTTATATTCACAATTAATAGCTGCATTTATATTTTTTTATTTTTTTCGTAAAAAAAATTACAATTGTAGTATTTATTTTATCTATTCTAGTGTCATTATTATTATTATTATTATTATTATTATTATTATTATTATTAGTTCGTTTGTTAAAAAAAGAAAAAGAAAAGAAAATAGAAGATATTTATATTAGAGAAGAGGGGAGAGAGAGAACCAGAACTCGCCCCAACTCTCTTCCTCTCCCAAAGCTCTTTCTCTCGATACTTCTGTCTTAATCTCTCGAAATCTCCCATTCTCCCCCACTCTCTTTATCTCCTCCTCTCTCCCCCCCTTCTCCACCTCCTTTTCGTGCTCGCCACTGCCTCGCCGGCCCACCCGCGGCGGCACCCTTCTGTCTAGCTACCCCTCTACCACTTCTCTCCTCTCCACTTCCCTCACCACTTCCATCTCCACCACCACCACCACCACCACCACCACCACTTTCTTTTGTTCTTAAATTTTTTTTCTTAAAAAATAAAGAAGAGGGAGAAAGAAGAAAAGTGAATGATTGAGAAGGAGTCTTTTAAGAAGAAGGAGAAGTAAGATTTCCATTCCTACTTTTCCAATCGAAGGAGGAACTAGTTCAAGCTCCATATTATTGCATATAACATGTTTGTTAAAAATCCTAAACCATGAATTAGATCTACGTACTAAGACTTGGCAATTTGATATGTTAATCTTGATTCTACTTTTCAAGAATTTTGTTGTGTGATTGTAGTGGATGAGTATCATTTCTAATATCTGAAATGATTATTGGCATAACTAGTTCAAGCTCTTTGAATTACATCATGTGTGTTACTCTAGGTTTCATTTGGAATCCTTGTGTAGGTGTGTATATATATAATTCTCGAGTTGAAAGCTTGATGATACCTTGATATGTAGAAAATATAGTGATGATATCATTTATAAATTTCCTAGGGTCTTCCGATTTATTGTATGTCATCAAGCTATCCAAGTAATGATATTTTTTCAAGCTATAGTTGACTCCATTACTGCTGTCCAGATTTTACTTGGGACTCATTTTAGTCCAATTGGCATATAATTAGATTTGTTTAGTGATATTTAGGACCACAGACCTACTAGGTAGTCCCATGATAAATTTCGGGCACGTCTGACGTTGTATCGGACCCTGTAGATGTTATTTTATTACATTTTTGTTTTCGACTAGCACCTACGCTATTTATACACGTTCTATAGGTTATCCTGGAGTGAAATACGAGTGTACCGTAATTTAGGTAACACTTAGTCCAGAGGGTAGGCCATGTCGATGCTAGGCCTTTGACTACACTGAGATCTAGAATCGGATAGTGTGTCCAAGATAGGGGTTTGACTATACATTATATAGGTTATCCTGGAGTGAAATACGAGTGTACCGTAATTTAGGTAACACTTAGTCCAGAGGGTAGGCCATGTCGATGCTAGGCCTTTGACTACACCGAGATCTAGAATCGGATAGTGTGTCCAAGATAGGGGTTTGACTACACGTTATATAGGTTATCCTGGAGTGAAATACGAGTGTACCGTAATTTAGGTAACACTTAGTCCAGAGGGTAGGCCATGTCGATGCTAGGCCTTTGACTACACCGAGATCTAGAATCGGATAGTGTGTCCAAGATAGGGGTTTGATGTTAAAATTTGACATTACTATATATATGTAATCTAGTTCGATATCGAAATTGGATTTATTAGGTGAATAGTTGCATGTCGGGAGTGAATGGTGAAATTTGACCCGATTAGGGTTAAATCAAATTCTAAATTCAGCATAACACAAATTTTAACTTAGCAAGGATTATATTTAAAAACGTAAAATTTCACATAGCTTTTAGTATATGGTACTCTTAGGGTTGAACTATAACCGGAGCCGAGAAAATCCATTTTCGGCTCGTTTTGAATAACTTCCCCTAAAATTCAGCATTTATGGTAAATCTTTACCTAGTAACTCAAACTTAAGCATAAATTGTAGAATCATTATGACTTGATCATATTCATGATTGTTTACTTGCAAACTTGTCAACATTACTAATCCTTTCGTTTTTTATTTAGTGTATCTTGTGTAGCAAGTGCATCAAAGAATGTACACTTGGCTAATAAGATAAATTGCTTTGGTAATAAACCTCGAACTCGGCTTATTATATTCAAATATTGAATTGTATATATAATTGTGTGGGTTCCGGTGTTGAGTTGGTCCAAAAAGAAGGTGTTTTATCAAGGAATTCGATAGAGGGTTGCTCCGGGTGGTTATATTGTTTTTCAAATTTTGCCAAATTTTTTAGAAATTTTGGGAAAATCAAATTTCAATCCCAAATAGTCGAATGTTCATAATCTCTAATTAGGATTAATCGTGTGTTAGGACTTGGGACTAGAGACGGACTCACGATAATTCTAAAAATTCACAGCGGCCAAATACTTTGACTTTAGGATGCGTAGGACACACAGATGTGAAAGCGAAACTAAATTTCAAGTCTATTTTTTTTAAAAAGTGTGGATTACTTCGCTACGACGAATGATTCCTTTTGCCGTGTTGTCGTATCACGTGGTGCCTCGTGCACGCTCATGTATCCGAATTTGGTGAGGATAGAATAAGTGTAGATAGGTTTGTTTGTGATTGTAGATTACATTTGGGAGGGAGAGAGCACTTGTGTCACACCTGGCGAAATCTTTGTAATATAATAAACAACAAAAGCTGATCAGTAAGTTATCTCGTTTGCAAGGCCTTGCGAACGTTGGGAGTGAGGCTTAGCTCAATGTCTATATCTGAAAATCTGTCAAACTTAATTCGATCAAGTGTAATAAATAAATAAAAAGTTATCCATATTGTATGTATGGCTGGCCTAAGGACCGTGGCAATACTGTTAACAACATGATCCCGAAGAAATGAGATTATTGCTGAGAAAATAGACAAGTGCGTGATCCGATATATTCTATAAACTACATACCATATATGTAAACATGTTTGTGGTTGTTTGTGTTGTGAATGTAAATAGGACATTAAAGATGGTTATAGGAGTAGGATAAAAGTCTAAACATAATCCCAATATATTGAACCAAAGTTTATTTCCATTCCTTCCATAATATTCGATTTATATTCATATCATGTTTCATATTATTTTCGCCGTCCTTTAATTGGAGCTTGTATGTCGTTTGACGGCCTAGTACTCGTTCACTTATTTGAGAAATGAATCCTAGAAGATACCATTAAACCTTGAAGTATAGCTGAAAAATGAGAACGAGATGCTGGAAGTGAAGGCAACTTGACTGGTTATTGTAATTTTTATTTTGTATTAGTTAAGGTATATAAACATTTGTATATGTATCAAGTTAGTCTTTTATAGTTGGGGTAGAAGAGTGAAATTCCATCTTTATATTTTTAGAATACCTTTTTCCAGAATTATTAAATATATCTTGTAATAGATGATTCATGGTAAACCTATCCTAGAACTTTATAGCCGACAATTGCAGATACGGATATGGGATTATTCGTAAGTCATGTAGCCTGTGATGTTTGTCACGTACTTGGCTTGCCGTATTGTGGGAGCGGGGTGTGGCGAATATGATCAATAATGATTTCATTTTTTTTAGAATAAGGCCTGGTTTTACTGCCCTTTTGGGCTTCGAACCCCAGGTCTCCCCGTCCCCTTCCAAGGGCCTAGTACAACATTTGGTGATGACATGGTCTATTGGTTAGGAAAATTGTTTTAAGTTACAAAATGTTTTTTCTCTGACAGTGATCAAGTGGATGCAGTAGAATTGTACTTGATGATTGTCATAACTGATCAGCTGCAAAAGTCACAAAACCATACCACTCCGGGTCCCAAGTCATGGCAGAAGGGTTTGAAAGGGAGGGTTAGCGACCTTATAGTTCATTGATATTTTTTAGGTTTGTGAGATGTAGACGAGGGAGGGAACCATTGATGGCACTAAGATTTGTGAAAACATGTTGCAAACAAAAAGCATAATAGATGGATTGTAAATGAAGGCCATCTATTTTGTAAACATATATTTAACAAGATATTAATTATGTATATTATTAGGGTTAATTGCATCACAACTACTGAACTACCCCTATGTTTACATTTATTACACGGACCACCCCTACTTTGAAACTAATTACACGGACACCCCTTATAGTTTCTATTTTCTATAGAAACTAATAACACTGGCCACCCCTATGGTTAATAAAATTTATAAAGGAGGGGTGGTTAGTGTAATTATTTTCGGAATAGGGGTAGTCCCTGTAATATTCATGAAACATAGGGGGTGTCAATGTAATTATTATTACTTAACCTAATTTCAAAAGACCATTTGATTAGGTTAGAGAAGGTAAATGGATCTTTAAGGGAAATATGTGAATTTTACTTTGATGAATCCAGTACTTGTCATGCAGAAATTCCAGAAGGAAGAATATTTATATATGGTGATAACATCTATGAACTGTTTGTCAAACAACTATAAGAAATTTACCCAGTACCCACATAGCATACTTGAGTAGGCATTGCATTTTATTGCTCTGGTAGTTCATTGGTCAGAGTAAAATCGATAAGTTCAGAGGATTTGGATGGCTTCAACTTTAGTAAAATCAGAGAGCCTTGCCAATATCTGCACATACTGTTTAATGTTGGTGCTTGACCGATGAAAATAATATTACTGTCATAAACCAGTAACTATTGCACATTCTGATGATTATTTGCAGGCCTACACAATACACAAACAGGAGAAAAAAAGGTAATACCATGCCCGCGTTTCCCAGGGACAACTGTACTGAGCGACCCTTGTTTGGCGGTGCTATTTCGAGTAGTTTTCCTGTAAGGTTCCAGGTGAGTTCCACTTTCGTATAACTTTCTCATGGTTAACTTTAGGAAACCCCTAAATTAATGGGGAAAAGGCTGACTCGGGGCTTTGTTTTTGCATCAGGATGTGAGTGACATCCGACAAGTCCCTGACAATCAGGTTATATCATCTGCCATATTTTAGCTCAGGCTTGATACGTCTTTTAATTAACTCACATGTTATCATCCTAATTAATTAATTTTAAATATCCACAGGAGGTTTTTGTAGATCCCAGCCGTGATGAGAGCCTCATATTTGAGCTGTTAGAACTTAAACATGAGGTTGAAGACAATGCTAGTGCTGCTTGGTTCCTGCGCGACCTTGCCAGTGAGCAAGATGCAGAAGAAAGCATGGTAACTTGTTTCTGTTTACTCTTTTGGTTCTGCAAAACTTATGGAATTGTGTGCTAAAGGAATAGTTATATTTACTACAAAGGGTTATCACAGACAAGTAGATGATTGGTGAAAGCCTTCTTCTAAGTTCAAAGAGTGTAAAATTATGTCCAATTCTTGGAAGATCCAGTTATCATAGTGGTGCAAGTTTAATATATTATGCCAGAATTCGGAAAATAATTACATGATAAGTGTTGCATCCGAACTTAGGTTTGGACCTAGGCTTGATAAAATTGTGTAGTACATTTATTATCATATATGTATCATTCATTAGAGAATAATGAAGCAAAAATTCCAAATTGTGGAAATTGATCCTCTAGTGGAATTTTCTGTTTGAAACATTCCTTATTGATGTCAAAGCTACCATGGCAGTTTAGGTTGTGCCTTAACCTATCATAATCCCTGACTTTGAAATATGCAAGAAGTAGAGGATAGTAAAGCTTTTGCACAGACAACTCGTAGATGTCACTGAAAACAGGATGACAACGATGACTGCTGATCTTTTGTACTGGAAAGTTAACCCGAGTTCTTGGGACTTACTTACCATCTACATAAACGTGAGTAAACAAAAAAACCTCCTCAGCAAAGTTGCACTTTTTCATGTTCTCACATACAGCCTATCGAATGTCAATAGGAAGCCTTTGCTAGTATCAAATTGCAAAAAAAAACAGTAGTCTCCTTACAATTTATACAATCTACCATATGACTCTTATCCGAAAGAAATTGCATATGATTTAACTTTTTTCTTTCTATAAACCCACTTTTGTTTTCTGCAGTCAGAACCCTCCTTTTCTTCTTCCTCCTAGAACTTATACATAGCCTTATCCCCAAAACTCCGGTATCATTTTGGTAATCCATCATCTCTATTAAAGCTCTCTCCTTGGACCCCTTAGTCTTGGAACCCTTAGTTAAATTAGCAAGCCTCATCTTCATCAGCAACTTCAGAACATGTTCGTGTTCTGGCTACCGCTACCTTGTAGCATCTCCAAGAATAGTATCGTCTTTCCTAACCGGTGGATCCATCATTCTCTGTTGCATCTTTGACCCATCTCAAATAATGCTCTTACATCCTATCTTTATTATCAACATTTCTGTTCTCCTTTGACTAGAAGCTCATTTCTTAAACTTTCATGTTGCTGCATCTCCATCCCAACACTCTCATTCCCACTGCATAATATTTTTGGACATTTTGTTAGTTGCCCAACTTTATCAATAACTATTGTTGTAGTCGTTCTATAGCACTTTCAGGTTTTAAGGTCAAGGGTGTCTTACATCGCATATAGAACTCTGATGTTCTCCTCCACTTAAACCATTTTGCTTTGGGTTATAGCCTTATAAACCAACATCTTCATTCACTTCACACTGATGAAAGGGTCACTTTTGGTATCTCTTGACTATAAACTTTTGTTTCCTCATCATTACTTCAGTCTTACTAAAGTAATACTTCATATAATTCTACTAGTAATTCTAGATGATTTAGTTTCTAAAGCTTTTCTTCACATTTCAATCTTGCAATTGATACATTCGCTGGTCTCCTCGATTTAGAGGATATTGTCTGCGAGTAAAGTACACCTTGGAATCTAATCATGAATTGCTTTGTTATCTACGAAAGATGGTCGAGATAGATAATTTCTATGAACTATATGATGAGAGTTTGTTTCTCATAATGATTCTTTATGAAACTCTATTCCTTTTTTATCAAGTTGAAGTTTAAGTTTTGCTATTATATTTTAATACTTCAATCCTTGTATTTGTATAAGCATGGTACTTGGTATTGTTTAAAGAATTAGTGAATTTCTTTTATTCTCCTTAGAAAATTCATCTATCTATTAACGGAGATCTATAATGAGTCGTTTCCATTCACATTATCAGGTGTTTGAACATACAAGTATTGTTGAGGAGGCAGTCGGATTGCGCTACAGAGATGTACCTGCACTAGTTTCAACTGCTGTTGGCCAGATGGTAGTGTTTGCGTGCATGTGTATTCATATGTTATTATGGTTACTAACTTTGCAATTTGCATGTTTGATTTAATGTTTGGTGACATACATGTTACATGCTCTATTGATGCTTTCTCTTGGGCAAGTGTTGATGCCATCTCAGATACTAAGAGATCTTTAGTCCTTGTGAATAATCCTGGCATGCCTATGAGCTTACTATATCAGATTATTTGATCCAACATAATTAGGGCTTGAGATGTAAACTTTTTGAAGCTTTTTTTTATACTGATACAGTGTCCGCGAACATATTGCCACTCCTAGCATAACCATCTTTCACTTGAAACCATCTTTCACTTGAGTTATTGATTTTTGTCAGGCCTTTTGTTCTCTTGATACAGCATAAACTGTGTTCTGACACCATGCCTGCTAATAGGGAAAAATGATGTTCTCTTTTCACCATGATCAACTAAGTAGCTGCTAATAGGAAAGCCACACACACAGCATAAACTGTGTTCTGACACCATGCCTGCTAATAGGGAAACATGATGTTCTCTCTTCACCATGATCAACTAAGTAGCTGCTAATAGGAAAGCCCATATATGAACTGATTGTTCTGACGTGGTTCCATTCATGCATTGTGTAACGTTAGTGTGAATTTCCATTGAACCTTTACCAAGTGCAAGTTTGTGTATTCTATAGCTAGGGAAACAGTATAATACTGGGAAAACAGTGTTCTATAATAAAATTTGATTGAACTGCTTTTCTTTATGAACTAAGTGACCATGTAAATGCATTCTTCAGAGATATTGAAAGCTAAGGAAGCAAAACTGTACCTAGATTCCTTTGATGCATTGGATATCGCTCTATACCATAAGGAAAAATCCGCTACATTGCTGAAATTTCATTTATATTCTGAAGGTTTATCTTAGCATACTAATGCATGCAAAGGATTGAACATTAACTTTAGACCAAAAGGAACTAGAGCAAGTGAAAAAATCAATTGTCATTCATATTCTAGTTTGATGGGAACTACAATATCATGCATTTTCTAGAAGATCCTGATACTACACCAAAACTCTAGAGTTGTGATGAGGTCTGAGGGTTAAATATTCGTTTTATTCTAACATGCCCTTGGGTCGAAGATCCATCTTATGGGCTGAGATCTGGATTTGCGTAACGGAATATTTTTTTTTTTGTAAAATCCGTTTAAGATGGCACACCGTATGAGATTTGCACCTGAGTTGCTCTAATACTATGTTAGCCCGCTGCCACTACAAGAACTCTAAACTTGCGCAAGGGTTGATGGTTAAATATTTATATTGTTCTAACATTTTTAATTTCTAATTTTCAAATATACTATTTTCTTAAGATGAAAAAACATATCTAAATCTTCTACTCATATGAAATTATCATGTTTTACCTCTTTTATCTATTTGCTTCTCATAGTATATTTCGTTTCAGCGTCATATCCTGTCTTTTCTGTAATCATGTGAATTCTTCATATTTTGATAGGCTCTTTCAAAGGGAAGGCAAGGAAGGGAGGCACGGAACATAGTACGCGTAAGTTATATTACTGTGTTTTTTTGTTTTTAATATTCCTTTTTTTTTCTAGCTAGATATTCAGTTTTTGTTGTCGATGACCTAATATTTTGCAAGGCCTCTCCAGGTGTACCTGGCAAACTTGCGCCTTAAGGAAGTTGCTACTGATGTTCTGATCACTTCATATGAACCCATCATGATCAAGTAATAGCTGCTCGAAGCTTTCTTTCTTTTTTGTACATTTTAATTTATGCTCTCTAATTCCTGTCATCTGTTCACCATTGTTGTGTAAAAGGACTTTGACTCACATGCATATCAGTGTTAGTTTAGTTTTTAAGTGTTAAATGGCTCTGTTTATATTAACATTGGGTGCAGACAATAATTTTTTCACAACCAGCCTGTCAAGCGGACATGCTTGTTTCCACTGTAGCTATTTACAATCATCCTTATCTTGGATGCATGTGGACATAATGTTCTGTTATTTCTGCATGGCTTCTCAATGGCATGCCATATCATATTAGTGCTTGCAATGTAAACTAGGGAAGGCATGTTTTACACAGGTGGGTGAGTTTTACTTAGATGGGTGAAGTGAGTATGGACAAAAATTTAGTAGTATGAGGAAAGACCTGATTAATTTTTCGCAAAAGTGAACTGGATGAAGTCAGTCTGGACAACTATTTATTACTATGAGGAAAGCCCTAATTAATTTGTCAGAAAAATGAAAATTTTGTGGTGCATTAAGCATTTTTTTAAACAGAGTTTTTATTCATGTGTCTAAAGTCTAATTAATTTGTAGAGAGGATTTTACAAAGGTGCTTTGATTTTTTGCCGCCCATTAGCCAGAAAATGATCTATCTAGAAAAAGTGAACGGACAGGAAGATTAAAAAAATGGTTGCGCTGGCTATGGGTCTACCTCTCGTCTAATATACACTCACTATTAGACCACAGTTCTAAAGTCACATATTTTTATATGCATGGTATCAGTCTCTGCCTATATCAATACCTTTTTCTTTATAATATTTTAATTGCTGAACAAATATTGTATTGAAGTTGTAAAATTCTTGCTTGTTATCTCAGCCCATTGAGTGAAAGTGCTAGTTCAGTAGGAGCTGGACCATCTGTACCTGCCGCACAATCTGGATGCCTGCCGGTCGCTGAGGTCTTCAAACTTGCCGTCACGAGCTTTAAAGTTCATCATTGGAATCTTTTCAGTCCTGGGAGTTGATAGAATGAAAATGAATTGGTACCAATACCTTTTCTCTTACACTGGCCGCTAGTGGATAAGTGGTATAAATGCTATACATGCTTTGGATGAACCTTGTGTGAAAGAATAGTGTTTACTGTTTGCATTCGTGAAGTTGTGTCTAGTTGTTTCTGGAAATAAACTTATTTTTATCTGTGTTTTATGGAGCTTTTTCACCTTCATCAAAAATTTCCCTCCCCTGGTTACTAACAATAAGACGACATTCTGTAGAAAGAAAAAGCTATCACAAGGCAGGCTCTGTAAGGACCACCTTCCACATGATTCCTTCTGTATTGGTTAGGTTTGAACCTTGAATTTTGGCAGGGTGGATGCATATTTTGATCTTCTTCCTAACAACTCGACTGACATTTCACTGGGTCTCAATTTGATCAAAGTATAAGTTTCGTCCTGAACTGTGTCCAGATTAAAACACAGTTACAACTTATTTTGTTTGGGAGCATGTTTCAATCTCATTCCACATACGACTTGTTCGAATGCTCTGCATTCTACAGTTGCAACTTATTTTGTTTGGGAGCATGTGTCAATCTCATTCTCATTCTACAGTTGCAACTTATTTTGTTTGGGAGCATGTTTCAATCTCATTCCACATACGAACTTGTTCGAATGCTCTGCATTCTAATTCCGACCTTTCAAACCCACTATTGCAATATCTCCTGCACATTTATTCCTATTATGATCGGTAATGTGGCCCGGGAACATTTGATAACGTGTGGTAATATGCTTATGTTATTGAGTTATAACTTTGAACACTTGCTTGTATGTTGGGTTGGGAAGTCTTCCATGTGTTTGGATTTTGTATTGATCCGTGTGGATAAGCAACTTTTCATACAATCTCCTTGCCCAATAAAGGAGTATATTTTTAGGGTTATTTAGTTTTAGGGTCTCGGCTTGATAATTGACTTGGGTTGACTGTTGGATCTCATTTATATCTCCATATATTCGAAATTTGTGTTTAATTTTAGGGTCATGTATAATATTCAAAATTTACGTTTAGGTACCCATTTTGGACGGTCAGTCTAAGTCAACCGTCATGATGAGACCTAGGCCCACTGCTGGACAATATGGAATGGATGGAGAATTAAACGTAAATTTCGAATATTATACGAACCCAATATTTTACTAAGGATGACAGGTGGTGAATGTTATTATATTATTGTCTGTGGACTGTTCATGATTAGTTGATTTAGCAGGTCACATTGGACGAAAGCTGTGTTCTGGAAACCAATTAGGTGGCTTTCAAAAGCGACCTTTTTTGAGACGTCCGACGTTACGTACGAGATTTTGTGCATGCTGTATTGCGTATTTTTTGGGTCGCTCCCAAGACTTGATCCACTGAGGTTCCGTCATCCAGCCAGAGTTGTATGTTGGCAAGCCAGGGGAGCTGGTACAACTGAGGCAAGTCCGTTTCTTCCATCGTTAGCAATATTTTCGGACGATGTGTTTGAATCGGGTGGTTCAGGTTGTCCATTTTGGGGTTTTAGCTCCTTTAGGTTGGTGGGTGGGGGGGTGGGGGGGGGGGGGCTTGCAAATTATGTTTGGGTCCACCACAGCTCCTTCACTGATGCACAACTAAGGGCGAGGAAGGAGGGAGCACATGACCACTGTCTCCAATGTCTATCGAGGGACATTGCATGCCTTGGTTCTGTGGCAGCGCTTCTCTGCTCGCCTCCAAAAACCAATACTCTGCCATCCATTAAAGAAAGCCATTACAATCACTGGGCCCCCGTCGGCTCCATTTTTGGGCTCGACCCACTTTTTGCACTGGCGGGTTGGGGCCTACAGGGCTTTATATCCAGAAAAGCAACGCACATGCTTGCAAATAGTTTTTAATTTTTCTGAAGTTCCTTCAGGATGGGGTGTGGTCACCCCTGGTGATGATTATATGTAATGCAGTAGTTCCTAACTACCCCACTTCATTGATATTGTTTGGGTCCATAATGGGAAGGAAAAAAAAAACTACTCATTACTTCTCCAGCTTTTAATTGGTGCATGTTTGGAGTTAATATATATCTCTTGCGAGGGAGCGGGGAAGCATATGTACTGGCCATTGCACAATGTCGTCATATTTTTCTTTTGTTTACTGTTAGGTGGGGTCCATTTTTTGTTCATCCACCAAAATTATAATATTTGTTCACCCTCCAATAAAAGATTAACACATGTTAAATTTTTTAGCCAAAATCACTTTGAATGTTTACAAACCATTTTCAAATTGGTTTATGTTGAGTGAATTTGACAAATATTTTAGTTTTGGTGGATGAACAAAAATAGACTATTTGGATTGAAGAATCAAGACAATAGGAAAGAAAAAATATTTATTTTTTGTGTTTGGATGTCAAAAATATTTGACTTCCAAACGAAGAAAAATAGGGAACAAAATGGCTTTTGTTACCCACCCAAGAAATTTTTTTTTTCTCTCCAAGGAATCGCTTTTCCATCATTTTTTTCCCCTCTAAGGAATCGCTTTTCCATCATTTTTTTTTTGCTTTTCCAAACACATGAAAAAGAATGATTGGAATTGTAATTTTCTAAAAAAGAAAAGAACAAAAAATCTATTTCCTTTCCTTTACGCGAACCAAACAAGGCTTTAGATTTGATCTCTTCGTGACCGATAGCATGTGTTACTAGCGTGGATTTTGTTGTGTTATGGAAGTTGTCGTTAGTATTTTTTTTTTTTTTTTTGTAAGTTGTTGGAATAAGTTGCTTAGTGTTGCTTTTAAAGGCAATTAACTTCTGTTCAATCTGCTTTCTATCCAATAATTATTTGAGATGAACGAGAATAACATTTATTACCGAAGATGCAGCGTGTAATGTGAAATTTTATAAGCTGGTGGAGGATACGGAAGAGGATATGTTCATATTCGACAGTTTGAAATTTCACACATATATATGGGAAAAATCTTCTATAAAATTCGTTTCTAAGCATGTACAAATTGTACGATTGCACATGACCTTCAAAATTAGAAGATCTCAAAAATTTTAAACTCCGTATATATTACTTAATATGACCTCCTTAGAAACCGTTGGAATGTCATGAAAAAAAGTATTTTAACAAATATCCTAATTCAAAATATAGAAACCAGCATATACCTCCACTTTTTAGAAAAACTAGCAAATGTTTCCATTCCTTTGTATGGAACAAATAAATTTTCAAGATCTTCGAGCAACTGGAGCGTGCCATGTGTCACTGACTCGGTCATGTTCATGACGGATGCCAACAACCCAATATCTCAGCAACTACCACGTGGCGGTTAGCTGAGATATGCGTGCGCAGTGGCAACCGTATTCTGTTCAGAAGCTTCATGCGGCAGCCCAAACCATGCGCGTATTCTTCCAGAATGTTATGAATAGAAGGAGCCTTCCTTCATCCCAAACACGAAGATTTTTCGCATAAAATAAAAAGAGCCCAATTATCGTCGTTCTTGCCAGTGAGCAGAGACTTGTAATCATCTTTCTTCACGTCAGATCGTCAACGGATTAAAGGAATCGACGACAGTACTCGATCTTCTTCGTTACACTTTTCCAGAATAAAAAATATTATACTTATCTCTTTTGTTTAATTTTTTTTTGTACTTTCGTTTGTTAATTAATACAATAGTTTGTTCAACTTTTGCTTGATGACAAACATGGCTCCTTAGGGTTAGGCACAATATCATGAGCACACCACGTTATGCCGATGGTGGCACTTCTCAGCAGGCCAACGATGGCACTTCTTGGCAAGCCGACGAGGGTTCTTCTTGTTCCTATCTCAACCAAACATATTTGTTTAATCTTTCACTTTCCACTTTTTACTTTTCTATTCTAACCAAACACATTTGTTCCCTTTCAGGGGAACAAGAAAGTAGATGAATTCCTATATGAAATCCATCTTTGAAAGTATAAATATATATTTTCTAATACTAACGATTTACCAACAGGTCTTAACCGTAACCCAAATCCTAAAAATCCTAATCCTAACCTAACCCTAACCCTCGTTTGGCTGAGAAGAATTTTGAATACCAAAATTCTATTGACATCCAAATTTTCGTCTGGTGGCGAGAGTTTCTCTCCCACCAATTTTTTATCCATAATATATTTAAAGTAAATCATTCTGTAAAAAATAATTTATGCTGTGAAATGATGTGTGGGTATATTGGTAATATAAAAGTTAGTAGTACGCTAAGCTTGTACTGTTAAAGTTAGTAAGGTTGTACTACTTAGTAGAGAATCTAGAGATGCACATAAATTTGATGATGATGATGATGGAGTTGTTGTTCCGGGAATGACTTTCCGGCAATGACTTTTGCCTGGACCTGTGAAATTGTCTTGTCATCGGTCTGAGAATTGAAACCTTTTCCTTTTTATCAAAGAGGGATGCTTTCTTTTGGTCAGGCCGTCAGGGTCAGCTGCATGCATGTTGGAAGTTGGAGTTCGTGTACAAAATATCTCTATTTGCATAACTGAAAAAAAATTGGAATTACAGTACGACATGGATGATAAGTACTCAGCTTTGCTTTTGATTGCTTTGGTAACCCAAATTTCCCACTGGGTGGGTGCATCAATGTTAACCACAACAGAGCCGGAGCCGGAGCCGGAGCCGGAGCCGGAGTCGGAGCTAAGATTCATCGAGCAATACTAGATTCGAATCTGAGTCAAATTCGAATTTTGATCGAATTTAAATATTTTAATTTGAATCCAAGCATCTTTAACTCTAATCCAACTCATTAAAAGATTTATTCGATCAGACTCAAGTTTAATCCGTTCGAGTTGCACCTCTAATGGCAGAATCATAGGTAAAAAGTTCACATAGGATTCAAAAGAATCACAACAGACGGATACAACATTAAACTTCACGATGGATGATCCTGAACGAGAAATTTTGCCGAGAGTTGAAATCAAGAAATAACAAATCCATAATCCAAATCAATAATAATAATAATAATAATAATAATAATCATCTATTCTACTATGTAATGCCAAAAGTAAGCTTCACCGTTGAAGTTTTCTTTCCAAAAATATCCTTTATTATATTTACTAATTAAAAAGATAATTAAAATTAATAGGGGTATCTTGGTAAATGCAAGAGTTGCCCTTGATATTCATAATTACAACAACTCTTAAATGCATTGAGTATTTAAAAATGAGGCATTGAAAAATAGACTTTGTTTAGCATCATTCATTCAATGAAAAATGAACAAAATTTGACTTACAAGTGTCTTTTAATCTTTCTAATAATAAATGTGTACAACGTACGTGCATATATGCTAGTAATAATAATAAGAATAGTTCATCTCTCTCTTCCAAGAGAGATCAAACAATTGAATTTTCCGCTTGGGACTTTTTTCGAAAGTCAAAAACAGAAAATGTCAGATCCATAATTCAAAATAATCCTACCATATATTAGGAAAGATATTGGAAAAGTTAGACTCTACCATGAAAGTTTTTGTTCGAAAAATATTTTTATATAAATTTACTAATTAAAATTATTCATTAAGTTTAACATGCGTAGATAGGTAATTATATATAGGAAAAAATTAAGAGCAAATGTTGCGTTAAATTAAAGGTTTTGTTATTTAATTTCCAAGTAGAATAAACTACGTGTAACACACGTACATATATACTAGTATATATACTAAGAAGAAGAGTTCACCTTTCTCTTCCAAAAGAAATCAGACCATCGGCTTCTCCCCACTACAAAAATTTGTCAGATTAACGACGTTCCAAAACGTCGCTAAACTAGGCCAAAACGTCGCTAAACTAAATTAGCGACGTTTTCAGCGACGTTCAATAAACGACGGAAAAAAGCGTGTCGCTAATCGAGAAAACGTCGCAAAACGTCGCTAGGGCGACGTTAGTTAGCGACGTTTATAACGTCGCTAACTTGCGACGTTTTCAAGTGGTCGCCGATTAGCGACACATTAGCGACGTTCTTGCGACGATGTGGTGGCATCAGATTACTTGCCACGTCAACACTTTAGCGACGTTTTTAGCGACCTTTATATTTGTCGCAAAAGTTTAGCGACGAATATAAACGTCGCTAAAAACGTCGCTAAATTGAAAAAAAATAAAAAAAGAATCCAGAATGCAAATGTACAATCCAAAATACAGAATCTAATCCCTGGGTTCGTCGACCCCTTCGGTGGAACACTCAACACCGGCCCGCACAATACAATCCAGAATAGACCAAAAATAATTGGTCGTCTCCTCAAGCTTCTCGGAACATCACAATATGCATCACACATCACACAAACAAATATGCATCACACAGCAAGCTATACCAATATACTTCACACACAAGAAAACAAATATCCATCACAATATCCAAAAGGAGATATATCCATCAAAACAAATATTCATCTCAATATCCAGATGAGATATTGTAACGCCCCAGAACCAGAATACTGGAGAGCGGGGGCGTACATAGCTAGCTACGCATACCGAAGTGCAACCCACCTCGCTATACTGTCACGGCTGTCTAGATACATGAGAATTTAACTACAATCCATCAGTCACCTATGGTCATGAACAAGCCTATTGTCTCAATCTCAAGCAAGCAATAACAGTAACAAGATGTCAGAACACCAAATATACAATAGTAAGGCGTCCCATACATTACATATTCGGATGATCATGAAGCTAGTCGTACAAAATATCAGGACTAGCAAGAGTTTTAGTCATACATGATCAACCCTAGGATTTGTCAATCATGTTATAGCCCGTAGGTAGACAGTGAATAAAGGTGCAATACGAGCTAACACGTGCTCGCCGGCTAAACGCCTCAAAAGAATAATTTTACAATAAAGTGGGAGGACAAAAGAAACCCACTCGTTGCCAGGGTTACGCCTGGTAGTCACCATCTGGCTGGAAGGTAGGTAGATCCTCTGGTGCTGCTCCGATATCTGGCCACACAAAACCAGCTGGGTCAGACCCCAGAAAGAGCAAGTGCCACAAAGGAGGCTTCACTTAGGAACTAAAACCAACATATCACAAATGAATAATAATTATGAAGATACTGATAATAACAGAATAACAATAGTGGAATGAGTACGAGAAAACCATTCAAGTAGCCAGATTGCAACCCTTAAACCAAATAAGGACCGGGGTTGCAGCCCTTCACCTGAATAGAAACTCGTCTCAATTACTGTTAGTAAAGTAAAACAGGATGAGCTCGACATAGGGTGAAATAAGACAATAAACGAAGAGAGAACACAGAACTGCTCCGGGAGCCAGATTACAACCCTTAAACCAAACAAGGACCGGGGTTGTAACCCTTCGCCTGAACAGAACTGGACCCCTGATCTTTATTATTGAGACAAGTATAAATAATCATGTTATTAAAGTAAGGTAAAATATGAAGAGCATGGCATGGGGAGCAATAAGACAATAAACGAAGAGAGGACACAGAACTGCTCCGGGAGCCAGGATACAACCCTTAAACTAAACAAGGACCGGGGTTGTAATCCTTCGCCTGAACAGAACTGGTCTCCTGATCATTATTGTTGGGGCAAGTATAAGTAATCATGTCATGTCGCAATCTTGTATTGGATCAGGACAAGACTAAGCTGGGCTAGATTCCATCCAATCAATCACGGCCAAGCAAAGAGTACGGCTTGATACTTTAACTAACTAGGGTTATCACATGCCTAGTTACTAGCAGGATGCAGTGAGATTATTCCACAGCCACAAGCCCTGCAGACCATCCGGTTATCTAGGTCGAATGTCCGTTCATGAAGGGTGTAACACATGACTGTGTGCTGGAATTGTGCCCTACTCGTCGGTAGGCTACAAGTCCACTTAGTGCGCCTAGATAACGGGATTGCCTGTAGCTGGAAAATCTCTCCATGACTACTGGATTATTCTAGTTTATTAGCCTTAGTCAATTGCAGTAGGTATTCCTGACCGTGGTACTCAGGGATCCCTATCCTGGACATGATGCAAGACAATACTAGTTTTATTTGTACAAACACACTCGCCCACGGTGTCCAGGTCATTCATACTTTTCATGTCAGGCTAGCTGTCGAAACAGCATGTCGAGATATATTATGTCAGTTTACTTGTCAAGAGTGCGCCACGACAGGCCACTATCATGTCTATGGAACATATCAGAACTTACATGACATAAGCATGAATGTGACAATTCAATTTAATTCTACTACTAATAATAATAATATAATAATAACAAAAGAGGACAAGACTGTGGAAGGAGCCATGCGGCTAAGAGAATAGGGCTCATGCGGCCAGGAGATTGGATCTTATGCGGCTGAGATGAAGGATCTCATGCGGCTGGGGTATGGATCTCATGCGGCTGAGATGAAGGATCTCATGCGGCTGGGGTATGGCAGGGGCTCATGCGGCTGAATAATGCAAGTCTATGCGGCTGGGGGACAATCAAGCATATGCGGCTGGGGAGTTGCTGGGGCCTTATGCGGCTGAATATCATATACGACTGGGAATCAAGTCCATGCAGCATAGGCCATGCGGCTATGAAAGAACTTGTCGCATAAAAGGCCATGCGGCTAAGTTCATGCAGCTAGTAACATGCGGCTGAGAACTGTTCTTCTTCTCCATTATTTTGAGAAGAAGAACCATGCAAGCCATGGCTTCCAAGCTCCATAAATCTTTCATCCAAGGTCGGAATCCAGACTTCCATAGGTCAAAATGGGGCAGAACGAAATTCTCTACAATATGGTATCATCAGAACTTGGAAATAACAATATTAAGTAGATCAAAACCTAAGAAATCCAAAAATATAATAAACTTAGATCTACACAAATTGAACCATGGAAATTAGAGATGCTAAGTATTAAATTGCGTTAGAATCTCGTGAGGAAGAGAATGGAACAGTAAAAATGGAGTTCTCCCATGAAGCAAGCTGCACTTGCCTAGACCTTCCTGGTAGGTGGAGAGTTAATGGAGGAAGAAGAAGAGTGAATGAGGAGAGAGAAAGAGGGTGAGGTTAATAAATAAAGATGGTGGTGGTAGGTGAGGGTTTTCCCTTTGGTCCATGATGAACCAAAAGCAATCCAAGCTGAACCAAGCCAAACCAAACAAGCCGAACCAAGCAAGGAAACATGCAATACGAATCAAATTACGTACACGTATACCAAGATACGTAATACGAACCACAGGCTTTACAACTCTACCCACCTTAAAAGAATTCCGTCCTCGAAGTTTAATTAAGAGGCTAGAGCGGCAAGGACAAGCTATACTAATCACAAGCAGCTATACTAATCAGTCCATCATGCAGTCATTCATTCAAGAAAGGAATTGAAAGCATAAGGCATAAGGAAGACATTATACCTTACGAGTCAAACAGGTCGGGATATCGCGATCGGATATCATCCTCACGCTCCCACGTTGACTCACCCAAAGAGTGATGACCCCAAGCAACACGGACTAAACTAATAGTCTTGTTCTTGAGTATCTTCTCTCTCCGGTCCAATATATACACGGGCTTTTCCTCATACGAAAGGTTGGTACCAACAACCAATTCCGAATAATCCAGGATGTGGCTCGGGTCTGGGATATACCGTCGTAGTTGAGATACATGGAACACGTCATGCACCTGACGTAGCGACGGCGAAAGAGTGAGACAATAGGACACATCTCCTACTCGCTCCAGAATGTCGAACGGTCCTATATACCTAGGACTAAGCTTTCCCCGTACGCCAAAACGAATGACGCTACGGTTAGACAAAATCCTCAGAAATACATGGTCGTCGACAGAAAACTCAAGAGGGAGCCGATGAGAATCGGCCCAATGACGCTGGAGATCTTGGGCAACTCGAAGATGATCTCGGACTCTCCTGACCATCTCAACTGTCTGAGCAATCATTTCTGGTCTGAGCATCTGCCTCTCTCCAACATCGTCCCATGCTAGCGGGGATCGACACTTCCTACCATACAGTGCCTCGAACGGTGCCATCTGGATATTGGCATGGAAACTGTTGTTGTACGAGAACTCCACCAAGTGTAGGTGATCTTCCCATGAACCACCGAAGTCGAGCGTACAAGATCTCAACATATCTTCAAGAGTCTGGATCATGCGTTCCGACTGACCATCAGTCTGCGGGTGGTAAGCTGAGCTGAACTGGAGGTGAGTTCCCAAACTCTCTTGCAGGCTATGCCAAAAGTGCGACGTAAATCTGGAGTCTCGGTCCGAGGTAATACTGACGGGCACACCGTGAAGTCTGACGATCTGCCTGAGGTACATCTCTGCTAGCTGAGCCGTCGACTGTCCAACTCTGAATGGGAGAAAGTGAGCCACTTTTGTGAGCCTATCTATAATAACCTAAATAGCGTCTCTGCCAGCTGGGGATCTAGGTAATCCAGTCATAAAATCCATGGTTATATGCTCCCACTTCCATTCTGGAATTGGCAAGGGCTGAAGAAGTCCAGCTGGTCTCTGATGTTCAGCTTTAACTTGTTGGCAAACCAAACAACGAGAGACAAACCGGGCCATCTTTCTCTTCATGCCATTCCACCAAAATGCTGACGAATATCACGGTACATCTTCATACCACCGTGATGAATGGAATACTGAGAACTGTGAGCCTCTGCCATGATCTCCTGTCTGATATCACCGCTGGATACACAAAGACGCCTTCCATGCCTAAGTGTACTGTCTTCATGAATGCACAACTCTGGTCTCTGTCCTGTTTCACACTCTGCTCTGAGCCGCGGGAGCTTGGAATCTGCTGACTGTGCCATCCGGATCTTCTCGACTATAGTGGACTGAACTTGCATGCTGGCCATCAATGCCACACTGGTAGGAAGGACAACTTCTATACCCATCTTCTGAAGATCTGCTAACAGCTCTGGTTGTGCTGTTAGGAAATAAACTCTGGGTCTTCTGCTCAATGCATCTGCAACAACGTTGGCCTTCCCAGGATGATATTGCAGGTTGACATCATAATCCACAAGTAGCTCTAGCCACCTCCTCTGACGCATGTTGAGATCCTTCTGGGTGAAAACATACTTCAGGCTCTTGTGGTCGGTAAAAATCTCTACCCTATCTCCATACAAGTAGTGCCTCCACAACTTAAGTGCTAACACTACTGTCGTCAGCTCCAAGTCATGGGTTGGGTAATTCCTTTAATGATCACGAAGTTGACGTGATGCATAAGCTATTACCTTTCCATGCTGTATCAGAACACATCCTAAGCCTCTGCCTGAAGTATCACAATATACTGAGAATCCTCCGGTCCCATCTGGAAGCGTGAGAATGGGTGCCGTCATCAAGCCACGCTTCAACTTCTCAAAAAAATCCCGGTACTCTGCTGTCCAAGCAAACTGTACATCCTTACGGGTCAACTGGGTCAATGGCGTAAAAATTCGAGCAAAGTCTGAAATAAATCGCCGGTAGTAGCCGGCCAAGCCAAGAAAACTACGAACTTCTTCAACTGTGCTGGGTACCGGCCATGTCTCAATAGCCACAATCTTCTGGGGATCCACTTCTACTCTTCCTCTGGTGATGATATGACCCAAGTACGAAATACGATCGAGCCAGAACTCGTATTTACTGAACTTGGCATACAACTGGTGCTCTCGGAGAATCTGGAGGACAACTCTGAGATGTTGCTCATGCTCCGCCTCACTCTTGCTGTAGACCAGGATGTCGTCTAGGAACACAATCATGAACTGATCCAAGTAAGGCATGAAGATACGATTCATGAGGTCCATGAATACAACCGGCACATTGGTTGCTCCAAATGGCATAACAAGGAACTCCCAATGCCCATACCGAGATCTAAAAGCTGTCTTCGGAATATCCTGCTCTCTGACTCTGATCTGATGGTATCCTGAGCGCAAATCAACCTTCGAGAATACTGCTGCCCCCTTGAGTTGATCAAACAAATCATCTATCCTCGGAAGAGGGTATCTGTTCTTGATTGTCAATAAGTTCAAGGTATGATAATCTATACATATCTGGACGTACCATCCTTCCTTTTCATAAGAAGCATCGTGGCTCCCCAAGGCGATCCACTAGCACGAATGAATCCCTTGGTTCTGAGTTCTTCAATCATCTTGTACAATATCTCTAACTCTGACGGCGCCATCCTGTAGACTCTCTCTGACACTGGGACTGTCCCTGGGATCAAATTAATAGTGAACTCAATCTCTCGCTCTGGCGGCATCTCTGGAAGCTCTTCTGGGAAAACATCTAGAAACTCTTCAACTATTCGAGGTAACTCCACCGCTGCTACTGCCATCCGCAATACTGGAGGAGAAGGTTCAACTTCGTCTCGGGAGAAGGAAAACTCCGGCTCGCATGGAATACAAAAAACAATCCTGCCAATATGGCAGTCTATCCTAGCATACTGGTCCCTCAACCAATCCATCCCTAAGACCACATCATAATCGGCCATTGGAAACTCTATTAATCTAGCGGGAAATTCTCTACCGCTAACTACGATCCGACACGAGGAAAATTCTCTATCTACTCCCACAAGTCCGTTACCAGTAAGTATATTGAGCCTTACTGATAATATCTCGAGCTCCAGTCCTATCCGTGTCGCGAATCGTGCAGACATAAATCAATGTGAGGCACCAGAATTAAATAATACTGAAGCTGAAAAGGTGTTGACGAGAATAGTACCTGCCACCACCTCACCTCGTGCCAATCCTTCCTCTCCCATGGTCAAAGCCAGCACTTGAGCATGCCCTCTGGGTGCGGGTCCCCTCTGCTGAATACCTCTCTGCCTGCTCTGGATCAGGGCTTAGGCTTGGGCATACTGCTGCGGTCTCTGCTGCTGGAATGCCTGGGCCTGTGTCGGCAATGACCTCGGGAACGGGTACTGCTGCTGCTGGACTGGTGCTGGCCCTCTAACTGAAGGACTAGAGAAGGCTGACGAAGAGGAACTCCCCCTGTTCGGGCAGTTCCCAACCCTGTGGTCCGGGGTACCACAAACCAAGCACAAACCCTGTGCTCTGCGACACTCTGATACCACATGCCCTGGCTTCCCGCAGTGTGAACATCCCACTGCGGAAGACTGCTTCTGCTGCTGAGGGTACGTCGGGGTTGAATGCTGAACCGACGTCATTGAGGCCGCCCGCCTCGGAGCTCCAATGGTCAAGGCCCTAGCCGCCGGGGCTGGTGCTAAAGACTGATTCATCTGGCCATGGGATCGCTTCCGACCTCCGGTCCTATCCACGATCCTCTGGGAGGTATACTCATGCCTCCTGGATGCTCTCAACACTGCATCAAAAGTCTGATGCTCAAACTGCTCTACTGCCAATAAAATCTCCAGGTGAAGCCCCTGCTGGAACCGCTGGGCTCTATCGAACTCGGTTGCTACCAGGGTGGGAGCAAACCGACTAAGTCTCAAAAACTCGGTCGCATATCCATCGACCGTCCTGTCCATCGGCTTCAGATTGGTGAACCTCGTCTGTAGATCGTACCGAGCTACAGCATCAAAATACTTGGTCTGGAATCTCTCTCTGAATACTGCCCATGAAATAGGGGCCACTAATCCTACGGCCGGCGCTGCCCACCAGCTACGGGCAAGATCCAATAACTGCAGGCGCACCACGGCCACCTTCTCATCTTCTGGAGGCCTGACTGCTTCTAGAATCACCTCTGTGTCCTGAAGCCAAGCATCAGCAGCGATCGCATCTTCACTGCCATCGAAGAAAGGAGGGTTCAAGCGTTTGAAGCTGTTGGCCGCACTGTTACCCCGATGACCTTCTCTGGTCAAAGCATCTGCTACTGCCTGGTGCAAGGCATCTCCTCGACGATCCTGGGAAGCTAATAATTGTAGTGCCCCGTCCCGCAAAGTCAATCGGAGGAATCGAAACACCGATGGCGTTCGGACTTAGCCTTGCAACGGCTACTTGAAGGCTCGTTCGGTCGAGGCGACTCCTCGCACAGGTGGGGTAGTTTCGATGAACTTGCCTCATCTTAGCCTGTACTTAATAACTCGCATATTTTCAACTTGCACAAGTAGGCTAAATATAAAAGCTACGAATGCACATAGCTAAGGGAATAATCCCGACCCGTCGGAATGTCTTAGAACTTGGAAAAGGTCCCACAGCCGTCTTAGAAGTGTGTTCAGCGTGCTTTTAAATGACACTCGATCCTTCGTTCTCGTGTCTTGGGAGAAGGAAGCTTGCCTAAGTTGCCCCAATACTCGAATTGGCCTAAGTTATAGGCGTCGCCCGCACGAATGCTAGATAAAGCATGCATGGTCCCGTCGTCTAAGGCTTGGCATAGCCTTCGTACGTCCCGTGGGTTAAAGTCGTATTGCATGGCTTGTTGGCTTAAGTCTAGGCACCCAAGAGTTAGTTGTTCAAGTCGACCCCGTGCATAGCACGTTCCCTCGACGTGGAGCTCAGCGTAGCCTTTGCTCGTCGAGTCGCTGCCCGAATAAGTTAGACAAGAGTTATGTTGGGCTATCGAAGCCATTTCTAGCACTGTCCCGCTCTATCTGCGGTTGTCAAGTCGCGTAGTCCCTTGAGAACAAGGCTCGTCGTATAAAGTATATGACTTGAGCGATAGCGTCGCCTATAGAACAAGGTCTGTCTAAGGCACGAGCCTCGATCAGTCTAGTGAAAAGCATGCCACAGACAAAGGAAGTCCACGCGACTGGTTGTTGCCGAGATCGGTCCCGCTACTTGGAAGTCTCGATAGAAAGAAGAAAAGCATGGCCATGTTAAGGAAGGATTGGTAGATTGAGTTGAGTCTTGCATGGTCATTGGACAACTTGTCGACAAGGTAAAGTCTTCTCGAGTGATCGCCGGGGCACCGGGATCACGTCGGCCCGGGAGAAGCGAGTGAGGCTCAAGGTAGGATGCTGGATGACCGTATGGGAGACTTCGGCGCCTCCGGGCTAGCTACCCGTGTAGGGACGAGCCGATATCCCAAGAGCCGAGATCCAAGATAGCTTGACATTGCTAGTGACCACTCATATAGATGTGTCGGCAAGAGCGACAATTCGCATGTTTGCCTTTGGATAGCGTCGAGTACTAGCACGGCGTCGGTCGAATCATGAGACAGTCTAGCACGACATGTATCAAGTCAGCAAGATGTAATCCCGTTAGTGCCAGCCTTGTATCAGCACTGGAGGAATGAGTTATAGCTTATGTCAGCAAGACACGTGCTTCGGCACAAAGCAAGGCTTTCGCGTATCAAGTATTGGCTTTCGCGTATCAACATTGGCATTCGCGTAGTGGCTTTCGCATATCAAGTATTGGCTTTCGCGTATCAAGTATTGGCTTTCGCGTATCAATATTGGCATTCGCGTATTGGCTTTCGCGTATCGGTATTGTTGGCCTAAGTTTGCATAAGTTAAGTCGAGTGCCATCACTTTAAGTCGAAAGGACCGTAATGTAAAAGTTGGCTAAGTCAGGGAGTCGTTAGGCACGGCCTCAATCTTAAAGCACGAACAAGTCTAAGCAAGGTCTAGAGGCACGACCTGCACGAGTCGTCCCCTTGACGTCGCTAGCACGAGAATTGGTCTAGAGGCACTTGAGTTTAAGTGAAAGTCTTGGCACGGTCGAGTTCGCATGAGTTGCTCCTCGACGAAGCGCTATATCGAATAAGTTGAAGTCACGAATAGAGTATGGCACGAACCTACCGTCCCGAGTTGTAGTTCGGTCAAGTACATAAGCGATGAGGCACTGCCTCGATCGAATTACACGTTAACATGATAGCACGACTATGTCGTCGCATAACGAGTTGGTTAGACGTCAAGTCTTAAAACTGATCCTAAGGCAAGACTAGAAATACAATCATAAAGGGACTTGTATTGCACAAAGTAAATGAACGTGTCGGTTCTGTATGGGTGGGCGATGAGCTCACTCCACCAGTAGAGTTGAGTACTGACACCCACACAGTTTCCATGTGCAGGCACAGGTAGAAGCTCGTAGCGCGGAGCTCTCTTGGATGCGTCGAGGCACGGAGTTCCTTGGCGACTCGAAGCGTACGGCCGCGTGGAATCGAAGACTTATACGGAACATAATGTATGGACATCGCCTTATGAAGCTTCCGGTGACTCAAGCATTGTATCGAGAGATGAGAGAGAGAGCAGAGTGACTTGTAAAATAAGAGAAAAGTGAGCACGAGAGACTTGTAATCATGGCCTTGCGCCTATTGTAATCTGATTGTTCAATATTAATAAAGAGTTCTTTTGAATAACTTGTGTATTGTCTTTAAATTTCCGCTGCATATTTCAATGTTTCTGCTTGGGACTTCTGTGCGACGACCCCATCGCCGTCGATGTAATCGGCCGTTATGAAACTGCCTTGCACGAGAGCAATCTAGGCTCGTACGGCATCACGCCTTAGCGAGGACGATCGCTCCTACGGGAGCAGGGCGTGACAATAATGACCTGATGAGACCCACCAAAGTGCCATCATCAGGCTCTGCAGGCTGGACGGGCTGAACTGGTGGCTCTCCTCCAGTAGGCACGACTCTGGAGGCTACTCCAGAATGCTGGGCTTGATCTCCAGGTTGCTGCTGGTCCACGGGAGGTGCTCCGCCTTGCTGATCGATAGAACCAGGAACAATGCCGCTGAAGAAGACGACATAGGGAACAATAAGGAAGGACCAGGACAGATCAACGATACAAGCATATGATCAGGACAAGAATTTTAGGGATTCAAAGGATACGAACAGAGATCAAGGGCGAGTACTGATTGAGACAATTATTCGGTAAACCCCCACATATCTTGACTTACAAGACCTGCATGGGCCACCACTTAAACCATGTAACGTCCCAGAACCAGAATACTGGAGAGCGGGGGCGTATATAGCCAGCTACGCATACCGAAGTGCAACCCACCTCGCTATACGGTCACGGCTGTCTAGATACATGAGGGTTTAACTACAATCCATCAGTCACCTATGGTCATGAACAAGCCTATTGTCTCAATCTCAAGCAAGCAATAACAGTAACAAGATGTCAGAATACCAAATATACAATAATAAGGCGTCCCATACATTACATATTCGGATGATCATGAAGCTAGTCGTACAAAATGTCAGGACTAGCAAGAGTTTTAGTCATACATGATCAACCCTAGGATTTGCCAATCATGTTACAGCCCGTAGGCAGACAGTGAATAAAGGTGCAATACGAGCTAACACGTGCTCGCCGGCTAAACGCCTCAAAAGAATAATTTTACAATAAAGTGGGAGGACAAAAGAAACCCACTCGTTGCCAGGGTTACGCCTGGTGGTCACCATCTAGCTGGAAGGTAGGTAGATCCTCTAGTGCTGCTCCGATATCTGGCCACACAAAACCAGCTGGGTCAGACCCAGAAAGAGCAAGTGCCACAAAGGAGGCTTCACTTAGGAACTAAAACCAACATATCACAAATGAATAATAATTATAAAGATACTGATAATAACAGAATAACAACAGTGGAATGAGTACGACGAAACCATTCAAGTAGCCAGATTGTAACCCTTAAACCAAACAAGGACCGGGGTTGCAGCCCTTCACCTGAATAGAAACCCGTCTCAATTACTGTTGGTAAAATAAAATAGGATGAGCTCGACATAGGATGAAATAAGACAATAAACGAAGAGAGGACACAGAACTGCTCCGGGAGCCAGGTTACAACCCTTAAACCAAACAAGGACTGGGGTTGTAACCCTTCGCCTGAACAGAACTGGACCCCTGATCTTTATTGTTGAGGCAAGCCTAAATAATCATGTTATTGAAGTAAGGTAAAACATGACGAGCATGGCATGGGGAGAAATAAGACAATAAACGAAGAGAGGACACAAAACTGCTCCGGGAGCTAGGTTACAACCCTTAAACCAAACAAGGACCGGGGTTGTAACCCTTCGCCTGAACAGAACTGGTCTCCTGATCATTATTATTGGGGCAAGTATAAGTAATCATGTCATGTCGCAATCTTATACAGGATCATGACAAGACTAAGCTGGACTAGATTCCATCCAATCAATCACGACCAAGCAAAGAGTACGGCTTGATACTTTAACTAACTAGAGTTATCACAGGCCTAGTTACTAGCAGGATGTAGTGAGATTATTCCACAGCCACAAGCCCTGCAGACCATCCGGTTATCCAGGTCGAATGTCCGTTCATGAAGGGAGTAACACATGACTGTGTGCTGGAATTGTGTCCTACTCGTCGGTAGGCTACAAGTCCACTTAGTGCGCCCAGATAACGGGATTGCCTGTAGCTGGAAAATCTCTCCATGACTACTGGATTATTCTAGTTTATTAGCCTTAGTCAATTGCAGTAGGTATCCCTGACCGTGGTACTCAGGGATCCCTATCCTAGACATGATGCAAGATAATACTGATTTTATTTGTACAAACACACTCGCCCACGGTGTCCAGGTCATTCATACTTGTCATGTCAGGCTAGCTGTCATAACAACATGTCAAAATATATCATGTCAGTTTACTTGTCAAGAGTGCGCCACGGCGGACCACTATCGTGTCCATGGAACATATCAGAACTTACATGACATAAGCATGAATGTGACAATTCAATTTAATTCTACTACTACTAATAATAATATAATAATAACAAAAGAGGGTAAGACTGTGGAAGGAGCCATGCGGCTAAGAGAATAGAGCTCATGCGGCCAGGAGATTGGATCTTATGCGGCTGAGATAAAGGATCTCATGCGGCTGGGGTATGGATCTCATGCGGCTGGGGTATGGCAGGGGCTCATACGGCTGGGTGCCATGCGACTGAATAATACAAGTCTATGCGGCTGGGGGACAATCAAGCATATGCGGCTGGGGAGTTGCTGGGGCCTTATGCGGCTGAATATCATAAGCGGCTGGGAATCAAGTCCATGCAGCATAGGCCATGCGGCTATGAAAGAACTTGCCGCATGAAAGGCCATGCGGCTAAGTTCAAGCAGCTAGTAACATGCGGCTGAGAACTGTTCTTCTTCTCCATTATTCCGAGAAGAAGAACCATGCAAGCCATGGCTTCCAAGCTCCATAAATCCTTCATCCAAGGTCGGAATCCAGACTTCCATAGGTCAAAATGGGGCAGAACGAAATTCTCTACAACATGGTACCATCAGAACTTGAAAATAACAATGTTAAGTAGATCAAAATCCAAAAAATCTGAAAATATAATAAACTTAGATCTACACAAATTGAACCATGGAAATTAGAGATGCTAAGTATTAAAGTGTGTTAGAATCTCGTGAGGAAGAGAATGGAACAGTAAAAATAGAGTTCCCCCATGAAGCAAGCTGCACTTGCCTAGACCTTCCTGGTAGGTGGAGAGTTAATGGAGGAAGAAGAAGAGTGAATGAGGAGAGAGAAAGAGGGTGAGGTTAATAAATGAAGATGGTGGTGGTAGGTGGGGGTTTTTCCTTTGGTCCATGATGAACCAAAAGCAACCCAAGCCGAACCAAGCCAAACTAAACAAGCCGAACCAAGCAAGGAAACATGCAATACGAGTCAAATTACGTACACGTATACCAAGATACGTAATACGAACAACAGACATCACAGATATATCCATCAAAATAAATCCAGTCAATATATGTATCTACTGTCGTCTATGCTGGAGCAGATAGAACTCCCTCAGCCAGCGCACATAAGTAGGATCCGCGGCAGCCAGATCAATATCCAGAGGAGATGGATGACTGGAACTCCCGGTGGAACTGCCCTGTGGTGCCATAACTCCTCCTTCACAGCTCCCTCGGCTTTAGGAATTACTTCTGGAGCAGCTCTCTCGGTGGAACTGCCCTCTGGAGGTAGAGCCACCTCCTCTTTCACAGCCATCTGTGTCTCCCTCAAGCGAGATCCTCGGGTCTTAGGTGCCATCTATGAGAACGGGTGCCATCTCATTTGAGTATATTTTCGAAAGCAGATAAAATTCAGAAAATTCGATTTTTTGCCAAGTATGAGAACGGATGACTCAGAACACAACCCAAAATTCATTCTAGCATACATTAGTGTGAATCATTTATGTTCTCTACATATGGTGTAGTATATGTTCTTATCGTATCTAGTATCTGAAAAATGTAACAGAATCAAGATGAACTCACATAATGTAATACTAAGACATCATCTACTACTATATAAGATATAGTGATAGGTTGTCATATCATCATTGTCGAGGGATGAGGGTCGGAGGACAGTCAACTTTATCTACGGCTACATAGTTTCTGCCTCGCCAGTCGAATGGCTGCAGGGACTATGTCCTGATCACCATATCGTACCGTAGATTAATACAAATGGAGCTGGAGACAAAATACAGAATCCAAAATACAAAATATAGAATCCAATCCATGGGTTCACCGAAAATACAAAAACAAAGATTGACACAGTACTAATTCATGTGTTTTAAGAATGAGAACGGATGGCTCAGAACACAACCCAAAATTCATTCTAGCATACATTAGTGTGAATCATCTATGTTCTGTACATAAGGTGTAGTATATGTTCTTATCGAATCTAGTATCTAGTATCTGAAGAATGTAACAGAATCAAGATGAACTCACATAATGTAATACTAAAACATCATCTACTACTATATAAGATATAGTGATAGGTTGTCGTATCATCATTACCGAGGGATGAGGGTCAGAGGACAGTCAACTTCATCTACGGCTACATAGTTACAGGAGCTAGTCGTCGCGAAACATCGTTATGACGTTGCTAATAGCGACTAATTTAGCGACGTTAGTATGAACGTCGCTAAATTCTAATTATATTCCCCCCACCAATTTATTTCCTCCTATTTTACTCTCTCACTCTCTCCTCCCCCCTCCGGTGCTCTCACTCTCTCCGACGCTCTCACAGTACAAATTCATATCTGTTTTAAGTGTGAGAACGGATGGCTCAGAACACAACCGAAAATTCATTCTAGCATACATTAGTGTGGATCATTATGTTCTGTACATATGGTGTAGTATATGTTCTTATCGAATCTAGTATCTGAAGGATATAACAGAATCAAGATGAACCCACGTAATGTGATACTAAGACATCATCTACTATAATAATAGAATCAAGATAGGTTGTCGTATCATCATTGCCAAGGGAGGGAGGTTAATTGGAGGAAGTTACTGCAGAAACTGAAGACCGACATGAATTGACGCACGAAAATAAGGAGCTCTAAGCTGGAAAAAGAAAAGTTGTGCTTTAAAAAAGAACTCTTTTAAACTCTTTGTTCACAAAGCAAGCTATAATTAAAGAATACAGAACAAGTATCGAGTTCGTAACTCAAGTATAGAGCTTACAAGAGTTATAAACTCGATACTTGTTCTGTATTCATTATATCTTACTTTGTGAACAAAGAGCTTACAAGAGTAGAACATCCAAAACACAACTTTACTTGTTACATCTTTGATCTCCTCATTTTCGTGCGTCAGTTCATGTCAGTCTGCACTTTCTGCAGTAATGCCCACAAGTTTTATGTTCTTTAACGATATATTTCACATGCTTAATTACAAACTATGGGGACGAATGGCTCAGAACACAACCCAAAATTTATTCTAGCATACATTAGTGTGAATCATCTATGTTCTCTACATATGGTGTAGTATATGTTCTTATCGTATCTAGTATCTGAAGAATGTAACAGAATCAAGATGAACTCATATAATGTAATACTAAGACATCATCTACTACTATATAAGATATAGTGATAGGTTGTCATATCATCATTGCCGAGGGATGAGGGTCGGAGGACAGTCAACTTTATCTACGGCTACATAGTTTCTGCCTCGCCAGTCGAATGGCTGCAAGGACTATGTCCTGATCACCATGTCGTAGTCCAATACAATCCAGAGATTGACACAGTACTAATTCATATATGTAGTCCAATACAAATAGTCTAATACAAAAATAACCCAATACAAATAGTCCAATACAAATAAGTACTAATAGCTAATGAGAACCACGCAGCTCATGCAAACGCTCAGTGATACGATCACGCAACCACCTCGAATAAGTGGGATCGACGGCGGCAGGAGAGAGGTAGTCCATTGCAAGTGCTGCATGAATAGAACTTCCGGTCTCACTAGCTACCGGTGCTGGATGAATAGAACTCCCGGTCTCACTAGCTACCGGTGCCACTTCCTCCTTAACAGTAGGTGGAGCCACCTCAGCATTCACTTTTCCCTCAAACGACGTACTGCTCCTCGGGTCATGGGTGCCATCTGGTAAGATCGATATTCACAAATAATATAATTGTAACATAAGCAAGTTAACTAAATGAACCATCATCTCGTTTGAGTACATTTTCGAAAGCAGATAAAATACAAAAAATTCGATTTTTTGCCAAGTGTGAGAACGAATGGCTCAGAACACAACCAAAAATTTATTCTAGCATACATTAGTGTAAATCATCTATGTTCTGTACATATGGTGTAGTATATGTTCTTATCGTATCTAGTATGTGAATAATGTAACAGAATCAAGATGAACTCACATAATGTAATACTAAGACATCATCTACTACTATATAAGATATAGTGATAGGTTGTCATATCATCATTGTCGAGGGATGAGGGTCGGAGGACAGTCAACTTTATCTACGGCTACATAGTTTTTGCCTCGCTAGTCGAATGGCTGCAGGGACTATGTCCTGATCACCATGTCGTACCATAGTTTTTGCCTCGCCAGTCGAATGGCTGCAGGGATTATATGTCCCGATCACCATGTTACCAATTAACCAACCAACAAAACTACTTGTTACAAATATCGGCACTATCGGTGCATTCGAATCGGAGTATCACATTTTTCGGTATCGGAAAACAAATAATTATTACTAAATTATCAGATTTTTCGGCACTATCGGTGCCCCTGACCAAGCCCCCCCTCTCCCCCTACACCACCCCTAACCCTAACCTTAACCCTCCCCACTGCTCCCCTCCCCCAGCCGCCCCCACCCCCACTGCTCCCCTCCCTCCATCCGCCCCTACCCCCCTGCTCCCCTCCCCCAGCCGCCCCCACCCCCCTGCTCCCCTTCCCAGCCGCCCCCACCCCCTGCTCCCCTCCCCCAGTATCCCCCATCCCCACTGCTCCCTTCCCCCAGCCGCCCCTACCCCCCGCTCCCCTCCTCCCCCACCCACACATACCCACCCCTAACCCTAACCCTAACCCTAGCTCCCCTCACCCAGCCGCCCTCGTCCCCCCTGCCCCACCCCCCCAGCCAACCCCCACTCACCCCCCCAACCACCTGGATCCCCCCTGCCCCTCCCCCCGAGCCACCCGCACCCCCAACCTCCAACAACCAAAACAGCCGGAGAGAGAGAGAGAGGGAGGGGGAGAGTCACGTACCGGAGAGGGAGGAGAGTCGTTGGAGAGAGCGAGAGTAGCCGGGGAGAGTGAGAGCGCCGAAGAGGGTGAGAGCGCCGGAGGGAGGGAGGAGAGAGAGTGAGAGAGTAAAACGGAAGAAAATGAATCGTTGGGGGGGATATAATTAGAATTTAGCAACGCTTATACTACCGTCGCTAAATTAGTCGCTATTAGCGACGTCAGAGCGACGTTTCGCGACGACTAGCTCATGCAATTAATATACGTCGTTGTTACGTCGCTTATTTCGTCGCTAGTAGCGACTATTAGCGACGTTTCTATAAAACGTCGCTAATGAACATAATTTAGCGACATTAATCGAACGTCGCTAAATTTATGTCGTCAATTGAGCAGATTTTAGTAGTGTCCTCTCTATATTATAACATCTACCATAATTGGAAGTAATAATCCTTTTTTTTCGTGGAATCGAATTCACCTAGCGAGAGTGTGCTATATAAATTTTT